>OX384034.1:17528200-18128200 GCA_947534325.1 Agonum fuliginosum | reverse complement strand
TCGATACATCGTCCCAGGAAAACCTAAACCTTGATGAAAATCCAGATTTTGAAAACGATGATTCAAACAAAAATCATTTTTTAGAGTCCATAGAGCCTCAAAACCAAGAAACATTGTTATGACGTCAATTACTAACAAAATTCCTGTCATCAAGTTATCAAATTACAAAGTATTAATAGATTCAGGATCAGATGTAAATCTTATAAGTGAAAATACAGCAATATTATACAAATCAAAGATCGTAAGTGAGAATTTAACGTTTAAAACAGCAAATTCAAAAGTACATTGTAAAAATTCCGTAACTTTAAAAATATTTGACCAACCCCATAAATTTTTCATCCATACATTCAATAAAGATTGCGATTTATTATTTGTTATAAACATACTAAAAGATTTGAAATGTAAAATAGATTTTGCTAACGAAAAAATTACAATAAAAAATATAGAATTTTCATTCGTCCCAATGACTGAATCAAACTTTTGCAAATTAAATTTTCGTTCAGAACATTTAAATCAATTTCAAAAACAAAAAATTAACAAACTATTAGAACAGTATCCACAACTCTTCCCAAAAGAAGGTGAAAATTTATCATGTACTACTCATACTAAACACAAAATTTTGACTAAAGACAATACTCTTATACATACGAAAAACTACAGACTTCCAAAGATATATGAGAATGACATTGAAGAACACGTACAAAATCTACTAAAAACCGGTGTAGTAAGAAAATCAAATAGTCCTTACAATTCTCCCATTTGGATCGTTCCAAAGAAAGCTGACGCATCAGGAAAACGAAAAACACGCCTTGTAATAGATTTTATTAAAGTAAATTCAAATACTAGAGAAGATAAATATCCCCTTCCAAACATTGATACATTATTGGACAAAATCGGCAAACCCAAATATTTTACAGCCCTTGACCTACATTCGGGTTTCCATCAAACTTCGGTAGAAGAAAATGATATAGAGAAAACAGCTTTTAGTACCCCTTCAGGCCATTATGAATTCGTCAGAATGCCGTTTGGTTTAATTAATGCACCCGCTACATTCCAAAGAATGATGAATTAAGTTTTAGGTGATTTAATAAACAAAATTTGTCTCGTCTACATGGACGACATCATTATTCTTAGCAAAACGGAAGAAGAACATTTACTAAATCTAGAACTCGTTTTCGAAAAACTTAAAAATGCAAATTTACAAATACAAATCGATAAAAGTGAATTTATGAAAACAGAAATAGAGTATTTAGGATTTGTAATATCAGAACAAGGTCTTAAACCAAATTCCAAAAAAATAGAAGCAATTAATAAAATTACAATTCCGAAAACACAAAAGGAAATTAAATCTTTCTTAGGAAAATTATCATGGTATAGACGCTTTATTCCAAATTTCTCAAAATTAACAAAACCTTTTACCGAATGTCTTAAGAAAAATAAAACAATTGATATCACAAATATAGATTATCAAGATGCATTTCAGAAATCAAAAGAATTAATTAGTAATCCTCCTATACTCAGCTTCCCTGACTTTTCTAAACAGTTTATCTTAACAACTGACGCATCAAATTACGCCATGGGTTCAGTACTCTCGCAAGTACAAGATAACGTAGAAAAACCTTTAGCATACGCTTCTAAAACTTTTAACAGTCAAGAACAAAACTACTCTACAGTAGAAAAAGAATTGAAATCCATCGTCTGGTCAGTACAAAATTTTAAACCCTATCTATACGGCAGAAAATTTATCATTCGAACGGATCATAGACCTATAATTTGGTTATTCAATATGAAAAACGGAAACCAAAAACTCATGAGATGGAAAATTGAGCTTAACGAATACAATTTTGAAATAGAGTATTTACCCGGAAAAACAAACAAAATTGCAGATTACTTATCACGAATAAGAGAACCTTCAAAATTAATTATATGATCGGAGATGTAACCGAAACAGATATATTTTGTCATTGCGTTTCTAAAGATAATCGCTTTGGTAAAGGATTAGCCTTACAAATAGATGAACAATTTACAAGTAAAAAATACTGCGAGAATAATTATAAAAATCAAAACATGATAATTCAAAATTTTGAAAACAAAGTAATCATACATTTGTATACAAAAGACACCTATAAAGAAGATGTCAATTTAAAACAACTAAAACTTTGCCTTATTACTTTGAGAGATTACTTAATCAAAAACGACTTATTCGAAATTAATATGCCATATCTATCATGCGGCCTAGATAATTTAGAAAAATCAAAATTACTTCAATTATTAAAGACACAAATATTCAAATTAATATTTACGAACTTCCACAAAACTTCGCAAATGCACAGGAAATCGATAATTTTCTTAAAAATCATTCAAATGATTCAGTAGAGAGTTTATTAAATAACGCGGAAGATATAGAAAGATGGTTAGAAAATTCCACAAACAATACTGTTCATTCCTCGCCAGAAGCACCTATAAATGGTTTCAAATTTTTAGAGAATCGAATTAATGTAGCTGACAATCAAATAATAATTCAAGAAGACGAAGAAAACAATGTAGAAATAAAAAGACTATTTGATCGTAAAAAATTAAGAATGATACTTTCATTAGAGCCAGTAAATAAAGAAACACAAATGTTTGAATTTATTCAAAATTATATAGTACCTAAAATACGATATTATTGTATCTGCACAGACGAAATTGCTAATATCTTAAATAAAATAATACAAGAAAAGTTTGAATTTGGAACAATAAATTTAATAAGAGTTAATCAACAAGTTGAAGACATAGAAAACGAGAATGAACAAGACGAAACAATATTCAATTACCACCACGGCAAGACTAACCACCGCGGTATATTAGAAACTTATAATAAACTAAAAATAAAATATTATTGGCCAAAAATGTTAGAAACTATAACGACATTCATAAACAAATGTGAAATTTGTAAAAAATGTAAATATGACAGACAACCCCCGAAATTAGAAGACCATCTTACACCAACCCCTCAACGACCCTTTGAAATTATAAATTTAGATTTATTAACCCTTGACTCAAAATATTATTTAACAATATTTGATCTATTTTCAAAATATGCTCAAATATATTTTATAAAAAAATAAAACCAGTAATAACGTGATTAATATAGTTTCAAATTTTATTAGAGAAAGATTACAACCACAAACAATCATTTGTGACTCAGGAAAGGAATTTGATAATTTAGCGTTCAAAACATTTTGCCATAATAATCAAATAAATTTACATATTACATCTGTCGGTAATCCAAAGTCAAACGCAATAGAAAGACTACATTCTACCCTAATAGAACATTTGCGAATATTATTTCAAAAATATCCAAATAAAAATTTAGATGAAATCTTGACAATAACTATATTAGCGTACAATGACAGTATACATTCTACCACGAAACTAACACCAAATGAAATACTATACGGTAGAGATTACTCACACATGCGACCAAGAATGACCTCAACAGACGAACAACAGATAGAAACATTTTTGAAAAATAAGCAAAATGAACATGACAAATTACGAAATAAAATTGTCAACGAAAAATTAAAACGCTTTAAACCAAATACTACCCATACAAAATTTAAAAACGCCACTCATGCATTTCTCAAACAAAATCCTAGATTGATAACAAAATTCAAAAAACCATTATTCGAAAAAATAAAAATTGATAACTACAATGATAAAAACCATACTATTGAAGTAAAAGGAAAAATTCATAAAAGGAAAGTAAAAATTGACAAATTAAAAACATGATTTGTTACAAATTCATATTCCTATCCCAAGGTCAATTTCTCCAAGATATTCCCGAGATCAATGGATATAAATTATTAGAACTCGGTAAAACTCATATTAATGAATATGATTTACGAAAATATAGAAAATCAAATTAATAAATTAAAAATTCATAAATCAAATAAACAAAATTAAGATAACAATCATTATTTCTATATTATTAATAGTTTCTTATTCTTAGTAATAATATGTCTTGTCCTATTATATAAGTTTAGAACTAAGTTTTTCACCTGTTGTAAAATAAATAAATTTAAGAAACCCAGTAATAATAAGGAATTTGTAGAATTAAGTTCAATTAAATAATAATGATTGTAAATGGTAACCCTTTATTCTAATTTTAATATGTTATAAATTAATAAATAAATAAATAATAAAATAAGATAAAAATATGTAAGGGAAAGACATCTGATGAAACAAAAACTATTCAATTTCCTATTTCAACTAATAATACAGAACATCAGGTTTCTTCTCCATCCCCTATTTCTTAGCCATCATCTACAAGGGGAGGTATTATGTATCCTTACTAGATGATGACATAACAAATAGCAAGGAACTCTCTAACAGAGTCTCACGCTGTAACAAGAGTCCTTTAAGATAAACTTTGCTATAAATATGAGTAAGACAATGAAATATCATGATTCTTCTGTGTAAACTCAAAGGTGTAACTAATAAAACACGTCTGTTAAAATAAAAGATTTTTTTTATTATATATCGACCACGATCATATAATTTATATATAGCCATGGTATCCGACTTTTTTTTACTGAAATTGAAGACATGGATTTGGACTACCTCTGGTTCATGCAGGATGGCGCGCCATGCCACACAGCCCATGCCACAATCGATCTTTTCGGCACCAAATTCCCAAATTATGTTATCATCCATCTTGGCGATGTCAATTGGCTGCCTCGGAGCTGCGATTTGACCCCTTTTTGGGAACCGTGAAGGACCGATTTATGCTAACAATCCAGAAACGATTCAGGCCAATATCATCCAAGCAATCCGTGAGCTACAGCCCGAAACAATCAACCAGGTCTTGGAAAATTGGGTGACAGAATGCGCTACTGCGAAGCCAGCCGAGGAAGCCACTTGAACGAAGTTGTGTTCCATAATAAATGGGAATGTTTGCTCTTACTAATGAAGCCATAATACATGAAAAAAATTAATTTTGATCATTTTATTGCATTTTCAAAAAAAACTTGTATTTGGCCCACCCTATATAACATATATAATTGGCTAAGGCGACATTCTGCCCATTTCCCCGACGTAAGAGTCGTCTTAATTCGCATCGCTGTTTTTTGCTTTTGTTCATCCGAGCAGATAGTTCAGGTGAGTTAAATAGGCGCATTTGGCCTTTATCAGTTTTTTGCGTATCACGTACGAAAAGAGCATAAAATAACATTTGAAAAGCGCAGAAATTGAAGTTACATAAGCCCAGAAGGGAACATTTGAAAAGCACAATGGTTTTAGGGATTGTACGACAGTTTTTCTACAATATTTTTGGAATTTTTTAAAACTAGAAAATATTCTTGCCTAACATTTTTCTGAACTTAATCCCATCATACTCGAAGATTATTTTTAACATGATTTTTTGAATTTTTTAAAACTAGAAAATATTCTTGCCTTTTTCTGAACTTAAACCCATCATACTCGAATACGATCTGGACTAACTTGTTATGGTCAGAAATCTCATTTTCGAAAAATGCGCTTATTCAATGTTACGATCTGCGCTTATTGAACATAAATTTACTGATTATATTTCTGCGCTTTTCAAACGTTTTGATGACCAGAAATGCACTTTTACAACTCTCCGGATAGTTCCTACCACTAGACCAGTCATATTAGGTAAAAATAGTGTAGTAGTAGTCCAATTATTTGAAGGTTTTTACCTGGAACTAATTAAAAAATAGAGATATTTGGCAGGTGCATTGTATGTGTGCCCAGTAACAACATATCAAAAATCAACACTTGTGGCTACGGCCGCCATATTGAAAAATGGCTGCTGATTTTCATTTTTCTGGCCATATATTACTAACCGTTGAAAATAAAGAAAAATGTTACAAATTAAAGTTGTGGATTATAAAAAAATACATAAATAAAAAAATACGTACATTACGGTTTTCAAGAAAAACTAGAAAATGTATTTAGGGAATACAATAGTACGAGCGTCGTTCAATAAGTCATTAGAAAAAAGTAGAAAGAACATTTTTTTATTTTCAACAAAATCTCCTTTCAGCTCTATACATTTATCTAAGCGTTTATACAAAATTTTTAAGGCGTCCAAAAAGTAGGGTTCCGGAAGCTCCTAAAAATAGGCATTTCACCGTCGTCGCCTTCTTTTTTTTTTGACTGTTGTTTTGTCTCTGGAGTGTAGTAGTGTATCCATGTTTCATCCACACCCATCTTGCCGACAATCAATCGACAACAAAAATGAAACTATGTGATGGATACAGCTAAAACTCTAACAGCTGACTAGTTATGAGGGCTGCTTACTGGGAAAAATTCATTTTCGATTCTACGAGCGCCATCTTTTGGATTTTCTAAGGACCCATTGAACGACCCTCGTATATTAAGTATCAAGGACATTATGTGCAGTTTACCAATTGAGGATAATGTTAGGAGACCGAGACGTAGTCGAGGTTTACAATATTATCCGAAACCGGTACAAAATACACAACGTCCGTGATGCTTATAATATTTTTTGTCCGATCGATACAATAAAAACAAATTAGAAAACAATATTTATTTTTATGTAGGTTTAATTTGCATTTTGATGCTGTTGCCTTCGTTTCTGTTGTTGTTTAGTGCTTACCGTCTTCTAATTTATAAACAAAACCTACTACCATGGAAATAGAGCCAGTAAACATTAAAAAATGATTGTAAAAAATATTTTTGAGTGTTTGTTCGGATAGGTAATGTATATTTCACTTATATTTAGTATAATTTCAATTACATTTTATTAGAATAAATTTGTATTAATTTTCTGAAATAATATTTATCTGATCTTGCTGCATCTTCCTACTCCACTACTTCCTCAGCCTGTACAACTGTAACGTATTTGTTCAATAGGGTATCCTTGATTTCTTGATCCTACAAAAAAAAATTTTTTTTGTAAAAACGTAATGAATTCCCCCAAATCTAATACAATAGACTTCCCATTCCATTAATAATTTTAACTTCTTGAATGGACTAGTTAAGTGTGACGTCAATGTGTTGCGGGTTGTCGGAAACCTTTCCACACAAATAGTAAAGTGGGGTAATTGCTTAGTAAAATTTTAATAGTTCGCACAAATTCGCTTTTATCTAAAAAAGTATTTATATTTCGTTGTTAAAATTTTGACAGTATTATGCCTTCGGTATTACCTTTAGATATTTGAAGCGCATTAACTAGTAATATTTCTTCAGTATAATTTATATATAATTTTTTTAAACAATGTCGATACTACGCACTTTCCTGGGAAAATGGGGTAAGTGTGTGACCGCACCGTAGCTTGTGTATGAATGGCGTTATAGTACAGCTAGGGAACTGTGTAAAACTGCAAGAAATTAGGAAGATATTGCTATTTTTTTCGCTTTTTTATGAATAAAACTGAAGCTAATATAAACTTTTTATTTGCTTTCTGTTTATCATTTCTCATAGTTACAAAATAAAATCAAGATATATTTCTTCAATAATATAAATATTAAGGTACAAACTTAAATAAGTTACTTAAAATGAAATATGTTTATAAACAAAATTATTGCACATTGTAACGTTTACTAAACACTTTCCCCGGTGCTTAATTTTACTGGGGCAAAAGTGTAGTATAACTTATTATAAACAATTAGTAAAATTAACTAAAAATAACAATAAAAACTTAAAGTACATTGCTTCTTACTTTATTGTGAGTTTTTCTTTTTTTAAATTACTGGCGGTAGTTGGAATGATACTTGATTTACAAACACATGTTACACTCGTGTTACAGCGCACTTCTGCAGCTGTCAACATAATACAGATTTTCTACCATATGTGACGTTAGTTGCACATTGCTGCAGAAAATAAAGTTTCCTTTATATATTTCCCTGAAGATATACTAGATGGCACTGTTTAAAAATAAGACATTTACAAACTAGAGCCCTGGAACGCACTTAGCCCCGATACGCACTTACCCTAACTTACCTTACATGTTATTTCGTCAGTTGTTTATTTTTAATTTATTTTCAACTATATTAAAAATACATAAAGGGAAAGAGTTTAATTCATATTCTATGTATAGCGTAGATTATTTCTCAACTTTATTTTATATAATAAAACCTACTACAAACTTAGAAAACCTAGTTCAATATTCAATTTGGAGCTGTCATTTTGACGTTTGAAGCAATCGTGTATTTGTTAGCTATAATTAAAGTACCTAAATAGGTACTCTATAGTGAAAATCACAAGTTTTGGCAGTATGGCAGAGATAGGCAATGTTATTCTTATGGAGATAAACTCGGCCTTGTTTTACACTTACCTTACATTGTTTCATGGTACACCATTCAGTTTTCATGCTTTAACACATTTAGTTTGCAGTGTTAAATTTCATAATGAAATGTTAGTATAGGGTTGTAAATCTTATAGCGGTGGAGTGGTGCCGATGGGAAAAGAAGCCAGCAGTTATGAAACAGTTTAAAAATATTATAAGCTTGATTTCACATTACTTAAGAAATGATATAATAACTATACCTACTCCTGTAATCTTATTTCAAGACATATACTAATTACATTTCTTGTAATGTATTTGTAACTACCATCTAATGTAATCCCAACTAACATAGTGCCATAATATGTGAAGCATATTCAAAAATTTCCGAGGAAAAATGGACAATTTATGATAGGCACATTGTAAATGAAGAAAAAAGATTTTGGGAAGCTGATCAATTGCAAGATGATATCGAACCTTTTATTATTAATCTTAATGACGCAAGTGACAACAGTGATACTGAAAGCGATGAAGATGTAACGCATGAGTTGTATGTTTGAGTACCGCTGCTACGCTTAGCTACCTGACTCGAAGTTTAAATGTAAACAGGTCCAGGACCTTACTTCAAATTTTCAATGTACTTAGTATGTGATATTTTTCTTTAAGTTTGTAATTATATTTTATGCTATGTATACATTGACAACATTTGTTCATTAATTGTTATGTCTTTTAAACAACATGTACCCACGATACACATAGACACGGTATGCTTACTAGAGAACTCAAATTCGTTCACTTCCGCGCATGACGTCACATTCGAAGCAAGAGTAACAATTTTATACCAGTTCTTTGTCGATGTTTTGACGTTGATTTTCAGGCCTTTTTTGAGTTTTGGCTTTTAATTTGAAATTATCATCAACAATCTCACCATGTGCTGTTGCTTAAAATGTTGTATTATAATAAAATATCAAAATGTACTGAAATAAAATAGTTAACATTTCACAAAAATGGGAATTTATCTGCCAGTGGTTTGTTGCATGCTGTCAACAATGATAAAATATTAAAATAATGGTAACACTATCTATCAATTTAATTATTTAATTGCTTATTATGTGTTTGCACTAAGGATTTAGGTTCAAATTTAAATTCTATATTTTCATTCATTTTATTTTGAATTCGACGAAAATGTAATACATAATATAAGTTATTTTTTGTACCTTTCTTTTTAAAAGTTAATCTGGTAAATTTTAATATCAACGTCAACATTGTTTTGTAGGTACTTACCTATAGTAATATCATGAGAATCAACTGCTTGATTTTATCTTTGAATAATTAGTTGATTTGAAGAATTTTTCTTAAGGCTGGGGGATAGGCAAAATTTAAATTTACGCCCATGTTTAAACTCTTGTATTTCTTTACTCAACCGCATCAATGTTTTGAAACTTATTCTTATGATAGAGTAAATATAGACCTATTTTATAGTTCAAATTCCAAAAGTCTAACTTTATCCATCAAGCGATTAAAAAATACTAAACATATTATGTATTTTTAAAATTTTATGTTTCAACGAATTTAAGTATCACTCATTTGTTAATTAATATTTATCAAATTTTATTTAAGCATAAAATAGCCTAACATATTTGTTAGTACATGACATAATTTGTTTAACTATTTTCTAAGTAAATTTGTTATAAATAAAGTTTTGATCTAAGCTGGTAATTTTTATAAAATTTCATGATTTTTTTTCTCTTCTTATATACAAGTCATTGAAATAAAAATTATATGTTGCACTAGCTATTAACTTTAGTAATCTACATTTTTTTTTTCAATGTTGTTATTAGCTCTATACAGAAATGAGCGTTATTTTTCTGTTGTTCCTATACCTTTCCGTGTTAAATTTAGTTCAAGTTTTTCTCACTGCATTGTCGCATAATATTCGAGCTGCCAGTGTTTAGTAAGGCGGTCGTAGGGCGGTCCTAGCTTCCCCACTACTGATTATAGTGAATGTGCCAGACTGTGTGTTTAGTTTACAATACTTTTATTTTGCTTTTCATTATCAAAGCAACAAGAAATTTTTATTTTATCGAACATGACATAGGGATGATTTATTTTCAAATATGGAATAAAAATATATAATTATTCCATTATTAAAATAAAAGGACAGTAAGCAATTCGTGAAATAGATATTGACGATTTGTAATAGGTCAAAATTGTCGAGTGAGCTATAAAAGCACATTTTTAGGTGCGATTACACCAAACTACTACACCTATACACTAGTCTAGTCAAAATGTGTGAAAATAGAGAATTCCAGTTCAAAGGGTGCTAAAATTATGATCTTGGTGTCATTCGATTCAGAATGAGATCTAGAAAAAATTGTCAAAATTGCAATATGGCATAACAATTATTTCAAAAGTTTAAACAATATAGTGAAAATTAAAAAAGAGGTTTGGTTTTTGCTAATATCTCAACAATTATAAGAGATATCGGAAAATGGTTAAAAGAATCTGAAAGAGCAGAAAATTTGCTAAATTTCCAATTCCCGGAACTCTATCTTCAATATCTATTCGTAATATTTAACGTTGAAAATAACGTTCGGAACGGTCAACGCGGCATCCCCGCGCTCCGCTATATTACGCATAATTTATATTAAAAATTATTTTAACCCATTAAATGTTCATATTTAGAACTGAAAAAATTGAGGTATTATTTTAACATATCCATGAATGAAAATTTATTGAGAAACAATATTTTTTTCTAATTTCCAATTATTTATAAAATAGTGAATTAATAAATATTTGTCAGTTTTAATTTTTTTTTTAAAGCCTCGTACATTATGAAAAATAAACTAAGATTTTTTTAACTGTAACAATTTATTTTTACATGTCTATACAGAATAGATTTTCATAATCATACTTATTAATTATTATTCATTTTCCAACTTCATATTAACAATTTAAGTGAAGAAAAAATTAACAAATCAAATAAAGCAATTACAAAATTTTTTTCCAAATGTTTCAAATGGAACAACAGAAAACGCGTATTTCTATATACAGCTAATAACAACATTGAATTTTTTTTGTAGATTACTTTATGTTAATAGCTATTACAACATAATAATGTTTATTTCAATAACTTGTACCTAGGTATATAAGAAGATAAAAAATAATAATAAAATTTTATTTTACTAGATTAAATCCAAATTTTATTTAGAACAAAAGTACTTAGAAAATAGTTAAACAAATTATCTCATGCACTAACAGATATGTTAGGCTATTTTATATTTAAATCAAATTTGATAAACAATAATTAACAAATGAGTAATGCTTAAATTCCTTGAAACATAGAATTTTTAAAATGCACATGTTTAACATTTTTGAACTCTAAAGGTGAATTTATAACACAGCGCATAGAAAATAATTTAGCACAACATAGCAAAACAGTAAGAAATACACTAAGCCTTCAAATCAAATGTCAAAACAGCCGTCATAGCCCGTCAACAATCTGTTTCTGTGCGATTTATACAACCCCCGTAACGAAAATGCTGTGCTCTGTATTGTGCTAAATTATTTTTTGTGCGCTGTGCGCAGTTATAAATCCAGCTTAATTTCTACTGAAGAAAGAAGTCCACTTTCGGTTTGCGGCATTACTTCCCAACCACTGACTACAAGGCGATAAAAGATAAAAAATAACGACTACAATATTATTTGTTGTTTTTACCTCTCGCCTCATATTCTATAAGAGAGGTATTGTAATGGGTCAAAATTTTCGAGTATGAGTTTTTGGTGGATAAGCACGTTTCAGGGTCTCTAGAATACGAATTTAATATTTTCCCGATGATGTCTGTGTGTGTGTATGTGTGTGTGTGTGTGTGTTTGTATGAATGTATGGACTGACGATTTTTCGTCCACGATAACTGAAAAAGTATCAAACCTTTAATAACCAAATTTCATATTTAAGGTTTTAATAGGGATCTTAACACCGGATAAGATTTTGGTAGAAATCCGTAAACCGGAAGTAGTACTTTTTGGAACTTGATATAGTTTTTCTTAAATAAATTGGTACATTATTTATTTATGACAATTTTTGCAAATAAAAATAAAAGATAATATAATTATCTATGGGTACAGTTAATTTTAAATACAATTTGCTGAATCTGGTAGTATTTAGCAATAAAATAAAGTGCAACTAAGTACCAGTATCTTGTTGTCCATGATATGAAATTTGTTTTTACTCAAAATTTGAATTATAATGACAGTGACAGTACAGTTGACATCTTTTGCTTGCATCTTGGTTTACATTATCGTTTACATATTACATGAACATGATAACATGAAACTATTAAAATGTAAGTAAAACTATTTATTAGATTAGTAGAATAAGCAGAATTAGGCGAGAGGTCGTGTACTGGCCACAGCAGATTTTTTTTTCTATGAGATTGTTTTTTTTTTGCTTGAGCTGCGACTATGTCATCGAATTCTCTACATTTAAGTCCTTTCGGTATTTGCCTTAAAATTATTTCTGGAAGAATACATTTTTTATAAAAATTTAATAATTTTGGCTCCATTTTTGTAAACCAAAAATTATCATCTTTCTCAATAATTTCGATGAACATTAGATGATCGTTGCCAAGAAATACTACAAAATAACATTGTTTTTTATTTGTCACATGCAGTTGGCCTTGAACCTAAAATAATATCAACAAATTAAATATTTATATACTGAGTTTTACATATTAAGTAGTTCTTTACTAACTTGAAAAAAGTAATTATGGCTCCTTTTTAATTGTAACTTTTCGCCAACCTTCTCAAGGCAAAATGCTTTTTCAGTTGCGGCTGCTTCTTGTAATGTCAATCGTTTTTGATTAGTGACGGTACACACTTCACTTCAATGAGGCTTCCATCTTCTACTAACCCGTCTGGGCTTGCAGCCAGAAATCCATGTGTAGCGTCAATAAATATGCCGCAAGGTCTGACAGATACATTATTTTCTCTTTCAAACCGCTGAATAACAATGGATTCATTATCTACGCCGTATTTAGTTAAAACGTTGTAAAAAGATGACCCATACAAACACTCCTTCACTAAATTGTGGCACGATGTATGTGCCAATCTTTTGCACACCTTGCCGAATAATGACGCGGTCAATCGTTCAGCCCTATTTTCATCATATACCGAATTGCCATGTTGACCAATTGATTTTGTTTCAATCTCTTCGATTTTTTCCAAAGGCATCTGAACACAACAAATATGTTTAATAATATAATAATTGTAATTATCTAATAAATGTGAACTACTAGCTACTAGGTACCTGATATGTCACTAATTTTTCAGCGCATAGTTTCTCTAATTCTTCGTTGTTTACGACATCTTCAGCGAAAGGTCCGTAATCAGAGTCAATAACTGGTTTGTCTTTTACAGTATGTGATGGAAACAGCTGTCGTCTTGGTTTTTTATTTGATTTTTTCTTTTTCATTTCAATGTTTTTCCTGAAATATTTGCCTGGACTATTTTGAAGATATGATTTCCAAGGTGTGTAATGCCAGTTTCGACCATTATTAAAATTAAGTGCTGCGATACTACACCTTCTTTGGAAATTGTCCCTCTGAGTTAAGTTTAATCGTTTTCCGGCGTTATATTTAGCAACATAACTCATGAACAACTCAGCTAAGTTGCTAGTTTCCTCACCATCGTTTAGGCGATCTGATTTTCGAATTATATTTTGCAATGGTGCAGAAATTAAATCAAATACTCCACTTTTTATTATGGCAGTATCTAATGGTGGATTTATTTTTTCATTTTTGCAAAAATACTCCCGGCAATTTGCGTGGAACCCAAAAACATGGAACGGACCATTTTTGAGATCTTGTCGCAAATCTTCCACTGATTTTCCTTTATTGTGTCTCACAGCAGCTCTTACTGCCATGGTCAATCTGGACATATTTGATTTAACTTCGCTTCGACATTTTAGTGGCAATTTTGTATTTGAAACTATCTGTAAAAATGAATAAATAATGAGTACCTACTTTAAAATTTTTGTTAAAAATATAAAATTATACTTTATGCAAAGCAGATGAATAATTTTTTATCAAATGATTTAGACATTCAATTTTTGTGACAGACTTTCCATACGTGACTTTTTCGCGGATACGCGCAAAAACGCTGGAATCACCATCGCCAATAAAAGTAACGTAGTGCAATTTATGCATGTCTTCACTAGAGTTAAATCCTTCAACTATAATGTCAGCCTCCATTGATGTTGAAGAACCACTCCAATTTTTGTAGCACACATGTTGTTTGGGAGACACACCTTTATATTTTACAATTTGACAAATACTGCAGTAATTATTACGCACACCAATAAAAAGCAGTTCCTTGGTTTCCTTCCCAATTATACATGCCTTAAAAAAATAATGTTAATTTATATTTTACAGAAATATATTTTACTTCGTACAACACCGGAAGAAGCATTATAATTATGACCGTATGATCTTTTGCTCCAGCCCCCGTCTACGAGCACACATATTTGTCCAATTCCGTTTTTTGTCCGATTATTTTTTTCCGCAATTTCAAACTCACGTCTGCCTATAATAAAAGCAAATTAATTATCAATGATTGTTGATTGTTGTTTTTGCTAAATTGTGTATTAATAATAATATTAGTTACCTGCTAGAATTATAGTTTCGATTTTATGCTTTTCCCAAACATCACCCAACAATCTTTCTTGTTTTATGAACGTACTATGGGACATCATAGGAACATTCATAGTATTCATGAGCTGTTCTGTGTGAGTAAATGTGCTGCCAGAAGTATCAGTTCCCCAAACAAACAACACCAACATTGATGGGCGATTTTATTTTTTTAGTATCTTCGCTGCATTTACTTATTACTTTTTGGCACCATAGAGCACTTGAAATATAAAGTGCTAACGAGTCCTTTCCTAATTTCCTTGAAAAGAGTTAAATTTCCAAGGATACACTTCCTCCTATGAAAATCTTGTAAACAGAGTGCCCAGTTCAGAACGTAGCCTAATTCAACTATTCTATTGCCTTCAATAATAGTTCGATTATCAAAAAGTTTGTCACTCGCTTCTATAATTAATTTATGATTTTCACTGATGAATTGAAAATCAGCATTAGACTTCGATGTGGTAGCAATAATTCTAAAATGATAATAATAACGTAATAATAATAATAATAATAATTAATAATAACTGAGTAGGTAACTGTTTTCTGCGTGACGCTAACTAACACTAATAGTGTAACTTTTTTTAAAAATTGGGTAATATACATATGGTAATATACATATTATTAGGTAAATCAATTCATATTTCTTGTTTATAGGTCTTCTAGGTCGTAACCAGTTAGCACAGGTAGGAAAGGGGAGCAGGCAGGGTTTCGCCCTCTTGCCCTTCCTGGAGCTGAAAAGTTGATTTGTATCTACTTTCATCATTTTACAGATACAAATATTATTTGTTTGCAAAAAAATATCGATGAAATACGAATTAAATCTTCGTATCAGGAACCGTGGTTCGACAAGTGCAAATACCTACACTGTTCATATTTTATATAATGGTTAGTTAAAAGATGACTCTAGAGTCTAGAGTGCTATGAACCAATATTTTTGAAATACTAAATAGTCTTTTAGTATATAATAAATTAGTAAAAACAATCTATTTTGCCAATTTTTTACTATTTTTTAACCAGTTGTGTTATATTTTTTTACATATACTCTTCTGACAAATGCAAGGAATCGATTATTTAAAACAAAATTAATTAATATGTATTAATAAAGCTACGATTTGTTATATAAAAAATCTGACGTGGCCATCACTAGACCTCCCGCCTTGACACTGTAATATGTGAATTTGGATTTGGTTAGGCTACTTTTTGTAATTTTTGTTATAGTTCTTCAAGCAAAGTACCGATTCCTATTGGCATTGAAATCAAATTAGCTCTTTGTAGATAAAATTTTTATTTTATTATTACCTTATATCCAGTTATAATAATAATAATGAATCGATAATACTTCTTGACTGAATACGTTTAATGGAAGGATGAAAACTTAATGGAATTCAGTCAGTTTTTAATTTATTATATTTCGGCTCCTATAGGTTCTACGTTTCAAACCCAGTTAATAATATATTAATATTTAAAAATGGTGTCACAAAAATTTCAGAAACTGTGTATACGTCTGTTCATCTATCACATTGACATTTCATTTTTGTTTTTAAATTTTGTTCCTATATTATGATTTACAAATCGTGGTAGGTAAAATTACAAATTTTTGAAAATTAATTTTCCTTTATTGGAAAGAGATATAGAAACGATGTTAAATAAATATTGTAAAAGATAATTTGTTCTTTCAAATGTCGAATGACAAATTGTAACTATCGCAGTATTTCCTATATTTTTTGCAAAAAATGTTAAAATGCTTCAAGAAAATACCATTTCCGGTTGGCAGATTTTTACCAAAATCTTATCAGCTCTTCATTAACATATATAAATGTATATTGCAAAATAATAGAATTTTATGTTCAGTAGAATTTGAGATAATGAATCAGAACGAAAGACTATAGTAGGCGCACATACAGACTTCCATACATACACACACACACACACACAGACACACAGACATCATCGTGAAAATAGTCAAAATAGGTTCTAAAGGTGCTAAAACGTGCTTATTGACAAAAATCTCGACATCGAATTTTTTCACGATCCCTATACCTCTCTAGGCGAGAGGTAAAAAGCAATAATTAATTCTTATTTTCTCTAATTGTTGTCGCAACAATATATTGTTCAAATAAACAATGTTTTGTCACTACTCGTGTAAAATTTCAGATTTATATTTTGAGCAATATAGCCAGAATCGAAAATGTATGGCCCTTCCTAGAAACATAACCTGGCTACGGCCTTGTTATAGGTATGTACTTACGTATTATTAATTTCAATTGGTTGATCTTCAGTACTTATTTCACTTTCTTGATTGATAATCGAAGTATTATGTTCTGCTGTATGTATAGAGGCTACTTGTTCAAGTGCACATCTAGGAAATAACATAGATAGGTATATAATAATAATTATTATTATAGATATGTACATCTAATTTATATTATTTACAGACTCTTTAATTTAATTCCAAATATTTACCTTTTATGAAGTGTTTTTCTAATTAATTTTGCCTTTTTCGTACGTTTACATCTGTAGCCATTTTTGAAAGGGCGTCGTATCGTAGGTATTCTAAATTTTTATAAACGAAAATATAATGAAAACAAAATAATTTTAAAAATTATCTACCAGAAGATTTAAAAAATCTTAACACAAACGAAAAATTTAAACTAAAAAATCTGATGTGGCCAGCACACGACCTCCCGCCTTAACACTGTACCTAATTTATGTGAATTTGGTTTTAGTTAAGCTTTGTTAAATTATAATTTTGCGATAAATTTACAAACTTTTTGAAAATAATTTTATAGTTTTTAGTTCTTTAATTAGCTCTTTATAGATAAAAATTTAACTTTATTATTACCCAAGTAACAATTATTACCAAATATGACGTCGATACAACGTACATAATTTGAGTCATAAAGACGTCTTGAAGACGTCAATGCGTGGAGCTATGAGACGTCATTTTCTGACGACAAACTGACGACTTTAAAGACGTTATTGTGACATCATATTCTGATAATAATATGACGATTTTTATGCAATTTAATTTTTTTTAAATACTAATTTATTTATATTTTAACTTTCTTTGTTTTTATTAGAAGTAGAATTCGTTGAACATTGACAAATTTTTATTTTATCTGGATCTAGCTGGACTTGAACGTGGAACTCACGTGGAACTTCGGGACGGTATCCTACGCCTCTAACCGCTCGGCCAATCTGACATTATAGTTTGATGTTTTGAAATATCAATATAAAGTGAATAGTAGTAGTATTAATTTAGTAGTAATAAATAATTATATAGATTTAAACCCATTACGTTTAAAAAATAATTATAAATAAAATAATTGATAATTCTAAACGCTATGATTTTGACGATTCTTTTTAGGATGCAGATGCCGAATAACAAAAATCTAAAGAACAAAAATATCAAGAGACGCAAATGCGTACGGGGTGGATGTTACCCTTACGACATCTTGGCACATCAAGCCAAGATGTCGTAGGGGTAACATCCACCCTATCACTACAATTTAGAAAAATATTGTTACATTATTGTCAATTTATCAAACATGTAATGAAAAAATACATAAAAGCTGATGATGACTCGCTTAGCAGTCGAAACGTCCGTCAATAAAGTCATGTCTAACAGACTATTTTGAATCATTACGATCCTTACGCCTTCCACACCTAAGAAATGTTAAAAGTAATCAGGATCTAACCTCCAAATTCATAATTTATTTAGTTCAGTTCAGAGTTTCTACTAAAAGTCTCGGCATATTGTGCAATAAAATGATATGACATAATATTCTGAGTCATTCAGAAAACGACTAGGCGTTTTAAAAAAAGACTGATTTTATAATTTGCCTGCGACAAAAAATGAAAATCATCAAGTTTTTAGGCCACGGTATATATTTAGAACAATATCACTTGAAGACGTGGATCCAATTTGTTAAATCGTTAAAATATGATGTGGATCCAACGTCTTAAGAAGTCAAAATATGATGTCAGATTATGACTGAAATATGACCACAGAACCTCACTTGAAGACGTGGATCCAACGTCGTAAGACGTCAAAATATGATGTCATATTATGACTGAATTATGACCAGAGAACATCACTTCAAAACGTGGCCACGGTATATATTTAGAACAATATCACTTGAAGACGTGGATCCAATTTGTTAAATCGTCAAAATATGATGTGGATCCAACGTCTTAAGAAGTCAAAATATGATGTCAGATTATGACTGAAATATGACCACAGAACCTCACTTGAAGACGTGGATCCAACGTCTTAAGACATCAAAATATGATGTCAGATTATGACTTAAATATGACCAAATTGTGATGTTATATTTTGGTCGACGATTAGTCATTGTTACTTGGGTACCTTATTACATTATGTTCAGTTAATAATATTTACATTTCTTTTAAAATGGTGCCACAAACATTTCAGAAATTGTGTATACGTCTGTTCATATGTCACATACCTATTCATTTTTGTTTTTAATTTTTTTCCTATATTGTGATTTACAAATCGTAGTATGTAGGTAAAATTATATATCTTTGAAAAATAATTTTCCTTTATTGGTAAGAGATATAGACAAGATGTTAAATAAATATTGTAAGATATAATTTGTTCTTTGAAATGTCGTATGAGAAATTGTAACTATCGCAGAATTTTCTATATTTTTTGCAAAAAATGTTAAACTGCTTCAAGAAAATACCATTTCCGGTTGTCAGATTTTTACCAAAATCTAATCAGCTCTTCATTAACATGTACAAATATATAATGCAAAATATTAAAATTTTATGTTCAATAGAATTTGAGATAATGAATAAGAACGAAAGAGCATAGTAGGCACACATACAGACTTTCATACACACACACACAAACACACACACACATACATCATCGTGAAAATAGTCAAAATAGGTTCTAAAGGTGCTAAAACGTGCTTATTGACAAAAATCTCGACATCGAATTTTTTCACGATCCCTATACCTCTCTAGGCGAGAGGTAAAAAGGTATAATATAAATGAAAGCTGTAACTGTATGAACACGGATGTACTCTTGCGCAGTCGACTAAGACAACCCCCTCCGCTCCCTTCCAATAGTTTTTACACCAGTGCGCAAGCGTACGACAACTGTAATCCGACAACGACGGATTGTAGAATAAGGTTTAGTATGGTTGTAAAACTTGAACTCACTATTTTACCATATCACGCGCAGTGTCGCATCTAAGCAAAAATTTAAATTTTTGACATAAAACATTGTAAACATACTGGATGGATAGCATTACATTTTTTTTATCCCACACGGACAGTGGACGCAGGTGCAGATACATAAAAAGGGTGTTATTCTAATCCAAAATTTGACCTAAAACTAAAAAAATACCTGGGTGGGCCATTGTCACGTTTACACATGATCTCATTCAAGACTAAACATAACAATGTAGGTGTAAGGTTAAGGATCTTGAATTATTGTAAAACTAACAATTGTTGCTAATAGTTAAACAACACGAATTAGAATGTTAGAAGCGATGAATAAGTGCTTTTTCAATACATCATAAAATTAATTTTATTTCTACATATATAACATAAACTTATTAAAAATAATAATTTTTTACAAAATTATTAACGAAACACTTAAAGTAAATATAATAATAATTCTCAGTTCGGTCGGGGTTAGAAAATAACGCTATACCGGTGGAGTAGTCAATTCTACTAGAAATGTTGTGGTTGAGAGAGAGAGAAGAGAGAAATAACAATGCAACTCTGATAAGGGAATGATACTTCGACCATATATAGGAATAGACAAACAACGCAAGCCTTTGTTGTGAAGCAAAGAACTAGCGTAGCGGTGTGAAGAGGAGTATGACCTGCAGACACCTTGAAGTGTTGCAGTTTGCCTTTTATCATTCTCTGTTCCATGACAACAAACCAGAAGTCAGCAATGTGCAACACTTTAGGGTGTCTTCACCTCTTTTCCCCGCCTATAGCTGCTGCTCCCCGCTACCGTACTTCTTGCCTTCACAACATTGTATACTACAGCATTGACTGTTATCTGTCTATACCTATATATGGTCGAAGGAATGATACAATAGAAGCACGTGTATAGCTGTATTCTTATTGGTTCGTAGAAAGTAATAAATCATACGCTTCCACTCCCTCGACCACCCCCCATTTGGTGCTGATCGTAGTGCCATCTCTAGTCTTAGAAACACAATGTGATGCCAATCGCCTGGCCTTAAGGTATATGTTATATTTGAAACAAAATTTAATAATAAATTGAAAGATTAGAGTGGTATTTGAAAAGAATATAAATGATAAATGAATTTCCTTAATTTATTGAAAGAATTGCCATTTCTGACTTGTTAGAAACTTACGCCCTGAAGAAATTACAATACGTAATTATTCTGCATAAAAAAATCTTAGCTAATCATTTTGCATAATTATAATTATGACACAGAAATGAAAACAACAGCGATAATGAGCCTATAGATTATTTTGTTAAAGTAAAAGTAAAATTTGAATTTATAACCAAATAGCAAATAACATAATATCAATGAATAAAATATTAAAATTAGACTTCATAACATTGCATCAGTATTTATAACTTACATTTACTAAAGTTTTGAATTGTGAGCAGCTAACACATAATATTATCTTTATTTTGTATTATAACATTAAGAAAACTGTATTGTTTATTATAAATACAACACTTATTTATCTCAAATTCAGAATAAAATGCCCTAAAAGTTCTAATATACATACAAACAATATTATCAGTTCAAATATCTGCTTCGAACGTGACGTCATCCACAGAGCTAACATGCGCGTGAGCATACCGTATCTATGTGTATCGTGCATGTACCTATATATTTGTATTAACCGCCATTTGTGATTTTAACTTGGCTGTGTTTATTTTATTGTTACATTGTTATCACGGTAAAAGAGAAGTAGGTTGGGACACTTCCCTATAGTTACCATTATAAAATTTTCCTCCTGAAATTAGCTCAATAGATGTCACTAGTGCATTACTCCTCTCGACTTAAACTAAAAAATCAAAGATATCTATGCACAAATTTGATTTTTTAAAAAATTGAATGAAAAATATTTCATATTTTGACATTGTCACACTTTGAATAAACATTAATAAAATGGGTAAATGTTTCGTGCCCCAAAGTACCTCTGGGTACAATCCTGGAAATGAACAAGTCTCACTATTTTGTGTACCGAAATGCAGTGAAAGATTGGAACAGTGGAGACAAGCTGTATCACTTATAACAAACAAAATATTAACACCAAAACACGTAATATGTGCGAAACACTTCGCAGAAACTGATATTCTAAAACACTGGAAATCAGGAGATGTTAGTATATTTTACATATAGGTATACATTTATTTGAAAATATTAAATAATTTATTTTTTTATTATGCAGATTTGTTTCGAATATAAAATTCCCCGTTTGTCACGTAGTGCAATCCCTACTTTTTTAAAATCAGACGGTGATAATTTAGAGACACATAATCAAAATTTATCATTGAAAATAAAATCTGTTATTTGCTATGAGAGAAATTCAAAATTGCCCAAAAGTAATCCACGGTTCAGTAATCTTGTATGTACTGATCAAAATCATCCGATAGTGCCAGTCGAAGCTATTACAAATAATGATACTAATACCAGTTTTTTCGATTTATAATTATTTATTACAAAATGATCAAAATTTCTCGTTACCCAACCAGTTTTGGGCCATATATTTTGACAGCTTAAAAAATATATTTTGTTTATCTAATTTTTATATTAATAATGCTGGAATACCCTTTTTTCCAAAACAAATTTTAGTGAACGAAAGTGGTCAGCTTCAATATTTTATTAATTCTAAAGAATTTTTTTCAAATTTACCTGTAGTAAGTTCGAATTATTCAACACTACCCATAGAATCTTTTTCAAAATTAATTCAAGAATTTGATCATTTACAAATTTGCTCTGGGGTCCATCACTAACAAAATATCCGAATACAATTTGTGAAAACAACAATCAATGTTCCCCATGTCGCCAATTGGACAACACCTTGAGGAAAGAGAAATTAAAATTTCAAAATACGAGTAAATTAAAAATTGCTAGAAAAATAAAATACAATTATAAAAAATCCCTACAAAGGTAATTATAATCCTTGTATATGCGTTAGACACATTACAAACATATTCTAAAATAATACATACAATTTATTCTCTTTACATTGTAGATATAAGATTGAAAATAAAAATTTAAAAAGTGGAATTAATAAAGTTCGAGAACAATATTCAAAATTAAATGATGTTAGTATAGAAAACAAAATTGATGAGTTACCACAAGCCCAAAAAATGTTAATTTTGGAATGCTTAAAAGCTGGAAAATATACGAAAAATAAGGGAAGACGGTATACACACGACTGGTTGCTCCATTGCTTACTGCTACACATTAAAAGTTCAACTAGGTACTTATAAATTTTTAAAAGAAAATAATATTTTACCGCTATGTAGTGTAAGGACAGTGCGAAGATATTTAAAAAGAATAAATTTACAATGTGGGATTGACAAAAATTTTTTATGGCCTTTGAAAAGAAATTAAAATCAAAATCTGAAATGCAAAGACACGGTGTTTTAATTTTTGACGAAATTCAAGTAAGGTCAAGTATAAATTTAAATGTGGAAAATATGAAAATAGAGGGTGTGGAAGATTTAGGAATTAAAAGAAAAATTAAAAATGGGGAAAAAAATTTAGTGGATCATGGTTTAGTTTTTATGTTTAGTGCTTTGGCAGATAATTATTCGCAACCAGTAGCAGTATATGGAGTTAAAGGAGCTATGCCTGGTGTTCTTCTAGCAAAATTAGTAATCAAAATAATTATTCAGTTAACAAAATCAGGGGCAGAAATGGACGGTATCATTTGTGATGGGGCAACAACAAACAGAAAAATGTGGACAGAATTGGGCATAACTGGGGATATTGGAAATGTAAATAATAGTTTTGATCACCCATTAATGGATAATAAATTTTTTTGTGTTTTCCGATGCACCTCATTTAATTAAGTGCATTCGCAATAGAATGGAGAATATGCCTTATTTAACAGTAATATTTATATTGTCAACATACATAAAACTTATTTCGTGTAAAATTATGTTTAATTCTAGACACCCGAAGGAAAAATTTCATGGGTTTATTATAAAAATCTTTTTGATGAGGATAATAAATTACCAGGCAAAATTAAAGTATGTCCCAAATTAACTGTGAACCATATTTATCCCAAATGCATGCTAAAGATTAGAGTTAAATTAGCAACACAGGTATACGGAAAGGAGAATTATAATTTATGCTAAATTCAAATATTATTATGTTAATAGATTTTTAGCAATTCTGTAGTTTCGGGATTAACTTTCTATAAAAACAGAAACTCAAAATTCGAAAATGCGACTCCGACTATTTTTTTTACTAAAAGAATGAATGATATGTTTGATGCCCTTAATAGAAAATTTTCAGCAGAAGGGGTGCGACCTAATTCTAGTGATTTAGAGGTAAAAAAGAAAATTCTTTATATATATACAGGGTGAGTCATCGAAATGCCCGTCGTCGATATCTCCCTTGTCGTTAAAAATACAGCACAAATTTATTAACATAATTTTTCGTCGACTCAAGGAGCATAACTTACAATTATTTTCACATATACAGGGTGTTGCATAACGACTTGGTAATAATTGTTCGTCTTTTTTTAAATGAAACACCCTATATATTTTTATATATTTTGAATTGTATTTTATTTACCTATAGGGATTTGCAGCCCAGTGATACACCGCCTGGCGGATTTATAGCGAACTAGTCTAAGAGACATTCATTTATAACCTTGAATAAATAATATTCATGGCAAAGAGATGATTTTGTTGTGTACCACAGTGCAAAAATATCATATTTACGTTTTCATAAGTTTCCAACTGGTAAGGAAACAGTTAGAGTAAAAAATAACTTTGGAGTTTATGAAAATTTAACAGAAAAATGCCTTTATACAAAATTTAAAATGTGTGTAGGTACATGTTATTAATTCGCCTTTTATTTTATGAGGAGAGGATTGTAGAGCATTTTTGTTTGGAGATAAACTATATATTTTCAAATTATCAGTATCTTTAGCTGTCACTCCAAATAAAATAACGTGTTCCGCATTGAATACTTACTTAATACTTGTTCTTCTTCCTGGAATTTTCAGTGACATTTATATACTTCATCGTGTCAACTATTATAAATTATAACATTTAATATTAAATATTTACTGATAATTATAAACAACATAATACGTTAGTTACTTATAATGTTATAATTCGTTATTACTTTGCCAAATACATAATGAGATACCAAATTATTACGTTAAATACAACCATGCATTATAACATCAAAACCGTCTATAATGTGCAAATTTTTAAGTAGGTAATTGTTTTTATGACAGGTAAAATTGTTTACCGGTTTCAGGATTTTAAATCTATATTTACATGCACAAAAGTAGGCTGGTAAGTAAGTAATAACTGTATTCTGTAAGGTAATATTACCATACTGAAATGTCAAAACAATCAAGAAAATTAAAATAAAACAATGATAATATAACACTATTTATTAATACAAACGGAACTCAAAACAACAATAATACGAAAATTACTTCTCCTGTTTATCATAATATATATTAATTGTATTATTTATTATATTAAATAAAAAAATTATTTATAAATATGATACAAAACAATTGAAACCATGACGTTAAATAAAAACTTAGACAACAGACTGCAACAGACTTACTTGATCACCTTCTAAAATGATTGATGACAATGACGTTATTCATTAAAGAATTTGAAAAACTAATATTTATTAATGACTTTAACGTGTTATTATTCTGAAACCGATAAACTATTGAACAAACCACGGATGTTATGAGTCATAACAGGCCTTAGATGTCTTAAAATCCTCGCTCTACGAGCTCGGATTTCAAACTGACATCTGCGGCTGTAATGATACTCATAAAATTCCTAGGTATGTTAATAGCTATTACAATAATATTCTTGTTATATTAATAACTATAAAAGATTCCAATTATGAAAAATGTATTGGCTCTGTCTCCATATCTAATCATAAACTAAAAAATCTGACGTGGCCATCACACAACCTTCCGCCTTATCTAGACTTTAAACATACTTAAAATATACAAATAAAAATCATCACCTGAATAAAAAGATTCATTCACAGGAAAACTTTGCTGTGTTGAAGCCATCCTCCGTTCAATTACTACATTTAATATCTTACTTAGGACTTATATAGCGCTAGTATGCCAACTTGTCACCCGTCTCACCACGTCTCACCTGTCAATATTTTTTACGCAGAAACAAAAATCAACCGATCATGGATTACAAGATATCAACGTTTTATTTGATAAATTTATTTTTTAAATTTTACTGCAGTTCTTTAATGCTACCAGATAAAGACAATTTTTTTATAACGTAAGTTGCAAATAACTTTTCCTCTTATTCTTCCTATATTTTTCCAAATTTATATACAATTTTGACAATTAACCTTTTCAATCTTCAAAAAATATCACTTCCGATGAAGATATTTGTACCAAAATCTACGGAGCTCTTCCAATTTATATACAAATGTTAAATATCAAATATCAAAATTTTCGGGTAATTCGTATTTGAGTTATGCGACTAACACCCCTTGACCACACACACACATACACACAGACATCATCGTGAAACTATCAAAAATGAGTTGTAAGGACCCTAATTCGTGCTCATCCAGTAAAAATTCACCACACGATTTTTTGCATGATTCCAATACCTTCCTTTACAGGTAAGCGGAAGGTAAAAATGTACTTACAATTAAGAATTATTTAAAAAATAACATGTCTTTCCTTAGCTTGCAATTACCTACCGACTAAAAATATACAATATTTTAATTATTGCAATCATAATGACAATATTATGACTAACAACAAGCAATTTTCACTGATTTTCAAAATCCTACCATAAGAACTTCTAAATGGAATGTCTCTTAGCCTAGTTTCATAGAATGCCATTGTGGCGCTGCTATCTTAAAAATAAATCCCTATACGAACATATAAATTTCATTTCAGTTTTCCGCGGCGTTGCCAAGTAATTCAATTTTTTCTCTAAAAAAAGCCGAATACACATATTGTTTTATAAAGGCGTACTGCAGTTATTTTAATAATAAAAATTATGAATTTTTTTTCTGTACAACTGTAACTATACTCTTTGTTCTGACATAACTTTTTTTAAATGTTATTATACAGGGTGTTCAGTACAGAGAATCAAATATACTCAATTTTAAATGGCTATAACTCGTCATTTTCAAATGGAACACCCTATATTTTATTATTCTGTTGTGTGTATTTTTGCATCTTTTTATGTTATAAAAGGTGTCCCATGCCTAAAAACATTAATTTCGAAATTAATTAAATTAATGTTTTTAGGCATAGGACATCTTTTATATCATAAGAAGATGCAAAAATACACACAACAGAATAATAAAATATAGGGTGTTCCATTTGAAAATGACGAGTTATAGCCATTTGAAATTGAGTAAATTTGATTCTCTGTACTGAACACCCTGTATAATAATATTTTTAAAAAGTTATGTCAGAACAAAGAGTATAGTTACAGTTGTACAGAAAAAAAAATTCATAATTTTTACTATTAAAATAACTTCAGTACGCCTTTATAAAACAATACGTGTATTCGGCTTTTTTTAGAGAAAAAATTGAATAACTTGGCAACGCCGCGGAAAACTAAAATGTTCGTATAGGTAAATCTAATACAAATCAAAATATATAAAAATATATAGGCTGTGTCATTTAAAAAACGACGAACAATTATTGCCAAGTCATTATGCAACAACCTGTATATGTGAAAATAATTTTAAGTTATGCTCCTTCAGTAGACGAAAAATTCTGTTAATAATTTTGTGCTGTATTTTTAACGACAAGGGAGATATCGACGACGGGCATTTCGATGACTCACGCTGTATATACATTAAGTCGTAGTAACTAACCTTACCAATTTCAGTTACTAAAAGAATGTTTACTATGGCTGGATTCTTGGGAAAATATGGTAATTGAAAACCAAATTGATAAAAATGAATTTTTAACGTCATCTACTGCTTCTGGACTTCGGGTTACTTTAAAATCTACAATAGAACTGTCGGAGTATTTACTAAATTATTGTAATTTTAATTATGTTTTGACTGGAAAACTTAATCAAGATCCACTTGAGGTTAAATAACAACTTTGTTTAAGTTTTATTATATTAATAATTTTATTAGTTTCTTTAGAAATTTTTTGGTACAATTCGTCAAGCTGGGTGTCAAAATGACCATCCAGTGTATCTCTCTTTTTTACAATTATTGTATAAATTAATTTCGATATATAAATTAATAAAACCACCAATTTTCGGAAATTGTACGCTACTGCCTGAAGAACAGAATCCGTGTTTAACCATTGAAGATATAAAAACATTTTTAATTCTCAAAAATTACAAAAACAAAATCATTTACAAAATTTAAGGAGTAAATTGTTAGTCGGAGACATAGAACCAGATGAAATATTTGATAATCTAAATTTAAGTATACACCTTTAGCATCAACATTAGATTGTTTAAGGATGTATGAGCGTGACAACAATTTTTAATTTAAGCTCCCAAAATTTTTTTCAACATAGATTTATACTCAAAGAATTTGATGTTAAAATTTCAGCATAGGTAACGGGGCAAATTTTTGAGAAAATAATTATTAAAAATTGACATAAAATACATTGCTCTTATGGAGAAATGGGTAGTCTTGACGCTAAATCATCTAATATAAATATGTTAAAGTATTTTTCATATGAAAAAAAACTATAAATAAGAAAGATGATACTTACAGTAAGTCGATAAAATCATAAAAACACTATGCATCGGTGCATCCTGAAGAGAAAAATAAAAATGAAATTTAAATAAATTCAGTTTATTAATTTTTTCTCGCCATGACATAAGACTTGGCAACGTTGCGCCCGACGCGACGTCATGCGGTGAAAGTTGTAACTCGTTGACTGAGAGTCACGTTGACAGATCAAGCTGTCAAACGCGGTTTTTATATTTATCATCGTCAAAATGAGCCGTATATCCGATGGAAAAGTGTGCTGCGTGCCCAACTGTCCGAACACGCAGAAGAAAAATCCCGGATTGACGTTTTACTCATTCCCTAATCGCAATTACGAGGTAGAGCGCAAGAAGTTGTGGGTTGCACGTGTACGACGAGAAGGGTAAGTATTCATTTAAACAGAACATTTAACTTGAATAATAAGTCTCAATCAATCTTAAATATTAAAATGAAAACAAATCTCAAGCTGTGTTGCCAAATGTAAACTAAACGTCACGTGGTACTTTCCGTTACCTTACCCCGCAAGAATATATGCCCATCCCTTCTCTCTATAATTTACTATTCCCCCACGCCTTCGCTCATACATCCTTAATATATTACGTTTCGGGGTATTTGTGTAAAAAATTAACAAAATTTACTACATGTAACGTATGTTTAAGTAGTTTAGTAGTTGATGAAGTTCATGTTGAAACTCCAGAAGCAGAATTAACAAATTTAAAAACATATGGATTTCTAACACACCCAAATATTTACATTTTTAATTTAATTAAATATATTGAAAATTATTTTGGGTCTAATATTGAAAATTCTAGTGATATTTATAACGACACCATAAACAATGTTTTAGATAACTATCATATTTCTTTTCCTTGTGAAGTTCACAAAATTCATATTGTATATCCTCCATAATACATTATTATTTATTATTACGTTTGAGGCAATATTGTAAACAAAAACATCAAGAAGGAGTAAAAAGATCTCAAGAAAAGAAGAAAATGGCAAAATTAACAAATGTATAAATATTATTTAATTATTTAGTTATAGTTTATGTTGTGCCTTTAGGAAATTAAGTACTTTTATGTTTCATTAGTATTTAACATTCGTTTCACATTTTAAATTATATTAAGATTATGTATAATTTTAATAATTAGGTAATTACTGAAGTGTTAGTATTATTGTAAGGATTTAAGCTATTTTAAAATATATGCGAATATTTTGGATATGTGTATTCGAGTACCTACCTTTAATCGAGTTATTCGTAGAGAAACTATTTAAATTGGGGTTTCGCTATTATAATTTTCCTAGAATTTAAATTATTATGGTACAATTCCCTTTATAAGGTCTCTGTAGTAAATAAAGTCTGGTTGTACTACATCTAGTAGTCATGTTTAAGAAATTTGTCAAAAGTTTGACATTTCTATTATGTAAGTTGTAATTAATGAGGTTATCAATAGATGTCTCTACTGACTGTTTTTGCCACGCCGACAGCTCAAGTGTCCCATCCCAACCTAGTTGTCTAGTAACCGTGATTGTTATCAATTTGTTATCGGGGGTAATCGGATAATATAACAAGTGCTATGATTATCATCGGTTATAGCATGAGTTGGTCAATGAAAATTGACCGAGTGCGTAGCACGAGTTCAATTTTCTGAAGACTAACGAATGATATCACCTATGATTAATCATAGCCCGAGTTATATTTGGGGAGAATATATAATGAATGAGATCTAATTTTGACGGGTTAGGTTTCTTTAATAGCTGTCACTGTATCGCTTTCAATGAAATCTATTGGTTTTATTCTGAACTAAACATGACAGATGTTCTGTGATGTAAATAAAGTTATAAGAAATCAAATTAGAACGAAATGAACAATTTAATGAACTAAACAAGGTTAGATTAACAATACATAATATTATTAACATTAAATGTACAATTTTGGTATATATGAATGAATGAGATCAAATTTTGGCGGGTTATGTTTCTTTAAAAGCTGTCACTGTATCCCTTTCAGTTAAATCTATTGGTTTTATTCTGAACTAAACATGACAGATGTTCTGTGATGTAAATAAAAAAGTTATAAGAAATCAAATTAGAGCGAAATGAACAATTTAATGAACTAAACAAGGTTAGATTAACAATACATATTATTAATATTAAATGTACAATTTTGGTATATAATTTTAGGATACGCTTGACCCGTAGCGCCTGACGTGACACCTCGTGGTGAAATTTGTAAGTTATGTGCTGCGAGCTGTCAATTGCAGTATATGGAATATAGTAAGAAATAATAGTTTTCTGTACTTTATATCTACAATTTAGCGAATATGAATGAAAGACTGGAGAAAAAGCGTTGGTAATGTGTATTATTATGTTCCTGGTTGTCCTAATAACCAGCGTGACAATCGCGAAATTCAGTTTTATTCATTTCCGAATCGCAATTATGAAACGGAGCGAAAGAAAATTTGATACTTCGTGTTCGAAGGCAGGGGTAAGCAAATTTCACTTAATTCTACAAATAAACTTTTATATTTTATTGTAGTTATTGTATTTTGTGAAGTAATAAGCTATATGTGTTAAATTATACTTTCGGAGCCGTTACAACTTCGATTGTAGATCCTTTGTGGTATTTATCTAACTGTAGATACTTGTGGAGGTCGATATCATAGGCTGGTCAATCTTAGAAAATGTATTCTCCAAATTAACATACAGACAAATAGCTGCAGCATGTTTACAGTACCACTTTCCATCTTTGCAGTTGCAGTCAGTATCAATTACTTCTCTATTTGAATTTAACTAAGAAATAAATAATTTTTAATTATTAAATTTTGTTTCAAATCGAAAAAAGTATTAAGATAACGAAGTTTCCAACTATTTATTTGAAAATTATTACACTTATAAGTACCTACCTCAATTAATGGCTTATAATCATTTGTGTTTTCCTTCTTACTATTCGCACCAGGTGTTTCTCGCAAAACAGTGCCAGAAATTCTTCTAAAATATGAATTTTGAATTTCTTTTACATCGCTGACATGATAACTGTCAACCAGTTTTTGCCTTTATTTAAAGTTTTATTTCTAAATATATCAATTTTAACTGGTTGAAAACCGCAAGTTACAATGTAAGAAGTCATTATAAGCGACGTTCACCCACGTGACATGACGTCACATGTCACGTGTTCTGAGGGCCCACTGTCACGACTGTGATTGGTGATATATATATATATATATATATATATATATTCAGATCGTCAACTCTTATGATAACCGGAAGACAGCGATTGTGGTTCACCTAACGCATTGGGTTTCAACTAAATTTGAGCACAGCCAGCTTGATTCTTTGTATATTTTTAATTTTTGTGTGATTGGTGATATATATATATATATATTCAGATCGTCAACTCTTATGATAACCGGAAGACAGCGATTGTGGTTCACCTAACGCATTGGGTTTCAACTAAATTTGAGCACAGCCAGCTTGATTCTTTGTATATTTTTAATTTTTACTTCCTTGTACGAAGTAAGGAAGTATTGTAATCGCGAAAAATTTCGGTTCTCAGATTTTGACGGAAATATCCGTTTTGACCTTTTCTGAATCCATTATGACTAGTTTCGACGTGACGTCTGTACGTACGTACGTACGTACGTACGTACGTACGTACGTACGTACGTACGTACGGACGTATGTGTGTCGCATAACTCAAATACGGTTAGACGTAGAAAGTTGAAATTTTGTATTTAGGACTGTTATAGCATCTAGTTGTGCACCTCCTATTTTTGGTTTCAGTCTACAAACCGGAAGTAGTACTTTTTAAAAATATTTCGATAAATATTTAATTTTAGACAATTTTTTTTATTTTAAATGAAAGATTATGTGATTATTACCTACAATCGGTATTTTATAAATATTTTTGTATCTGCTATCATTTAAAAATAATTAAAGTATATATTTATAATTTATAGTATTTCGGTATCTTGTAGTCCATGATCGATTAACATTTGTTACTACGTAAAATTTAAATGATTATGACATGACAGTGACAATAGTAAAATATGCTTTATATCTTCTTCTGCAGTTTAAATCAAATGACTAAAATATATTTGTGAGTATACTAGTATAATAAGTTAAAAGAATTTTTAATATTATTTTACATTTTAGTTATTAAGAAAAGTATTAACACACAAGGCGTACAAGGAAGTCATGTGGTGTCCACGTCAGATTTTTATTCCTGGAAATGAAATTTAAAAGTAATACAAAATTTTTGTATAAAATATTATTTATTTCCTTTACCTAAATATACAAAATCCTACAAACTTATTAAGTAACTATGCTATATTATCAAGATTTCTACAATTTTTTTAATTTCTAATACAAAAAGAAGTAGGTAATTAGTTCATAAAAAAATATATAAATATATAATTTAATGTAAGCAACACTAGAAATCTTGTTAATTCAGTTTAGTTTAGAAAATGTAATAATAAATTAAACTTACAATATTATTGTGAACATGAATAAAATGGCTATTCATAATAATAATTTTGAAACATATTATGCATTACAGTTTGCGTGTAATTTTGTATTCGGAAAATAGGTAAATTAAACAATTATTCAGAGAAAAATTTAAAATTTTCAGAACTCATAATTAGTAAAAATTATTATTTATGTTGGATTGGTTAATTTAAAGGATTCAATTTTATTAGCTCGACTGAAAAATACAATGACTTAATTACATAATATTTTTAATAATATATTTTGTTAAAACAACTGATAATTAAATATGTAACATTATATGAAAATAACGCGGTGTACAAAGGCATTTGATTTTAAGTATACAACACCCCCTCTCAACGCGTTATTTACGAGTAATTAATTTAACTCCTGTTCTTTCCATAAATTTATGATGATCTGGCCCAAAAAGTCCTTTTGTCAACAAATCAGCGATCATCTCCTTAGTTGGAAGATATTTCACATCCAAATCTCCTCTCTCAAAAACTTCTCTGATGAAATGGTGCCGTATATCAATATGCTTTGTTCTGTTGTGATATACTTGATTCTTCATTAGTTTTTGAGCACCTTGATTGTCGCAAAACACAATTGTAGGTTTTGCATTCTTCGTCAGGAATCCCACTTCTTGAAGAAAACCACGTAGATAAACTACTTCTTTTGCTGATTGAGCCAAAGCAATGTACTCGGCTTCTGTACTGGATAAAGCTATTGTTTTTTGTTTCTTAGCTTCCCAAGTTATAGCAGCATTTGCCAATAAGAAAACAAAACCAGTATAAGATGCTCTGTTGTCCAAGTCAGCTCCCCAATCTGCATCGACGTAACCAAATAATTGTTTGTCAGAAGATTTAGAATATACCAAACCGTAGTGTTTGGTAGCCTGCAAATATCGCATGACCCTCTTCACAGCTATCCAATGATTCTTTCCTGGTGAATTATTGAATTGACTTAGATGACTTACGGTATACGCAATATCAGGCCTGGTGCATATGGCTAAATACATGAGTGATCCTACAGCGGATTGGTATGGTATGTTTCTCATTTCTTCCAATTCTTCTTCAGTTTTTGGAGACATGTTTTTGCTTAATTTAGTACTGGCATCGAGTGGGGTAGAAACCGGCTTTGATTCTTCCATTCCGAACTTCTTCAATACATCGTCAATATACTTTTGCTGTGACAATGTAAAAGTGTCATTTTTATAATCATGATGGAATTCTATTCCTAAACAATAATGTATTTGCCCCATATCTTTCATCCGAAATTGTTGTGACAAATTGTTTTTGACTTTAATTAATATTTCAGGATCGTTAGCAGCTATAATCAAATCGTCTACATAAACTGCTACGATTAAACACATGCCACTACCTTTCTGAATGTAAATACACCTATCAAAAGATGAAGGTTCTAATCCAAAATTCCGTAATTTTTCATCTAACTTCTTGAACCATTGTCTTCCAGACTGTTTTAAGCCATATATTGACCTTTTCAAATGATAAACATAGTCTTCTTGTCCAGGTTCTACAAATCCCTCGGCTTGCTCCATGTAGATGTCTTCATTGAGGTCTCCATTTATGTAAGCAGCAACGACGTCTAATTGATGGACTACGAATCCCATCTCGACAGAAATTGCAATAACCATTCTCACTGAGCTTTGTCTGGATACAGGAGAAAAAGTCTCCTCAAAATCAATACCTGGCCTTTGTGCGTAACCCTTTGCTACAAGTCTGGCCCTGTATCTATCAATTTTACCATCTGCATTGAACTTCGTTCTTAGCACCCATCTGCAGCCGATAATGTTAGTGTTCTCAGGTCTGGGTATTAAGATCCATGCATTTTTTTCGACGAGAGTGTCGATCTCATTTTGCATAGCTTTTCTCCATTCTCTTGAATAAGAACCTTGCAATGCTTCTGTCAATGTTGGGTTAGATATATCCTCTGTTATTAATTGGACTTCTTCAGCGATAGACTCTTTTGCTTTTGATACCTTGTACTCTTTTCGAGGTCTGCCCGGATTTCCATCGTGAACTAGTCGAGGACGACCAGGCCTCCTTTTATCAACTTCAAGTTTCTTAAAACCTCTGAAATCTTCAAAATCTTCACCTTCTGATGATTTCTCGTACTCTTCATCTTCTTTTATTGTTTCTTCAACGTCTTCTACCTTACTTTCCTCGTGTCTATTAAGAACTGTGTCGAATATTATATCTATGTTATCTTCAAGGATTTTTTCTTCGTTTGGTGATTCATCAACAAACTTAACGTCACGACTTTTGATTATCTTCTTTGCAGTTAAATCCCAAAGTCTATAAGCCTTTGATTCTATTGAATATCCGACTAAAATGCATTTTGTGGATTTTGCGTCGAACTTACTTCTTCCTTGAGCCTTATTTAAAGAAAATGCTGAGCAGCCGAAGATTCTGAAATGTGAAACGATTGGCTTCGATCCAAACCAAACAGAAAAAGGTGTTACATCAGATTTCAAACTTCTAGAGGGACATCGGTTTCGAATGTAAGATGCCATTGCGATAGCCTCTGCCCAAAAAGAGTGAGGAAGTTTCGATTCTAGTAACATACATCTCGCCATTTCAACTAACGTTCTGTTCATACGCTCTGCCACACCATTTTGTTGTGGTGTGTGAGCGACAGTACGTTCTCTTCTTATGCCCATTAGTTGCAATTCTTCATTGAATTCCTTACTTTCGTATTCCAGGCCGTTGTCCGTACGTAATGTCTTTATCTTTTGACCAGTCATGTTTTCAGCGAGTGCTTTGTACTTCAGGAATATCTCTTTGACGTCGCTTTTAGACTTCAAAAAATAAATCTCGACCCAATTTGAATAATCATCTATGAAGGTAACAAAATACGAAGAACCGCCTATTGATTTAGTTCTCATAGGCCCACAAAGATCAGAATGTATGAGCTCCAGTGGTCTTTTAGTTTTAGTTGTTGACTCTGTGAATTTTGTCGCAGCTTGTTTACTTCGAATACATGTCTCACAATTAATAACAGAGGATATATCTAACCCAACAGGTTATGGGCCCAGCGCTAATCAATTGCACGTAAATTGCTCGATGTAAAAAAAATTAAAAACAGTGCGCGTAAGTTTTTGAACTGTCAACGTAATAGACGCTTAAATATAATCTCAAAAGCGCACGTGAAAGCGTGGGACTTTGTGAGAACTTACATATTAACGTTGTAATTGCATGTGGCTTAAATAACTAGCATAATGACTTCAATTAGTATTGAGAAATTAGGAAAAAACAATTTTGACACATGGAAACTTCAGATGCAGGCAATTTTGACAAAAAACGACCATTGGATCTATGTCAATGGAACAAAAATCAAGCCTGGTGATAATGCGGGGAGTATACTGTGGGAAGCAAATGATCAGAAGGCAAAAGCTGACATTATTCTTTCAATGTTACCATCAGAACTTTGTCACATCAGACAATGCAATACTTCAAATGAAGTATGGCGAAAGTTATCGCGGGTTTATCAATCAACTGGACCTGCTCGAAAAGCCAAACTATTAAAAGAACTATTATTCAAGAAAATGGTTGAGGGTGAGAGTATGGCTGATCATGTTAATTCTTTTTTTAACACTGTAGATAAACTAAACGAGATGGAGATTACAGTTGCCGATGAAATTTTAACTATTTTGTTGTTATATAGTATGCCTAGTAGCTATGAAAATTTTAGGTGTGCTATTGAATCCAGGGATGATTTGCCAACAGCTGAGGCTCTGAAGATTAAACTGTTGGAAGAAGAAAACGGTCGAAAGGGAAACACTAATCAAGATTCACAGGCGCTATATAGCAAGAATCGAACAGATTTCAAGACTCATCAGAGTCAATATCGCTGAAGAAGTCCAATTAATAACAGAGGATATATCTAACCCAACAATTTATTTGGGTATAGTATATTTTAAATAAAATATACCAGAAACTATAATCTAATAAATAATAGTTTTTATTAAAAAATATAAAATTAATTTTTCAATTTGATCAAGAATGTTTTTATATATTATAAGAATAAAATTGAAATTCTAAAGCTGGTTTGTTAAAATCATAAGTGTTTAGTGTTTGCCAGGAACTATTAAATATTTCCCTAGTTTTTAAGTATAAGTAGATAGTATCTATTATAATATTATACTATAATGTACATGAGGTAGATCATTGCAGTTTATCCATGTGGTTGCAATTCCGTACAGTTGATATAGTACGTCTTAGGTATCATAAATTATGTAGATTTTCTTTTTTCGTCTACAATTTTCTTTTTGTTGGCGTTGTTATAATTCGTCGGTAGTCGTTGATGTACCACGGGCATTACTTTCTGGATATGTAGAAGGAACGAGGTGGGAAAAACCAAAATGCTTGTAGCAAATTCTAAGTTTCAGCGCATATTCTTTTTTGTTCGCAATGCGCAGTATTTTCGTCCATAGTTCCATCAAAATCTCCTTCTTCGGACAATGAAAAAAATCTTGTTCCGTAATGATAGCACCCAGGTACATAACAAGACGTACTAGGCATATTATTCTAGAATAGGAAAAGAAAAGGATACGTAAAAATAGAAATAAAATATTAAACGCGGATATAAGTAACGCCTGCAAATATGTAAAACAGTTTTTAATACAACCATAAAAATGTGTGGTATAGGGATAACTAACATATTTTGTAGGCACGGGATGAAAATGCTTTAAACTGTAATTTATATAAAACTTAGTATTTATTAACTTACCTTTTATGTATATAATATATTACTTCAACTAATATTGAAATAGTTTGCTATGTTAAACACTTTTACAATACTTTTTACCGCTTTTCACCACGCAGGCAGAAAGTAAACTAAACAAAATGCGTGACAGTTTGCAAGCGCGTTGCGCAGTCACTCATATTTTTCTCATAGCCCGCTCAAATATTTCAAAAATATTTGTAGTGTCTGCATTGTGCTGCCACCAGTAAGGTTGGAAGAAAACTATAACACTGGTAAGGGACGACATATCTGAGTTGCCTGGGCCTGTATTTATATAAGAAATAATATTGTATAAAATAGTTTATCACTTGTATTTCATGATATATTTTTTCATTAAGAAAGCATAAACATAATATTAATTATTAATAAACATTATAATAATGTACTGTATACCTAAAGTCAATTATAATATTGCTAAAAAAGAACCCTCCTTGAACATTAGTCATCAAAAACAAAAATTTGGATTTTCGTATTTGTACTTAGCTATATCAAAATTTTCTCTTTTGCAAATTCAGATCTTCTGTTCTATAATTTACAAATTCGTTGACTAAATTATTTAAAGTATTGTTCAACATGTCTTGACTGTCTTCACTTTTTGTTGACATATCTAATTATTTTTGACGTTTTAATTTTTTTTTTTGAATGAAGTTAGCTCCAAGCAGGATTTTACGAGTGACCTTGAATATATAACGTCTGTAACTTGGCGCTTTACAGACAAATTAACAGAATTGCCCTATTTGTAAATTTGTAAGCCATGTACTTACAGATCAACCGTAAGCTACAAATTTCCAATTTTACAAATTTACAGGTTTGTGAACAGAATCGACGCATAAATGTGAACGTTTCAAAAGCCGCCTAAGAAAACTCTCAGATTTCGATGACCAATCACAGTCGTGACAGCGGGCCCTCAGAACACGTGACATGTGACGTCATGTCACGTGGGTGAACGTCGCTTATATCAAGTTATAATACCTGCGTTTTATAACAAATTTAATTTTTATGCGTAAACGTCAATTTACTTTTTGAATTTTCTCAGCCTACTTTTGCCGAGCGCGGCCGCTAGAACGGCGTTCGCGTCGCGCTGAGAGGAACGGGTCAAGCCTATTGTCCGGATTGCCGCATTCAGTTTCTGTATGAGAGATAGAAACAGTGTTGGTATTGGAAGATGTGTCTGATCCTCTCATCTTGTTTATAATTTCTGCGTGTCGTGTGGATTGCATGGTTAAGTAGGATTTTAATGATTTGGAGTTATTGTGTCCAGTTATTTTCATCACTTGTTGTTCGGGAATATTAGCATTGGCCAAATGTGTTACAGCTGTTGATCTATATCAGTGATTCCCAAAGTGGTCCAGGTGGACCCCCAGGGGTCCACGGGAGACTCGACGGGGGTCTACGTTGGCGTGAACAAAAAATGGGGGTTCACAAGTTGCAAGTGGGGGTCCACGAAAATTTATCTGGTTTCGATAGTAAAGAACAAAAATGTTGTCTTGGCTTTAATTATCAATGAAGGCAGATAATACACTAGGTACCTACTAAAAAAATTAAGGGTGCAAAAAAATTACAAATTTTTTGGTCATTTTTAACGGTGAAAAATGGTCGTATTGAGATTTAAAAAAAAGCATTTTGAAGCTTTTGATTCTAATTTTCAGATTTTTTGCCTAAATTTTTTTAGGAGTTACGGTTCTCATGCAATCCGAACAGATAACGCGAAAAAATAATATTGCAAATTTTTTGCTTCTTTTTTTTGATCCACGGGTTTGAAAAAAAAATTTCAGTTAGGCCGGCTGTTTATTTAGAATTAATTTCCTTTTTTTAAAACCTCCCTTAATTTTTTGAGTAGTGTATTTTGAAAAGGTCAGCGGCTGTTACTTGTAAAAACTTTTTTGATGAGTTAAGGTAATATGTTAGAAATGTAGCAGCAGGAGGTCCACCGAAACCAGTAAAATTTGGAAAGTGGTCTACGAAAAAGTTTTAAAAATAAGCGAACTGAGCAAACTTCAGGATTAACTGTATTTGGAATTATCCATTTGCTATCACAGCAACTTTTGTCCCCTCCTTGATGAGTTTTGTTAAATATAGGGTTATATTTAATTCTATTAGTAAAATTGCCAGTTTCCTTGTTGAAATGGTAAATCGTTGCAGATACACCTTCGTTACCACGCCATTCTAATTCTTTAGCGACGATGTTAATTTTTTTTTTTTGAAGTCCATCAAGCGTATTTTCGTCCCAGATTTGTTGCATTTTTGCATATTCTTCTTGTGTAAAGGCAATTGCACTAATTTTCCTTTTTTCTTGTATTTCTTGCAGTTGCTTTCTTTTGCAATCGCGAACTGCCCTCGCTTCTTTAAATTCTATATCAGTAAATGGATCAAACTTGATATTATATGTACTAAAAAACATGTTTTGAATTCTTTTTGCAGTGGAGTTCCATAAAGTTTTGATGACACACGCTTTATATTCTTTCCCGTCTTTTCTTCGCATGTTACAAGCGTAATTTTTTAGAATTGGCGCAATTTTTTAAATTGAAGTAGCTTCATTAAGTTCGAAACCTTTCGAATCACAGAAGTTCAAAAATTGATTCCATTGAGATTTTTGATTGATTTTTGTGTTATTTGGCGTTTTCTTCTCTATTAATAGCTGCATTTCATCTTCAGTTACATTTGCCCACCGACTACAGTCCGGTTTATGCATTTTAAATCTTATTTTAAACAGCAATATTTTTTCTAAACTGACAGTTATTAGGTAACTAATAAACAAAAAAACAGTTGACATGTAACAGCGGTGATAAAAATATCATCGATTTTATAGCCTCTTACTGCCCTATTTTAGCCAATCAAATTAGTCAAATATGTGTCACGTGACACATGAATTATATATTCGAAAAAATAAAATAAAATTTTATATTTATATTAATTTAATATTTTACTTAATTATGTATCCTTCATATTAAACGAGAAAAATTATCAGTAAAGAGGGTGAGAATAAATTGAAACACTGGAGAATTATTGTATAATTTATCGAATTCTCGAATTATATTTAATTAAATTATTTTTTGACTTACAAATTTAATTTAGAGGAACCAGAGTTTTTTCTCTAAGTAAAAGATTTTAAATTGGATGCATATCAATTGATTACTTATTAATGTATTCAATGAATTAAACATTTTATTGGTTTTGAGAAACATCAAGAAATAATCAGCATAATTTATTAAAAGTACAAGTAAGCGAAAAACAAACAATCCGCCTCTGGATTCTCCATCTTTGTCTAACACATTACTCTTATGGGATACATTTAGCAACACTGTATTGCTATCTCTGCCACACTGCCAGAACTTGTGATTTTGAGTATAGCTATAATTCCCTGTGTATAATAATCAATATATTGCTTTCTGAAAATAAAATAAGAGTAAAGGCTTCTTTTTTATATTTATTATGTTTTATAAACCTGATTATCAGTTCTAAACGAGTTTTAAAAATATTTTCCATCATTGCCTATTTTGAAGATGGAAATTTATAAAGTAGAGCTAGCAGTGACGTGCGGTGACTTGCTGTGATAAGTGTGCACAGGTGGGGATGGGTAAGGAGGTATATATTATGTATTGAAATATAATTTAATGAAATAATAGTTATTTGTGTATCAAGGATGTAAAAGTGATCTTTTTTGGCCAAATCTGAAGTTTGCAACCGAGGCCAGCAATTCAGGTGAGGCTAAAAACACTTTTAAGCCGAGGTGCACACAACATTTTTTAGGTGGCTATCACAAAAATATATAATTTTATGTCAAAAAAAGTTTCTTAGTATCATAAATAATTTTATTTATATAATTTAGTCTAACTAAGTTGTAGGTCATTACTTCTAAATGTATTTACCAATTAAAATTAAATAAATTTGTTATTTAGCGGCCGTAAAGTAAATGCGGCCGTGAAGTAAAAGCGGCCGTGAAGTAAATGCGGCCGTAAAGTAGTCATTTTGACAGATGTCAAAAAATGTGACACTTTACGGCTGTCAAAGGATACGTAAAACAACTATTTATGCAATAGCCACCTAAAAATTTAAAATTTATATTTAATAGAAAAAAATAGATCATCGTACGTACAATAATATTATAAATAAAAACAAAATCAATTATAGAAATTTAAAAATAGTATATTATGCAACAAGGGAGTGAAGTGTATGATTTTTTTCAGAGGTGTAAGATTGTAACCCGACGCGAAGCGGAGGGCTACAATACACCGAAGGAAAAAATGCACTTCACTCACGTGGTGCATATACTATTTTATCCGCGACTAGCATTTATATCCTATTATAGGTAGTTATGATATTTATATTGGCAATAAATAAAAACATTTTGAGATTAATACTTACTTGGTTACCTATATAACAATATCCATAAAACATTTGAAATTCTTTTGTTAGCAACAAATTATTTTCTGACGTTAGAGCACGGTATAGTTTACAGCGTATTTTTAACCTAACTGGATGGAGATTGTGAAGAGCTATTTGAATAAGTGGCCTTTCCAGATATGCCGAAAGTTTTTATTGGATTTAGGAACGGTAAACCTACGAAACAGAACATAGGACACAATACAATTAGTAAGGTGCCGAATATAATATCAAAATATTTGCACTTACCAAATGCCGAATATTATACGGGGCATTCCCTGCGACGAACTTCTGCTACCATTTTCAGAACGCGGTGATGACATATTGTCGTTGAAACGACACGGGACACGGGGGATGGAAATCCAGAGCGATAGCAGAGGGCTACATAGAAGAATCCATTGCCGATAAAAAAAAGAATTGCACATGGTACAAGGTTCATCTCAACCATCAATAGTACCTATTATAGCTTCGTCATCTTCGTTTTTCGTTTAGTAACCCAATGCTAGAAATTCGGAATGAAGTCATAAACAATCCCGTCACAACTTCAATAACTATTGGTGGCTCTAATAATACCTTCCCAAACTCTGGTACGGTGGATAACGAAGCCAGTACTTAAATGGGTGGTTCTACCTCACTAAACTCTTGCACGAGTGCGCCAGCAGCAGTCAACATGTCGTATCACAATTATAACCTTAAAAACGCTACATTAATAGTCACATTCAAATGATAATAAAATGAACATTTACTTACTTATTTAAAGATTTACCGGTAAGAATTAGCAAATAATCAAACAAAATAATAATAATGCGCAATTCTATCTCACAAGTGACAGGCAATCAGTTCTCATGACTGATTTTTAGTCCGGAGGTTATAGGAAAGAACTATGCATTTTGTGATTAAAGCATGAAAATTTGCACACATATCAATGAAACCATTCTCTTTCGTATAAGAAGTGGTGCCAACGTGGTGCGTGCTGCAGACGGCCGCCATTTTGAAAAAATGGTTGCCATTTTTAGTTTTTTGCATTTATCTCATGAATGATCAATATTACGAGAAATCTTATTTAATGAAAATTGTAGAGCACAAAATTCTCTATAAAACGGTATATCTATTTTTTATGTAGGTGGTACAGCTTTCGAGAAAATCATGAAAATATATATGAGCAATATCTAGCCATTTCAGGTTAGACCGCAATTTTGCCTTTTCAAACAAGAACAGCTGTTATTTTTGAATTAATCAAGATATCGACTTCCGGTCTTCAACAATCGATTACTTTATATAAATTTTTATTATACATATAATTTTCAACTCTTCGGGAGCACTAGTTAGGCCACAATTCAAACATAACATTTTAGAGACAATAGTGAAATTTTTGTATTTTTTGTGTTTATTGAACTGTCATTTCTGAACGAATTAAAATATTGACTTGCGGTTTGCTGCACTAGATTCTGCAAATCATTCTGTACAAAATACTTTGTATTAACTTTTTATTGAAGTCTTTGTTAAAACGATATTTAAAGACTTTTTCCTCGAGAAAATAGAAAATTTTTAGTGTTATTATTATTTATTATCTTTGATCAGCTGTAGTACCTGAACGGATCTAAATACTGACTTGAAACTTGCAGCATTCGATTCCTTAAAGATTTTTGTATTAGAAGCATGCTTATATTTAAACAAAATTTCTTATGTTTACTCGCAATTAAAAGATATTCTTTCTAAGAAATCGAAGAAATTTTACTGTTATTTTTCTATTTTTCTAAAAGTGAGTTAAAGTACCGGAAGTAGTAGGTAATAATCCATTATTAACTGCTTCCCGTTTCTAAGCAAATATGTTATAGAAATACAACTTCTTGAGACAAAAAAAGATCAATAATTGTGTGTTTCCATGGCTAGTCGCGGATAAAATTATTTGTAAATTAAATCAAATCTTCTTTCTCCAGTATTTATAAAATCGTTAATTACATTATCAAAAAAGTCAGGTCTTGATTGTAAATAATTTAACAATTCTTTTTCAATTGTAATTAACGATAAACTACTTAGCCTTTCTTGTCCCATAGTCCCATTCGTCTGGGAATTTATTATATTTTTCAAAACATTTCGAATTTAAAAGTTCAAAATTTTTTAAAGAGTTTAGTTTTTCAAATCTAGTGTCTATTTGATTGTATAGTGTATCCAAAATTTCGTTATAAATTTGTTTAAAATGTAATTCTGTACCCTGTACATTTAGCCGTCGTTTCTTTATTTGTGGTGGCCCTACAATTGAAATAGTGTCGCTATAAATTTTATTAAACTTAGCGGAACTTCTCATTTCTTTTAAAACTGCTTTAACTTCGTTAACTTTTTGTGTGGAATAACTTATGTCACAATTGGTTTTCTGTAATATATCGAATAGTACATCAGTATAGTATAAATAAAAACTTCAGAAAATATTGTCAATATAAATTGATTATTAAATTCTTCAAAAAAAGTGGTGAATCCTTTTGCCATATTGATGGTTTCACTATCCCAATTTTCTGGATTATCAGTTATACTTTCAAATAAATCGCATAAACCTTGTCGTTCAATTTTAATTGTGTTAACTAATCGAGATGAGTAGTTCCATCTTGTTGTAGCTAATTTGGGAAATTTTCGTTTCACATTTTCGCTTAGTAAGTAATTTCTTTTCGTGGAAACCGAAAAAAAGGAGGCTATTCCTGAGATTGTAGCAAAAAATATTTCACATTCTTTTATGTACATCACTGATTGTGACAATACTAAATTTAATACATGTGCGCAACAGTGTACAAATATAGCCTCCGGATAATTGTCTCGTTCTTTTTTCTGGGTCCCGTTTAATTCACCCGCCATAACCGCCGCATATTTGGGCAATTAATTTATCTCCACATCCTAAACTGGAAACTGTTTCTTGAACAAAGGTGGACAATGCATTTGCAGAACGATCACCACTAACATCTTTAAATAATAGATATCTCTCTACAGGTTTTCCAGTCGAACATACAAATCGAAATACAACAGATAACTGCGATTTATGTGATATATCCGATGTTTCGTCTAGCATAATAGCTATGAATGCCGTATTTTGAATTTAATTTAACATGATATTTTTAATTGAATTAATTATATCATTTTGTATTCTGTTCGATGTTCCGGAAAAAACTGTAGAAGTACGAAGATGATTCGAAAGAGCTTCATCATATTTACTAATTAAATTTAACAATTCTACATAATTTCCACGGTTTCTTGAATCGGAACTTTCATCGTGCCCTCGGAATGTAGTTTCTTGTTTTGCCAAATAACAGATCGCATCTATCAACCTTCTCATAATATTTCTATGATTTGTCACTTTTTCGTTATGTTTAATAATACTTTTGTTACTTTGATTTTTGTTTGTCTAATAATAAATCAATTCTAGTTGTACCAAAAGTTTTAAGCAAAATTTGTGAACTGGTATGTAATTGCGTTTTTTCATGTTTTGTTGCAGCTTCATGAAGATGATTTAAATCACTATAACCATGAACTACCCAAATATTCTTATCTTTTTCATTCACAACAAATAGTAAGCATGGCCAACAATATAACTTCTTTGTTACGCAACAACCAGAAATCCATTTAAATTTTTCATATGTTTTTATTTGAAAATGTCGCACGGACTGCTGGCCTTTAATTTTAATATTTTGTGTCAATTTAATGTCTGGTGTTGGTCTTGTTCGTTTCACAATTTCATTTTTTGATTCAATGTTACGACGTGAAAAGGGATTTTTCAGTAAATCGCAAATAATTGATTCCGATTCCGTTTCAGTTGCCATTCTACAATTTTAAGAAAATAAATAATTTAAGAAACGTAGAATATAAATGTTTTTTTTACCTAATATTAGTGTTAAATAATAATGTTTAAATAATTTTAATATCTTTTGTAACTAGAAACACAGCCAAATGTCGAATGTTTAGTTCTACGTGCAGAAATCAACCTGTACGCGGGCGAGAGAGAACGAGCGATAGGATTCACTAATATTCCGAATGCTTTTTCTCCGTCAGACGTGTTCCCCCCTTTCCGCCCGCTCAACGCTCACTGTGCAATGAGAAACCTGCACGTCGGCACATGTCGGCAGACGTCGGGATTGGTTTCGTATAGATAGCGAGCGGACTCGTCCGCTTAACGCGCGTGTATTTCTGGATCTGGTTGCATAAATATATAAAATACGCTTTTTTACTACTTTTAAAATAAAAATTGGTAAAACAAAATGAAGTATTTCATAAACAACAGTATTAATTTTATTTACGTAATTTGTAATATTTTCGCAGGGTGTGCAGTGCACACCCTGCACATATGGGCTGCACGCCACTGAGAGCTAGCTAGTCAAAGTATGGTTTAAATTTTTTATTATAATATCTACATATATTACACAGATTTCTTTCAACGACAATATATTGATGTGATAGACGCTAAATATACTTGGCCAAAAGGGATGAAATGCCATCATATTGCAGCTTTATTGTTCTTTGGGCATTACAATATATCTGTAACTGATAAAGGTTGCAAATGGAATGCCCCGAAAACCAGTGCAATTGATAATATTAAAACTTTGCATTAAATGTATCCAGCAAAACCTCACAAAGTAATCTATCGAGATTTTACGGCAGAAGAAACAAATACCTGCAAGAACTGTAAAATCTTCTTCTAGTTACCCTATATTTGTGAAATGTATGTGTTATACACATATACCTTATTCATATCTTCAATAAGTAATTATGGTGAATTGTATGAAGAGCTCACTGAACTATATAAAATAACGGGAAGTACGATCTCCATAAGACATGTATATTAAAAGGGCTTCTACCATGGAGCCCTCCATTTTAGATGTATTGGCAGCACTGCTAACCCCATAATTAGTGTCTTATTTTTTATTTTGCCTAATAGTTCAGGGAATATATAATTTCACTTCGGACAAACTGCAACAAAAGCTTTCTCGACGGTATCCAATACAGAAAAATGTGCTTTTTAACATATCAAAAGTTTCCGGAAATCACCGCACCGGAAGCCATTGAAATTTTGAAAAAATGACCGCTATTTCTGGTTTTTTAAGTTTAACTACTCTTTAGCTTATCATTACGAGAAAAACATTTATATGAGGTTTTTTTTATTTTGTATTTTTGTCGTTCGGTTTGTTCTTTTTCAGTGTTTTTGTTTTATCCTTTTTTGGTTTACTATGTTCAATTTTAGTGTACCTATTTTATTAAAAATGCCCGCCATTATATCAGCATTACAGGCAACCGCTAAAATGAAATACACTAGATATGGGGTTAGCAGTGCAGCCAATTTACCCAAAATGGAGAAGTCCATGCTGGAAGTACATCTCTGTGGTGATCGTCCTTCCCGTTATTTTATATTTTATAGTGGAAAGGTTGGAGACAATCCGCGACATATTGACGTCATCACTTAACTAGTCTATTAAGAATTGTTTCTTCAGTTCAAAATGATCAATATTTATATATGCCCTTTTCCAATGTTGTTTAGCTTGTCCATTTTTGTACTATTAAAAATTTCATAACAATTAACAATAAATTTATTAAAAATATAAACAATAAAACTTTCCAGTTAGTTATATTATGAAATTCATAATAAGAACATTTATTGAGAATTCTCTAGCTCCTAGCTTTATATATAATAATTTTATCTCTCTCCCCACTCTACCATCATTTAATTAGTTACACTTCCTAAATTGTCTTGAGGATTGAAAAAAATAAATACTTCATATTTTATTTTTTTTAATTTAGACTATAATTACATAATATCTTTATAATAAGATAATAATTGTGTAAACAAATTTGTTAGTTGTTTATGCATAGGTATCGATGGACATTATTCTATATTAAATAATGATAAATTAAATGTACCAACTTCACATAAAGTATTTCAAATTAATTATATGGATAGTATTTACAATTTTTTAAGAAATATAAACTTCCATTTGGTAACCGAAAAACACTTTCAAATTCTTTAGGTCCTGTTCACACGAGGATTCTATGAAAATTCTTTAAAGATTCTGAATCTTAGAAAAAATAAATTCACGGTTTTGAAGCAATCAATAAATACAAATTCTTCTTTCCCAAGACTCATTAAAGATTCAATTTAGCGGCACCGCAATTTAACAGGTAATTCTTTAATACATTATTTTTTCCAAAATTCAGAATCTTGAAAGAATCCTCGTGTGAACAGGGCCTTAGGTAGGTACATCAGAAAATGTAGTCATATTGCTTTATAACATAATTACTCGTATTACAATAATTTTTTTAAATGTTGTATATTTTGTCCCCAGAAAACAACAATATTATCACTAGGATATATGGCGTCATTTTTTTTGAAATTTTTAGGTAAACATGAAAACTAGTTTTTAGTTTATAACCCATGGAATTATTTTTACTCCAGAACCAAATTTTATAAAAAATGTATAATTTTTTGGTAATAATTAAAAATGTTTTTAATAAAGAAATATTTCTAATAATATGATAACTTTGATTATTAAATTTGATATATAAAAATACTACATTCACTCCCTTCTAAAATTAGTAACACTGGTATATAAGCTGGAGGACGTGTAGAGCGAATAGGACATTGTGCTCGATCTGGCATTTCTTCTCGCTGATTCTGTAACTCATCCTCTTCATTTATCGGAGTAGATTCATTATTCAAATTAATAACATATCTTGCTTTCCACTACAACTTCGCCTCTTGGAGCAAGATGTCGAGTTGAAACAGTTGTTTCACTTCTATCAGGAAATCTAACATGCGCATATTCTTGGTTTGATTCTATCAACTCTACTTCTTCTACCAATGGATCATATTTGCTAGCATGAACATGTTTTTTTAAAATAAAATTGGGCTTGCTTTAGTTACCCAAGTCGGCGTAGAATTACCGTTGTAAGATCGTCTATGGTGGCTGAACATTCGCTTGTGGGGAGTCACATTTGTCGCAGTACATTAGAAGAGAACGGATACAATGCAAAGCGGAGTCTAGTACCTCTTCCCACTACTCAATTTTGATGTTGTTTGGATCTAAGGGCTAACGTTATGGTTTTTCATGATACCTTTCGACTTGTTCATTCCCTCGTAGATTTTAGGGTGTAGTTTGACTCGAATAGTAAGATCTGTAATAATTGTAATGCATAAAATACTACATTTTGGTTTTTACGCGCTGTCATAAATACGATGAGTAGGCCGGTCGCTAAGACCAAAAATGATAAGGTACCTTGCATTTTATGATTAAAGCATACTGCTTGACATAAGTGTTCTATAGACCCTTTTTACCGATCCGAAGCTGTATCCACTCCCGGGAGCCGTGAAGGTGCTGCGTATTTCGAGTTGTATATTTATTTTGTTAGTTTTTACGTTTATCTCGTTAACGGTAAAAAACTGTCACTTCTTATCGATTTTAATGTACGTATGGAACAGTTTTAGAGAAAAACGAAAATTTTTATTTTGATAGTACACAGCTATAATTAAATCAACCTATAATTTTATTTCATAACACAAAAGGGCTGTACTTGTTAAGAGATAAAAATCAGTTAAAATACAAAATGCGGCAAAGGTTAATGAAAATTCAACATTTAAAATTATAAGAATCTGGGCAAATAAAAAAAGAAAAAAACTTATATAGTCCAGGAACTTTAGACGAAAAATGGGCAAAACTTCGGAAAAATTCCAACCAAGCTGAAAATTTGTATACACGTACCTTTTAGCTCCCCAAATAACCTATAAAAAGTCCCACGAGTCCAGGGGTGGGCTTAACTTTTGACAGCCAAAAAACGGTGAAAAAATTACCTTTTTTCGGTTTTTTGCTTATATCTACAAACAAAATTATTTTTAGTGAAGAAATCAATATAATTGGTTGACTAGATTACGAGTTATGAATTTTATAGTGTAAGAAAGAAAAACGCGCGGACCGTTGAGCGCGTAGCACGTCGTGTTCGTAGTACAGTACAGTACCAGCCGTTCGTTGTGTAGTTGTAGATAATTTTTTAACTTTTGTTTAATGATACATTATAATTGTTATTATTACACGAGCCGTAGGCGAGTAACATAATTATTCCTTACTGTAATGAATGCAAATGTAATATAATAGGTAAGTACTTTATTTATGAATAATAAATTTATTTTTTATGAAATCGTACAATAATGACTAACTTTAGCTCTGCTAAATCGTAGTAAAAAGTTACACTTTAGTTCATAAATTATTATAAGTCATTAAACAAAAAATATGAAAAAAGCTAAAAAAATTCAATTTTCTCTGGAAGAAAATCTTAAAATTTTGGCTTAATTAAGCCCTTCAAGAAAATTAAAATAATCTATCATATAGAGAATTGCTTGCAGAATTTAATAAAAGAAACCGAATATCAAAATTTTAATTTGTTTAGAAGTTACAGGTCATTAAACACAAAAATTATGAAAAGAGTAAAAAAATTTAAAGTTTCTCTCGAAGAAAATCTTACAATTTTGGCTTAACTAAGGCCTTCAAGAAAAATTTCATACAATCTATCTTATAAAGAATTGTTTGCAAAATTTAATAAAAGAAACCGGATATCAAAATTTTAATTTGTTTAGAAGTTACAGGTCATTAAACACAAAACTTATGAAAAAAGTAAAAAAAATTCAAGTTTCTCTCGAAGAAAATCTTAAAATTTTGGCTTAACTAAGGGCCTCAAGAAAAATTTCATATAATCTATCTTATATAGAATTGTTTGCAGAATTTAACAAAAGAAACCGGATATCAAAATTTTAATTTGTTTAGAAGTTACAGGTCATTAAACACAAAAATTATAAAAAAAGTAAAAAAAGTTTCTCTCGAAGAAAATTTTGAACGTGTGTATCTTAGAAACGGTTAATCAAAGAGAGCAGTTCAAAGTGTCATTTTTTTGGAAATTTTATTCTCTACAAAAATGCATTGGACAATCTTAAATGTAGAACTATCCGTTTAGTAGTTATTGGCAAATAACCAAAAAAATCCATTTTCTTTTCGAATTTCACGGAGTTGCCGCTCTGGCACCCGTCATATTATGATTCAGTATATTAAATAGTACTAGAATCAATCATAAAATATTTGTTGTACCCAACTTCTAGGTCCAAGCCGATTTTCTCATTTGGCGACCGGACTAAAAGGTTTATAAAAATGAAAAACTGAAAAAGTATCAATTTTTTACCGTTTTTTAGCCGTCAAAATTTAAGCCCACCCCTGAACTCGTGGGACTTTTCAGAGGTTATTTAGGAAGCTAAAAGGTACATGTATACAAATTTTCAGCTTGGTTGGAATTTTTCCGAAGTGAAATGCTAAAGTTCCTGAACTATATAATGCAATATAATATATAGTAGAAATTGATGGCAATACATTTTCAAAAAATATGGCTGATGGTAAATTGAATATTGGATGGAACAGATGTGTGATTTATGAAGATTTGAATATAAGAAGATGTTACAAATGCTGAGGATTTAATCATAAAGCGGATCAATGCAGAAACATGTACCAGTCACATTGTACAATGTATTAATTGTGTCAGCATGAATGAAAAACTAAAACTAGATGTTAAATACCATGTGTTCGATACTTTGTGTCCAGTTCTAAATAAAAAAATTTTGTTCGCAGAGAACAAGTATAGTATGCAAGTATATAGCAATTAGAGTTCCAGAGAGTCATCATCATTAATATATTTGAATGCACAAAATTATCGCCCACATTCTGATAAAATTGGACAGCTTGTTGAAATTAATGAACCGATGGCAATTTTATTATTTTTAAACTAGAACTACAGCGGACATCTTAGACTGTGAATTAGCCATAAGTAATTACAAAACAATTTAGTGTGACTCAACGAGCAGATTTACTGGGGGTGTATAATGTTTGTTAGTAAATAATGTTAAAGTTACTGTATACTGTATTAAAAACAATAAAACATGAATTAAATTATTGGGAACTTTTTATTAAACTAAAAGTTGAAAATTTAAGTTATATAGTGTCAGTTTTATATTTTATACCATTCACCTAACAGCAACAACGATGACTTTCTTAACTTTGTTGATGAATTCTTAGAAAATAATGTTAATATATATTAGTGCTGTTGATAAAATTCGAATTTTCGAATTTCGAATTTTGAAAAAATAGAAATTCGAAAAATATGCTTTTCAAATTTTCGAATTTCGAATTTCAAGTGTATTAACGGTGTTTTTTAACATTACATATTAATTCGATTATCGTCATGCTCTCATCAATACAGTGGCATGTTTTGCAGAAAGGGCGAAAACAGGTTAATTAGAACAAGAATGATGCACGCTAGTCATTTACACGCTTATGCCTACAGTGCAGAGTGCAGAGACGTTTTTGTTTGCCCTTGACGAAGTGTAGTGGTATCTCTATACAATACAATAAAGGAAAACAAAATACACCCATCTGTTAATTGGTTTATTCGTTTATTGCTCTGGAGCTTGTTATGAGACTTGTTCTTAATATTTTATATTCGAACTTCGAATTTCCGCAAAAATTCGAACTTCGAATTTTCATTAAAATTCGAACTTCGAATTTCGAATTTTTTTTCGAATGAATTTTCGATTTCAATTTTTTTGAAAATCAACAGCACTAATATATATGCAACTAAAATCTTAATAGGTGACTTTAACTTGGATTGGTCTTCTAATAGTTTCTATGCAACCAAATTGAAACAAATTGTAGAAATTAGCAGGTATAAACAGTTGATAAAAGATCCCACGAGAATTACACAACAGTCTAAAACCAGAATAGATTTAGTTTTATCAAATAATTATAATATAAAATGTCAAGTAAAAAGAACTCCTAGGATAACCGATCATCACTTTATAGAAATCCAACTTCCACAAAAACTAATGAATTCCACTGAAAAATGTGTTATTCGGAAAATTAATTATGAAGATCTTGAGGATAAACTCCTGCAGTGTGACTGGAACTACCATGTGAGTGACGTTAATTATGATTTCAATAAACTTTACTTTAATGTTACCATGTGTATAAAGAACAGTACGTGTGTGATAAGTGATAAAAAAATCTGACGTGGACACCACATGACTTCCTTGTACGCCTTGTGTGTTCATACTTTTCTTAATAACTAAAATGTAAAATAATATTAAAAATTCTTTTAACTTATTATACTAGTATACTCACAAATATATTTTAGTCATTTTATTTAAACTGCAGAAGAAGATATAAAGCATATTTTACTATTGTCACTGTCATGTCATAATCATTAAAATTTTACGTAGTAACAAATGTTAATCGATCATGGACTACAAGATACCGAAATACTATAAATTATAAATATATACTTTAATTATTTTTAAATGATAGCAGATACAAAAATATTTATAAAATACCGATTGTAGGTAATAATCACATAATCTTTCATTTAAAATAAAAAAAATTGTCTAAAATTAAATATTTATCGAAATATTTTTAAAAAGTACTACTTCCGGTTTGTAGACTGAAACCAAAAATAGGAGGTGCACAACTAGATGCTATAACAGTCCTAAATACAAAATTTCAACTTTCTACGTCTAGCCGTATTTGAGTTATGCGACACACATACGTCCGTCCGTACGTACGTACGTACGTACAGACGTCACGTCGAAACTAGTCATAATGGATTCAGAAAAGGTCAAAACGGATATTTCCGTCAAAATCTGAGAACCGAAATTTTTCGCGATTACAATACTTCCTTACTTCGTACAAGGAAGTAAAAAACAAATAGTGAAAAAAAATGGTTCAATAAAAATGTTTTAAACAGTATTAAAAACCGGTATGATATATATAAATATACTTTTAGTGGTACTATACTATACTGGAAAATATACAAAGACAAAAGAAATCAAGTTGTTAGCATCATTAGGCAAGAAAAACAAAAATATTACACTAAGTTAATTGATACCTGTCGTAACGATCCCACATAAATGTGGAAAATTTTGAAAGACTTAATAAATGGTAATATCAAAAGCTCTATTAGTGAAATTATGTTCGAAAACACTATATATTGTGAGACTAATGATATTGTAAATATGTTTAGCGAATATTACATACACAGTATTATGGATATTATTAATACCATAGAACATCCCAGTACTGACATGGTAATTACTGATAGTGTTTCTTGTCATAGCTCTACACTCAGCTGTTTTAATTCCATAACAATAGGTGAGTTGAAAGAAATAATCTTTTCACAGAAAAATAAGAATAGTGTTGATGAAGTAGGAATAATTATATTGAAGAAATATTTTCACACATATTGAGGTACCCACTTTTTTATTTTGTCAATAAATCCTTAGAGTATAGTATTTTTCCTGAAAGGTTGAAACTTTCAACAATAACTCCTGTACTACCTAAAGTTAATGGAACTATAAAAGTTGAAGAATTCCGACCAATAAATGTATTACCTGCTTGTGAAAAATATTAGAACTTGTAGTTCATAAACAATTGTGTACATATTTAAATGACGTAACTAGGATTTCCTCACAGGAAAACTCTGCTGTGTTGAAGCCATCCTCCGTTCAATTACTACATTTAATATCTTACTTAGGACTTATATAGCGCTAGTATGCCAACTTGTCACCCGTCTCACCTGTCAATATTTTTTACGCAGAAACAAAAATCAACCGATCATGGATTACAAGATATCAACGTTTTATTTGATAAATTTATTTTTTAAATTTTACTGCAGTTCTTTAATGCTACAAGATAAAGACAATTTTTTTATAACGTAAGTTGCAAATAACTTTTCCTCTTATTCTCATTACAAATAAATACTATATTTTTCCAAATTTATATACAATTTTGACAATTAACCTTTTCAATCTTCAAAAAATATCACTTCCGATGAAGATATTTGTACCAAAATCTAGGGAGCTCTTCCAATTTATATACAAATGTTAAATACCAAATATCAAAATTTTCGGGTAATTCGTATTTGAGTTATGCGACTAACACCCCTTGACCACACACACACACACACACACATACACACACACATACACACAGACATCATCGTGAAACTATAAAAAATGAGTTGTAAGGACCCTAATTCGTGCTCATCCACTAAAAATTCACCACCCGATTTTTTGCATGATTCCAATACCTTCCTTTACAGGTAAGCGGAAGGTAAAAATAGTAAAAAACATAATATCGTTTTTTTTGTATTATTTTTATGAAATAAATTATAATTATTATAGAATACAAATAAAAAAAATCAACAATACTTTGGTACAAACGAGTACCTACTAGGTAAAGAATATATTAAAAAATATTGATGTTTAAAAAACAAAGTTACTTAATAACTAGTATAAACTAAATTATATTTTCGTTCTACGGCTTTTTTATTTGCAAAATCTATTAAAAGGGTTTTTAAATTAAAATTTTGTGCTTTAATATGCTCTATTGCCAAAAGAGAAAGATCACTTACCCGTTCCTGACTCATACTATTTCTAAGATAAGATTTTATCAATTTAAGTTTGCTAAATGATCGTTCTGCTGTAGCTACAGTAACAGGAATGGTTAAAAATAGTAATAAAGCAGCACAAACTTCACAAAAATCACTTTCTATAAATTCATTATTTTATCAAAATAATAACTGCCATTTCTCTTACAGTTGTTTCAATATTATGTAATTTTTTATAAAATATACTGCATTAACTAACTGCATCGGACAGTTTTGCGACAAATCAATTGAATATTGTTTTTGTAAAGCTGAAACAGAATCTAAAAGTTGACTTTCTAATAGGGTTACCAGATTTTTGGGTCGTAAAAAATCAAAAAGGTTAGAAATTTTCAACATTCCCTCAAATCTATTATTAATTTGAGAATTAACAATATCAACTGTTCTATAGAAAACGCTTATTTTAAATTTATGTTCAGAATTATTAAACTCATAATCATTACATGATTCATCAAACTGCCGATTTTTCTTGGAATTTCGACAATTTTTAAATTCTGGTCCCATTTTTACTTCCTTGTACGGAGTAAAGGAAGTATTGTAATTACGAAAAATTTTGATTCTCAGATTTTGGCGGAAATATCCGTTTTGACCTTTTCTGAATCCATTATGACTAGTTTCGACGGACGTACGTACGTGCGTATGTAGCATAACTCAAATACGGTTAGACGTAGAAAGTTGAAATTTTGTATTTAGGACTGTTATAGCATCTAGTTGTTCACCTCCTATTTTTGGTTTCAATCTATAAACCGGAAGTAGTACTTTTTTCATATATTTCGATAAATATTTAATTTAAGACAAATTTTTTTATTTTAAATGAAAGATTATGAGAAAAGGAGAAAAATTTCTGGGATGCAGTCACTAATAATTTTATTTCTCAGTCGACTAGTTTCGACGTCACATACGTCATCATCAGGAGCTACATTAAAGGAATAACAATTACAAGTTTTTTCTATATAAATTAATTTGTACAATACAATTACTTACATGAGAAATTTAAATTTGTGTAAAAAATATGAAAAAAAAAACATTTACTGTATAAAGTAAAACATTAGGAATTAATGTCTAAAAGTTTTTATATTTTGAAAATTGGAATATTTCAAAAATTGTCAATAAAAATTATTCTTAAAAAACGTTGTCACACCTCCAACGAAACCTACTTAAGTAAGTTAAATCCTGTTGCAATTCCGAAGGTCAACCGATGCAAAAACCGCGCCAACAAAATAATTTAAATGCTGCAATTATCCCTTCTATTCTAGTTAATTCAACTAGTATTAGTGTTTAACTTCAGTAAATTATTGTAAATTTTGCTAATATATAGCGTATCCGTTTTCAAATTTACATTGTTCTTATCATTGTTGATGTGTAGCATTTCTAATGTTAGGCGTTTGTGTAGTGTGTGTTCAGTGTCTATAATTTTGGTATCCTCAAAATTGAAAGTGTGTTTATTTGTTTGTGCATGATGCACCAACGCACATGTGCCACCTGCATTTTTATTACATATATTGTTGCAGTTTCGTTTGTGTTCCTTCAATCTAGTTTGTAAATACCTTTTAGTCTGACCTGTATAAGTTGCTGAACAATCCTTGCACGGTATTTTGTATATGACACATGATTGCAGGTTTTTATTGATCTTAGATTTTAATTGTGAAAATAACCTGCCTACCGTTTTTATTGGTTTGAAACCTATGCCTATATTTAAATGTTCCATAAATAATTTCCTCATTTTGTCCGCAATGCCATCTATGTAAAATAATGAGAAGTATTTTTTATTATCCATGACCTTGATTTGTTTATTCGAACTGTCAGTGTTATTTTCAACTTCATTATTATTTATTACATTTGGGCGTAATGCTTTTTTGTTTTTATTTTGTTCATATTTATTTATAAATAATAATGAAGTTGAAAATAACACTGACAGTTCGAATAAACAAATCAAGGTCATGGATAATAAAAAATACTTCTCATTATTTTACATAGATGGCATTGCGGACAAAATGAGGAAATTATTTATGGAACATTTAAATATAGGCATAGGTTTCAAACCAATAAAAACGGTAGGCAGGTTATTTTCACAATTAAAATCTAAGATCAATAAAAACCTGCAATCATGTGTCATATACAAAATACCGTGCAAGGATTGTTCAGCAACTTATACAGGTCAGACTAAAAGGTATTTACAAACTAGATTGAAGGAACACAAACGAAACTGCAACAATATATGTAATAAAAATGCAGGTGGCACATGTGCGTTGGTGCATCATGCACAAACAAATAAACACACTTTCAATTTTGAGGATACCAAAATTATAGACACTGAACACACACTACACAAACGCCTAACATTAGAAATGCTACACATCAACAATGATAAGAACAATGTAAATTTGAAAACGGATACGCTATATATTAGCAAAATTTACAATAATTTACTAAAGTTAAACACTAATACTAGTTGAATTAACTAGAACAGAAGGGATAATTGCAGCATTTAAATTATTTTGTTGGCGCGGTTTTTGCATCGGTTGACCTTCGGAATTGCAACAGGATTTAACTTACTTAAGTAGGTTTCGTTGGAGGTGTGACAACGTTTTTTAAGAATAATTTTTATTGACAATTTTTGAAATATTCCAATTTTCAAAATATAAAAACTTTTAGACATTAATTCCTAATGTTTTACTTTATACAGTAAATGTTTTTTTTTCATATTTTTTACACAAATTTAAATTTCTCATGTAAGTAATTGTATTGTACAAATTAATTTATATAGAAAAAACTTGTAATTGTTATTCCTTTAATGTAGCTCCTGATGATGACGTATGTGACGTCGAAACTAGTCGACTGAGAAATAAAATTATTAGTGACTGCATCCCAGAAATTTTTCTCATAATCTTTCATTTAAAATAAAAAAATTTGTCTTAAATTAAATATTTATCGAAATATATGAAAAAAGTACTACTTCCGGTTTATAGATTGAAACCAAAAATAGGAGGTGAACAACTAGATGCTATAACAGTCCTAAATACAAAATTTCAACTTTCTACGTCTAACCGTATTTGAGTTATGCTACATACGCACGTACGTACGTCCGTCGAAACTAGTCATAATGGATTCAGAAAAGGTCAAAACGGATATTTCCGCCAAAATCTGAGAATCAAAATTTTTCGTAATTACAATACTTCCTTTACTCCGTACAAGGAAGTAAAAATGGGACCAGAATTTAAAAATTGTCGAAATTCCAAGAAAAATCGGCAGTTTGATGAATCATGTAATGATTATGAGTTTAATAATTCTGAACATAAATTTAAAATAAGCGTTTTCTATAGAACAGTTGATATTGTTAATTCTCAAATTAATAATAGATTTGAGGGAATGTTGAAAATTTCTAACCTTTTTGATTTTTTACGACCCAAAAATCTGGTAACCCTATTAGAAAGTCAACTTTTAGATTCTGTTTCAGCTTTACAAAAACAATATTCAATTGATTTGTCGCAAAACTGTCCGATGCAGTTAGTTAATGCAGTATATTTTATAAAAAATTACATAATATTGAAACAACTGTAAGAGAAATGGCAGTTATTATTTTGATAAAATAATGAATTTATAGAAAGTGATTTTTGTGAAGTTTGTGCTGCTTTATTACTATTTTTAACCATTCCTGTTACTGTAGCTACAGCAGAACGATCATTTAGCAAACTTAAATTGATAAAATCTTATCTTAGAAATAGTATGAGTCAGGAACGGGTAAGTGATCTTTCTCTTTTGGCAATAGAGCATATTAAAGCACAAAATTTTAATTTAAAAACCTTTTTAATAGATTTTGCAAATAAAAAAGCCGTAGAACGAAAATATAATTTAGTTTATACTAGTTATTAAGTAACTTTGTTTTTTAAACATCAATATTTTTTAATATATTCTTTACCTAGTAGGTACTCGTTTGTACCAAAGTATTGTTGATTTTTTTTATTTGTATTCTATAATAATTATAATTTATTTCATAAAAATAATACAAAAAAAACGATATTATGTTTTTTACTATTTTTACCTTCCGCTTACCTGTAAAGGAAGGTATTGGAATCATGCAAAAAATCGGGTGGTGAATTTTTAGTGGATGAGCACGAATTAGGGTCCTTACAACTCATTTTTTATAGTTTCACGATGATGTCTGTGTGTATGTGTGTGTGTATGTGTGTGTGTGTGTGTGTGTGGTCAAGGGGTGTTAGTCGCATAACTCAAATACGAATTACCCGAAAATTTTGATATTTGGTATTTAACATTTGTATATAAATTGGAAGAGCTCCCTAGATTTTGGTACAAATATCTTCATCGGAAGTGATATTTTTTGAAGATTGAAAAGGTTAATTCTCAAAATTGTATATAAATTTGGAAAAATATAGTATTTATTTGTAATGAGAATAAGAGGAAAAGTTATTTGCAACTTACGTTATAAAAAAATTGTCTTTATCTTGTAGCATTAAAGAACTGCAGTAAAATTTAAAAAATAAATTTATCAAATAAAACGTTGATATCTTGTAATCCATGATCGGTTGATTTTTGTTTCTGCGTAAAAAATATTGACAGGTGAGACGGGTGACAAGTTGGCATACTAGCGCTATATAAGTCCTAAGTAAGATATTAAATGTAGTAATTGAACGGAGGATGGCTTCAACACAGCAGAGTTTTCCTGTGAGGAAATCCTAGTTACGTCATTTAAATATGTACACAATTGTTTATGAACTACAAGTTCTAATATTTTTCACAAGCAGGTAATACATTTATTGGTCGGAATTCTTCAACTTTTATAGTTCCATTAACTTTAGGTAGTACAGGAGTTATTGTTGAAAGTTTCAACCTTTCAGGAAAAATACTATACTCTAAGGATTTATTGACAAAATAAAAAAGTGGGTACCTCAATATGTGTGAAAATATTTCAATTTACAATAATTTACTGAAGTTAAACACTAATACTAGTTGAATTAACTAGAATAGAAGGGATAATTGCAGCATTTAAATTATTTTGTTGGCGCGGTTTTTGCATCGGTTGACCTTCGGAATTGCAACAGGATTTAACTTACTTAAGTAGGTTTCGTTGAAGGTGTGACAACGTTTTTTAAGAATAATTTTTATTGACAATTTTTGAAATATTCCAATTTTCAAAATATAAAAACTTTTAGACATTAATTCCTAATGTTTTACTTTATACAGTAAATGTTTTTACCTTCCGCTTACCTGTAAAGGAAGGTATTGGAATCATGCAAAAAATCGGGTAGTGAATTTTTAGTGGATGAGCACGAATTAGGGTCCTTACAACTCATTTTTGATAGTTTCACGATGATGTCTGTGTGTATGTGTGTGTGTATGTGTGTGTGTATGTGTGTGTGTGTGTGGTCAAGGCCGGGTGTTAATCGCATAACTCAAATACGAATTACCCGAAAATTTTGATATTTGGTATTTAACATTTGTATATAAATTGGAAGAGCTCCTTAGGTTTTGGTACAAATATCTTCATCGGAAGTGATATTTCTTGAAGATTGAAAAGGTTAATTGTCAAAATTGTATATAAATTTGGAAAAATATAGTATTTATTTGTAATAAGAATAAGACGAAAAGTTATTTGCAACTTACGTTATAAAAAAATTGTCTTTATCTGGTAGCATTAAAGAACTGCAGTAAAATTTAAAAAATAAATTTATCAATTAAAACGTTGATATCTTGTAATCCATGATCGGTTGATTTTTGTTTCTGCGTAAAAAATATTGACAGGTGAGACGGGTGACAAGTTGGCATATACTAGCGCTATATAAGTCCTAAGTAAGATATTAAATGTAGTAATTGAACGGAGGATGGCTTCAACACAGCAGAGTTTTCCTGTGAATGAATCTTTTTATTCAGGTGATGCAAATTTCTGTGTTTGAATATTTTAGATTTTTATTTGTATATTTTAAATGAACACCGGATTGTACGTAGACATTTCTGTTTAAAGTCTAGATATGGCGGAAGGTTGTGTGATGGCCACGTCAGATTTTTTTTCATATTTTTTACACAAATTTAAATTTCTCATGTAAGTAATTGTATTGTACAAATTAATTTATATAGAAAAAACTTGTAATTGTTATTCCTTTAATGTAGCTCCTGATGATGACGTATGTGACGTCGAAACTAGTCGACTGAGAAATAAAATTATTAGTGACTGCATCCCAGAAATTTTTCTCCTTTTCTCATTAACTACCACCAGTCAAGTAAATTACAACATCCATGAAAGATTATGTTATTATTACCTACAATCGGTATTTTATAAATATTTTTGTATCTGGTATCATTTAAGAATAATTAAAGTATATATTTATAATTTAGTATTTCGGTATCTTATGATCGATTAACATTTGTTACTACCTTGGTTACTACGTAAAATTTAAGTGATTATGACATGACAGTGACAATAGTAAAATTTGCTTTATATCTTCTTTTCTTCTTCTGCAGTTTAAATAAAATGACTAAAATATATTTGTGAGTATAGTAGCAGTAGTAGTAGTACTTATATATTAATATATTTGTATAATAAGTTAAAAGAATAAAGTCAGATTTTTTTATATTATTCTACATTTTAGTTATTAAGAAAAGTATGAACAGTTTCATAGGCGTACAAGGAAGTCATGTGGTGTCCACGTCAGATTTTTTACAAATACTTTCAGATTCTGTTTTGATATCAGTGTATTTGAATCTATAATTGGTTAAATTATTTTTTACAGTATCTAATACAGTTACTGCTTCATCCAGTACTATATTCTTTTTTTGTAAAAATTGTTGACGCATAATTAACTTCAGATAATAAATATTACAAACAAATACAAATTCGATTAGTTATTTTATTTTTAATCCTTATTGCGTCTGCTTGCTCAGATTTTTTCTTACTTGTATAATATTTCTGTCAATGCTGTACATCTAAAAATCTTAATTTTATTGCTCTTATAGAATTTATTCTTGATGACCACCTAGTAGGGTTTAACTTTTTAAATGTAATTACAGATTCGCCTAAAAATTGTGATAAAAGTTCCCATCTATTAATAATTAATCCAAAGAAATTATAAATATCTTGTAAAGTTAAAAACAAATTGTCAACATCTCTACAACCAGATACTGCGTCATTTATAACTAAGTTCAAATTATGACTAGCGCAGTGAACATACTCAGCAAGGGGTTGTTATGTATTAATTTTAGTTTGTACACCATTATAAACACCACTCATCACACTAGCCCCGTCGTATCCTAGGCCGCGACATTTTTTAATATCTATGGATATCTGCTCTAAAGCCCTGTTCGCACGGCGATCTTTGGAGATTCTACGGAGAGTCAAACTCCCGGCAAAAAAGAAGTTTTTTTCTTTCTAGTGATAATTACGTGATTTTGAAGCAATCAATAAATTATAAATTCTTCTTTTCCAAGACTCATTGATAATTTAACAAATAATTCTCACTATAAAGAAAAAAACTTCTTTTTGCCGTGACTTTGACTCTCTGTAGAATCTCCAAAGATCGCCGTGCGAACAGGGCTTAAGATGGACAGTATTTGTGTACTCATGCCAGCGGCGCTGTGATCTTTTGCAGCAAAAAAACCAATAAAAGATTCATTAATTAAAAAGCCCGTTGATTTTGATTTATCATTACGCAATAATTGCACATATCTAATAATTACACTCATTTGATTAACCTTATTTATATCTTGTGTAGTATCGCAAATTATTATGAAAAATGGCGATTAATTTATTTCTGTAACTAAAGAATTTAGTACATGTTGCCCTAAACAAGTAATCAATTCATTTTGACTAGTCGGACTAAGGTACTTGATGGTACCCTTTGGTTTATTAACAACTTCTTTCTTCACATTATCATATTTTGCAAGTAGCATTAGGTACTTGAGAGAGAAAATTACCATTATATTCTGTTCTCTGTGTCCCCGAAAAGCTAATGAATTTTTTGTTAATAATAATAATGTTATATTAAATAATCTTTCTAAAACTTGTTTCCAAAAAGATTCCTCATTCGCTATTATATTTTCTCTTCTTTATAGTTTTATTATTTTTCCAATAATCGTATATCTTACATGCTTGAATATGTTTTTGTGAATTAGAATGGGTTTTAATTTTTTTAGACAAACCTTGCCAGTCTCTAACTCCTGTACGGCATTGTTCAAGCTTACAATCTGAAAATAACCAGCAAGGTTCGCAGTAAGCAGCATCTAAAATTAATTAATAACATAGCCAAAATCTATTAATATTTCCATATTTGTATGCACAGTAATAATAAGTCTCAGAAAAATGTCTATTGTTTTGCAATGGGTCCTTTTTATATGGTCCTTTAGGTTTCCAAGGAGTAGAAAGAATTATAAGTTTCTTCAATTCGTCGGATATAACAATTATATCTTTATAATAACCCATATCAGTTTCAGTGTATGTTAATTGTTCTGCTTGTCCTGGAACTTCAGTAGTGGAGCTGGTGTAGCTGAGCCGCATAGGAAATTTATACTGCACTTTTTGATACAAGCATGAAATTTTGCGCAGAGCTAGACTTACCTGTGGTATGCATTTTAAGATATGGAGGACAAAACAATTCTTCCGCAGACAGAAGTTATGACGTCATCAAGATGGCGGCCGCTTCATATCGGTTTTATTAATTTAATTCAAGAACCACGTGTCCGATTTTCGAATTCTTTTTATTATAAATGAAAGATCTTTAAATATTCTTTCAGATAAATATATAGAAGTGTCAAATTTACTGGTAATTAATTGATTATTTTAAAAAATAAGATCAGAAATTGATATTTTCATTATTATTTTCGCTATATTTTCTTGTTTATAAATTATAATTAAAAAAGCTTCGAGTTTTTTTATGTTGTTTGACATTAAATTTTCTACACAATGTGTATTTTGTATATTTTTATGTTATATCGTTAGGCTGTAATTCTTAATCGCGCACTAATAAGTTGCGACAGGGAAGTTTGTTACTCTTCACGCGTTGTGGCGTTTCCGAAATTGACAAATATCAAAGATTTTAAAAATGCTATATTAATTTTACACCCTTACTGCACTTCTTACCCCAACACCACTCTTTTCAAAGGACTAACGTATATGAAAAAAACTTCCTATAATATTTTTACTTCCTTGTACGAAGTAAGGAAGTATTGTAATCGCGAAAAATTTCGGTTCTCAGATTTTGACGGAAATATCCGTTTTGACCTTTTCTGAATCCATTATGACTAGTTTCGACGTGACGTCTGTACGTACGTACGTACGTACGTACGTACGTACGTACGTACGTACGGACGGACGGACGGACGTATGTGTGTCGCATAACTCAAATACGGTTAGACGTAGAAAGTTGAAATTTTGTATTTAGGACTGTTACAGCATCTAGTTGTGCACCTCCTATTTTTGGTTTCAATCTATAAACCGGAAGTAGTACTTTTTAAAAATATTTCGATAAATATTTAATTTAACACAAATTTTTTTATTTTAAATGAAAGATTATGTGATTATTACCTAAAATCGGTATTTTATAAATATTTTTGTATCTGGTATCATTTAGGAATAATTAAAGTATATATTTTTTATTTAGTATTTCTTTATCTTGTAGTCCATGATCGATTAACATTTGTTACTACGTAAAATTTAAATGATTATGACATGACAGTGACAATAGCAAAATATGCTTTATATCTTCTTCTGCAGTTTAAATAAAATGACTAAAATATATTTGTGAGTATACTAGTATAATATGTTAAAAGAATTTTTTATATTATTCTACATTTTAGTTATTAAGAAAAGTATGAACACACAAGGCGTACAAGGAAGTCATGTGGTGTCCACGTCAGATTTTTTATTATAATATGAAGCTATTTTGTTTACAACTAACGTTTACAAAATTGTAGAAATAATAATTTTTTTATATAAATTTTACTAAAACTTTGGTTTTAAATTAATAACATAAATAGACAGTATGCAAAAAAAACGTTAACACAATGTTACAGTCAAGACAATATTAATATTAGCTATTATTGCACTGCCCTTGGCAATTTTTGCACAGCCTTAACAATTACATCGACTTTCAGAACATCCTTTTTTGCATTGGCAGCAAATAAATTCGCATAAAGAATGAGAAACATCCGGCTGAGTTTAGTACGTATTATTTATTTCTTTATTTTTATTTCGAAATAACTAAAAAGACGAGAACAAAAAATGTTTCAAATATAAAATGTTAACAATGATATAAGGAATAAATAATATCGTTAAATTAATTTACTATATCTCCTTTTAAATTTGAGAAAATAGTAATTTATTATACAAGACGATAAAGAGATCATTTATCGAAAAGTGAAAGATGTTAGTTCACGAGTGACGAAGGAACGAGTGGGCTATCTTTCACGTGTCGATAAAGACTCTTTATCGTCGTGTACAATATATTATTTTATTTTGTACTTAATGTTAATTTGTGTAAAAATATTCTTATTTTACTTAAATTTTATTTTATCTACTCAAATTTTACTTTATCTACTCAAATTTTACTTTATCTACTCAAATTTTACTTTATCTACTCAAATTTTACTTTATCTACTCAAATTTAATTTTATCTACCCTCGATGTTAAAGTAATACTTTATCTACTGAAAATGAACGTATAAAACCAATTTTTAACATTAAGTACAAAATAAATTAAATTATATATTTAATAAATACATTTCAATAATCATAGTTGCTTAAAAACAAATGATTGAATCAGCAAAAACTAAATAATATATTAAATACATTTCAATAATCATAGTTGGTTGAAAACAAACAAGTTAAATCAATTATTATGTCAGTTATTCTATTATGTCAAACGTGTGCCCAGTGCAATATTTATACGAGTAAGTACACACAGTTGTGTATAAGAAAGTTGTGTGGTAACTACACGAGATTTTTTTTCTTTGTGCTCGTTATGATTAAATGTTGGTTTATCTAATTCATTTTCCACTAATACTGATATAGGTACCGACGATGATGATGATGATGGCGAAAAGAAATTACTAATTTTAGCATGTTTTGCTAATTGTTTTTCAATAGGTTTCCTTTTTTTTCGTTTTTGTGCTCCACTTTCATGTTTTCGTTTATCCATGAGTCTATACAATATTAAAATCAGTTCAATACTACAAATTTAACTTCGTTTTATCTTACCTTGATTTCTTATATAATAAATATCAAACTAAAGCACTGTAAAATCTCTAATTCACGAAAAAAAACTATTAAAATGTGTTCTTTACTGATTTTACTTGTCTGTGTACTGTCTCTGAACTAGTACATAATGAAATGGTTAAATTTACTAGTATAAGGTAGTTGGAGAGCTACCCCCCTACCCTAATACAAATTCTGCGAATATTGAAATAAAAAAATAAAATGTAATCGGTTTTAATACTAACTACCTACTAACCCCACTCTAGGACTCAATAAATTTGTGTTATGACAATATAAATAACAAGTAGTGTTAGATTGTTGTTTCATTTCAAAGAAAATGTCACCCTCCACTAAACTTGTTTTCTGCTTAACGTACCGATACTGAGTATTGGGGTTTTATTCTTTATTTCATACATTGTTACTGATTTTTCAAAATTTAGTTACAGTTTAACGAATAGTAGAAATTTTTTTTCAACATTTTTATATCCGTCCTCTTCCATACAATGGGATTGGATGATGCCTCCTTAAACTCGCTCCCACCCCCGTATTTCGGGGTTTTGCGGACCCTATTTACTAAACTAAATAAATCAACCTTTTTACCCTTCGTGAGTCAAACATATTCCGTTTTTGATAAATACTCTTATGGCAGCACTGGTTTAAAATTGCGCTTGCGCACCAGGCAAAAGACTAGTATGAATAATTTAGTATGAATTTTTACATCGTTGACTGTCAAATAGTTCCAAAAACTAACGAAAATAGGTAATGAAAAGTCTTATATTAATGAAAAATGTGTTTATTTATTGATATCTCCGTTACATAAATGTATAACAACATTGAATCAAACGTTTAACCTGTTAATTTTGAAACTAACCACACATTTTACCTTAAAAACTAACAAAATCGTAATAAATCTTTGCTTCCGCGGCCTATTTATTTTGGGTCAGAGAATGTTACTGAACCGATAAATACCAAGAAAACTGAAATTTAAGAACATTACCTATTCGACACTTTAGTCAAAAACCTTAAACCTTTAAATGAATTCATGATCCCTCCATTCTTCAAAATGATTTATTCGGTTTCTATAAATTCTACACCTTCTAGGATGTTGGACAACAACCAATAATTCCAAAAAATCTTCGTCGTCAGTTATTGCTTCCATTTTTACTTCCTTGTACGGAGTAAAAAGGAAGTATTGTAATCGCGAAAAATTTCGGTTCTCAGATTAGTTTCGTCGTGACGTCTGTACGTCGGACGGACGGACGTACGTATGTGTGTCGCATAATTCAAATACGGTTAGACGTAGAAAGTTGAAATTTTGTATTTAGGACTGTTATAGCATCTAGTTGTGCACCTTCTATTTTTTGTTTCAATCTACAAACCGGAAGTAGTACTTTTTTCAAATATTTCGATAAATATTTAATTTAAACAATTTTTTTATTTTAAATAAAAGATTATGTGATTATTACCTACAATCGGTATTTTATAAATATTTTTGTATCTGGTATCATTTAAGAATAATTAAAGTATATATTTATAATTTAGTATTTCGGTATCTTGTAGTCCATGATCGATTAACATTTGTTACTACGTAAAATTTAAATGATTATGACATGACAGTGACAATAGTAAAATATGCTTTATATCTTCTTCTGCAGTTTAAATAAAATGACTAAAATACAGGGTGTTCATTTTAAGTGGCGCACCATTGCTAACTCGAGAACCATAAGAGTTACGAAGTTGGTTAAATTAGCAAACAATTTCTATTTTATATGACTACTTTAATGAACGAAACAAAACAAAATTTGGAGCAGTGGTTCTCAAACTACGGGGTGCAACTTTCTTATTTCAAATGGGGACCTATTTTTTTATTCGCTTATTCGATTCAATATTTTTTTCTGAATTCAACGAGATATTAGTTTAATACCTTTGCATAACAAAAACATAAGAAAAACGCTATTGAAAATTATGATAATTTCATTAAAATCTGATTGTTAGTTAGTGTTATGGAAGAAAACAATTGAATATTTTGTTTCATATTAATTGGTAGTGGAAAAGATTCTAGTATACTACACTGATCAGACCAAATAAGGTCGAAACACGTGTCCGTAGTTACCGCCACCTTACACCCTACTGAGTACTTAGTGCCCTGAACTCATACACTCAGTAGCGGTTCTGATCTCCTGATTAAAATAAAAGAATATTTTTCATTATCAAATATCAATTAATATGAAACAAAAATTCAATTGTTTTCTTCCATAGCACTCTTGTAACAATCAGATTTTAATTAAATTATCATAATTTTCAATAGCGTTTTTCTCATGTTTTTGTTATACCAGGGTATGAAACTAATATCTCGTTGAATTCAGAAAAAAATACTGAATCGAATAAGCGAATAAAAAATAGGTCCCCATTTGAAATAAGAAAGTTGCACCCCGTAGTTTGAGAACCACTGGTCTAAATTTTTTTTTGTTTCGTTCATTAAAGTAGTCATGTAAAATAGAAATTGTTTGCTAATTTAACCAACTGCGTAGCTCTTATACTTCTCGAGATAGCAATGGTGCGCCACTTAAAATGAACACCCTGTATATTTGTGAGTATAGTAGCAGTAGTAGTAGTACTTATATATTAATATATTTGTATAATAAGTTAAAAGAATAAAGTAGGTATGGCGGAAGGTCTTGTGGTGGCTAGGTCAGATTTTTTTTATATTATTCTACATTTTAGTTATTAAGAAAAGTATGAACAGTTTAATAGGCGTACAAGGAAGTCATGTGGTGTCCACGTTAGATTTTTAAATTAATAACAACAACCTCGCAAATACTGGCAATTAAAATTCAGCAATGACCCAGGCACTGACAAATATAAGCGATATACGTTTTTCATTTATTTTACAAAACTCACGTTAAACCGCGTCAATTGGCCGATTTACTAAGCTGAATCTTAAACCTGGTTTATTTTTAAACTTGAATTGTACAACACATATTTTCACAAAATTCAAGTTTATACTTAAGCTTTCACTAAACTCGAATTGAACAACCGGCCCTTAGTATTTTTATGTGAGGGTCAAATTCCACAACAAAAACTAAATCGGAAAAAAATTAATTTTCGTTTTGTCTTTAACTATGCATTTTTCGGCAAAATGTAACAACTTTGCCCCAATTGAACCGACCTCCTATCTCTGACGGTTCTCGAGATCCCAATGATGACGTCACACGCTACTCAGCTGTTCATTTTTGCTCTTTTATATTTTTTTCTATTTTTAGTGCTATGTTATTTTTTGTTTACACTCCTTAAAGAAACAATGAACCCATGGAATAGAATGTAATTTTTATTATCAATAACTGGAACAATAAGAATAAATCCTTAAGATTTATAAACGAATATCTATATACAGGTATATCATACCTATAATTAACATTACAACAATATACATTTGTGTCACCACTAAATCTGAGGTGTAAATTGAGTTTATTTTACTTTAAACTAGAATAATAGTCTACACATTTTCATATTTTGATGTTTGAATTAATTAATATATAACTTACTCAGATTTTCATTTTTGCTCTTAGATATTTTTTTCAATTTTTTAGTGCGTGTAATTTTTTGTTTACACCCCTTAAAGAAACAATGAACATTAGGTACTATAAACTTGTGTCACCACTAAATCTGAGGTATAAATTGAGTTTATTTTATTTTAAACTGGAATAATAGTCTACACATTTTCATATTTTGATGTTTGAACTAATTAATATATAATTTTAGTGTTTGTTTGCATAATTTACATTTACACCCAAGAAAAATGCGCATGAAACGAACAAATTTCTTACTAATTAACTGAATTTTAATACTACCTATTTATTTGTAATTTTAGAATACCTACTCATGAAATGACTCTCTCTCTCAAACTTAAAATACTCTAAAACTAAAAAAGTAGCAAAAATTATATTTATCTACAACAATAGAATAATGTATTCATTATATACGTGAAAGTAGTATAATAAACCCCTCCATAAGGACACATTATGAAATAATGAATTCATTATTTCACACTGTTAAATAATGAGTACTTTATTCTCTCGAACTGTCAAACTGCCATCACATCTGTTTTAATATTAGTGTTACATCAAGTTATCATTTTATGACGTTGTAAGCAGAAACAGTAAAAATAATAATAATTTGTAAAACGCTGTATATGACTAGCCCATAATATAAAATAAATAAATTGTCATCACACCAAAGTTTGAGGTTAGGTTAATATCAATACAACTTTGTAGTAAGAAAATGTTGCATTATTTAAAAAGTTGTAGATAAAACGTCGTATTTGACTCGAAAATAATGGTTATAATTAACTCAGATGATTTATACACTCGCCTTCGGCTCGTGAACAAACTTTCATCCTCATTAATTATAGCCTACATTATTTACTCGTTAAATAATATACTATTATATGGTTGTTTTATCTATTAGTTACCAATTATAATAATTATTTATTTATATTTGTATATAATTTATTATGTAAATATTTAGCTTCAATCAGAATGTAACACAACACATTGTGTAAACTTTAAAGATCGTGGCTAATTTACTTGAAATGGTTGTGGGATTTAACAAAACTAGCGTACCATTACTTGGTCATGTATATTTGTACTTGTGCATATGTATAATAAAATCATTTACAATTACAACACAACTCAAAGTTGTTATTTATATAATAGTTAGTTATGTACTAAGGGAGTAAAGAAGCTTTTATGACGTGAGACGTGATTTTGCACTTTATGCACGGTCGTAGATTTTCTATAGAAATATATCAAGGGACCATTATTTATTTCAAATGATTGTTGCTTGGTAACATTTCGAGACAAATGACATGATCAAAATCCCGAGTTGAAGGCGAGGGATTTTATCATTCAATTTGTCGAGGAATGTTATCTATACGCAAACTATCTTCAGAAATAATTGTACCTGCAAAATAATGAGACGCGAGATATTTTTTCTATACGACTATTATAGTGTTAGAAACTAAATTAGAAAACCACAAAAAAAACACAGAAAACTTCACTTCTGGTATTTACAACGAGGAAAAAGGAACCAGAAATAAAGAAACCGTAATAATCGTGACACACGCTTTATTTAAAGAAAACTAAGACAATGAACGGCTGTTTCGTTCGCAAGCGTGATGGATACTGACACTCGGTCACACCATCCCGACTGCCAGCGGTTCGTATTTGCCACAACATAACATCAATTAATTATAACCAAAAACAACATACATAAAGTTCGGGATTTCAGAAATGCTTCAATAATTAACATGATTATATACAAATTCAAGTAATAAATTAAGCAAAACAACTTATTATCTCATACGTTTCTAACACGGCCAATTCTGACATTCGCTTCGCTCTCGAAGCGATTCTTCTAATTCGGAAAAGGAACAAGTGATTGCTAAGGACCGAGTAGATTCGTCATCATCATAACATTTACCCAACACTGCTTCAATGCAAGGCGAAACTACGGTCCTCCACATCGCAGAACACCAAGTGTCAAATATTTTCGTCGTTCCTTGAACTCTGCTTTGTGCCATCTGTGTCAACTTCCATTACTTATTTCGCTAGCGGATACACCACTGCATGCCATTAGAGAAGCGTACCATTGCATGAATTCTCACACCTCTCCGAGTCGTTCCTAATAACATATAAAGGAGCAAATAAGTTAAACACTGCAAAGCGCTAAGCTTTCAACAGTCCACAAACTTTACCATTAATGCTTTCAACGTTAACACAAGTCGTACGAAACAGATACAAAAATTGACCAACAGCTTTCAACGTCAACACAAAGCGTCACACACAGCTTTCAATGTTGAACGCAAAGCGTCCGCAAACTCCTCCACTAAAGGGTGAGAGCTGCACCAACTTTTACAGCTTTCAACGTCAACACAAAGCGTCACACACAGCTTTCAATGTTGAACGCAAAGCGTTCGCAAACTCCTCCACTAAAGGGTGAGAGCTGCACTAACTTTTACAGCTTTCAACGTCAACACAAAGCGTCACACACAGCTTTCAATGTTGAACGCAAAGCGTCCGCAAACTCCTCCACTAAAGGGTGAGAGTTGCTCAGATTTTTACTCGTATTATTGGTCTGGTAGTTCAATCACGTACAGTGAAAGCGAATAGCTGAGTTGACCAAACTGGCAATTGTCCTTTGGTAACTTTGGTGTTTGGATTTCTCCGCCAATTCGTCTGGGTTCTGGATAAAATCTCCATCACTTCAAATAGTCCTTTCAGTTCATGTTGAAGTTCGTATTTTGCATCGTTTTATATCTGTTCTACAAAATAAAGTCATTAGTTAAAAATTGCATTTTATCGCGTTATTTCTGATTCAATTGTGAGGGTTTATTGTACCGCGAGTAGTTTGTTTACTATTTCATGATCAAATTCTTAACAACGTAGAAGCTTAAAGTCAGAGCTTAAATTCTTCAGCAAAGATTGAGTAAGCGGGGTTCCAACAATAACAGAATTTTTCACAAAATGCTCGACCATTCTGACTAAATTTTTATATCGGTTCTAATTAGGTTTATGATCGTGCACATCGCTTGCATTCCATTCGAACGATACTCATCAGGTGTCTTATGGTGATATGATACACCAAGTGAGTAACAATATTTCGTATATGCATCGATTAAAAATAAGAATATGTTTATACCGTTCAGGAGCCGGGGTTAGTGGATTTAAATAATCAGCGGCAGCACGTACGTAAGTTAAACTTGTAGCTGGCCAGTACGTATCTCCTTAAGGTGGAGTCGGCGGCGTGATTACCGACATTTGCTGTTCTGCAAATATTTCGGTTGGAAAGCTAAATCAATTGCTGCAACTCATTCATTACATTTTCTCACTTTCAAAACATCTTTTGAACCTGGACAGGTTAAAATTTGTAAAGTATTGTGAGCACTGTTAGGGAACGCGTTTGCGCCGAGGTGGCGAAAATGCGAGTTCTCTCGCTACGTCCACAATTGGTTATAAAAATAATTTTTGTTTATTGCAATACATTCTCCCATGACTAAAGAATCTAATGAATCAATCTGGAATGATTAAATCTTATGTTGACAATAATTGAAAACACCTTAACTCCGTGGCAGCAGACCGTCGACATCGCCTTAATAGCACAAATAAGACAGTATTTAATATAACTTTTCAACTAAATTGCATAAACAGGGAACAAAAATGTTTCTGAGTTAAATCAATCCTCTTCGCGAACTCGTTATAACATTGTTCATTATGGAACATCTGTAATAATTCTAGTCGACTTTGACAAGGCACTAATGGGTTTTGGACAATATAACGCGACAAGTGTAGTCGACCCTTTTTTTGTATCTTAATAGCAGTAACATGTCGTACAACAACTAGGTTGCGAATATGAAAATCAACAGTTGGCAGTGGGCTGCTTGTGATATAAACGATGGTGATATTGAAATCTTCCATAATGTCCATTAACGTGCTATACGGGGCAGGATATCTTTCTTAGTGACTGTGGATTGTAACATTAAAGTAAATATTCGTAAAAATCTTTTTTTGAAATAGTTCACAACTGCAAGAATGTATTTTAATGGTATTTTCGTCAGTACTTTTTCTTTTACTAAAATAACCTAATTCCTTAGTGCCATCATGTTTTTAAAGCAAGTAAAAAGGTAAAACGTTTTTGTTGATTGATTCTTGATAAGAAATATCTGGTTAAAACTCAAAAACATATCTCGTAAGTGAAAAGGCGGTTTGGCTTAAAAGATATAGTTGGTTTTCTGTACGTGAAAGCGGATAACAATCTTTACTAATGTGTTGGTCTAGCGGTAGTCAAAGTACATTCGGAACGTGCCCTTTCTTTTTACGCACACGGAGAATAAGGCTGACAAAAGGATTCGCTTCCACGAACAGTACCATAAAGAAGTATTTTATAATAATTCGGACTGCCTCGCGTTCATGGTCTGATAGATGGTACGGAGGTAACAATCAAATCGTTAGTGTAACAGATATGAAGGGGAGGTAGAATTGTTATTTACTGTGAGTAAACCACTACTGCTTTTGTATCGGAAAGACGGAATAAAAGCTGTCAAATACATCAATTAATTCTTCAGCAAAAGCAAGAAGTTCTGCAATATTATTACGTACAACATGGGTACCTGAGTGATCAGTGATTGATCTAAGCTCGGGGTCGGCACATAGATTGCATCAAATTATTACATCGCAATCAAGAAAAGGATTTTGGACAATAACAAAAATGAGGTTGGTAACTTCATCAAAAATATAATCGACTGCTTTAACTCTGGTGTACTGAATAACTTGCAAAGAACGGTTTAATTTTATGTTGAAGCCTAAAGAAATAGCAATTACACATTAGAGACGACAGGTCCTGTATTAATGATTAAAGATAATTTGAATCATCATCAATAATTACTACATTATTCAATTTTTAAAGATTTTCCAGTTTGACAATAATTGTTAACATTCTTGCGGCACTTTTTCGAATTACGATTGTTTCGCGTAAATTGTATTCGGCAGAGACTTATAGTTATAATACGACCTAGTTTGACACTCCTAACATTTATTGTTTTCATATTAAATTTCGCGAGTATTGTTGTTACGGATTTATTAAGTTTGGGAATGTTTGCATGATTGCTTCCATCTTGTTGACATTCCGTGATCGAACAATAAAACAAATTAAACCGGGAATGCTTTTTTGTGAAGATCGCTAGCGGTAGTCTGTCCCTTCGTTGCGTTTTTAACAGTGGCCTCTGGGCTCTGAGAATAACCGCTCAAAATTTCTTTTGTGACAAACCTCTACAAATTTACGTTAAAAGGTCTCCTAATTTCTGACGTTACTGATTACGTATAAAATCATACTTTTGAAACTCGAATTAAAATAACCTTATCTTACCAGATCTGACGGTCTGTCCACTCAAATTCAGCATTATTACTTACTAAAGCAAGCCATTGCCTCACTGTAATGACATCTGACCAGAAAACAGGCAGAACTACATACTCGGATGTCGTCTTCAATGATTTAATGAAGTTGTTTAACTCTGTATCCACAGCATCCATCATGGAGTCGTCAGTAAAACCGCTTCTGTGGTTATGGATTGTAATCCCACTTCTGATGTTAGAAACTAAATTAAAAAACCACAAAAAAAACACACAAAACTTCACTTCTGGTATTTACAACGAGGAAAAAGGAACCAGAAATAAAGAAACCGGAATAATCGTGACACACGCTTTATTTAAAGAAAACTAAGACAATGTACGGCTGTTTCGTTCGCAAGCGCGATGGATACTGACACTCGGTGACACCATCCCGACTGCCAACGGTTCGTATTTGCCACAACATAACCAAAAACAACTTACATAAAGTTCGGGATTTCAGAAATGCTTCAATAATTAACATGATTACATACAACTTCAAGTAATAAATTAAGCAAAACAACTTATTATCTCATACGTTTCTAACAATAGAATGTTATCATTTTCAATAATTATTAAATTGTTACATTTTATCACTTGTTACGGAATGGATTCATTCCGTCATACCATAAATATGTAACTCAGCTCACAAATGGCTACAAAGTTATCTAACCAACAGAAAACAAATTGTTAAAATAAATAATGTCAAATCAGAAGTACTAGTAAATGAGTTGGGTGTGCCGCAAGGCAGTGTACTAGGTCCGTTACTTTTCCTAATCTATATCAATGATGTACTTAATATTTTATCTAAATGCAATATTCAATTATTTGCTGATGGACACCTTAATATATTACGATAGTCATGATATTAATGATATATACTCAACTGTAAATACAGAATTAAATAAAGTTCAAAATTGGATGTGCCTAAACAAATTAAAATTGAATGTGTCCAAAACCAAATATATGTAGCGAAAACAAATATTGTTATATAAAAACCAATACCAATAATTCTGTGAACATAGTTACATTCAAATTAGAACTTGTCGAAGAAATAAAATATTTGGGAATTATCATTGATAGGAAACTAAAATTTCACAACCATGTACAATATAATATGTAAAAAGATTGCAAAAAATTGAGTTTTCTACATAGAATGGGTCAACATGTATCTATGTGGTCTAGGCAGCTTATTTATACTATATTTTTCATGTGTGACCAAAGTGATATTTATAAGTTACAAAAACTACAAAATAGAGGCTTGCGCATAATACTTAAATATAGCAAATATGCTAAAATCTTGAATATTCACTCACTGCTAAATTGGTTAAATGTTGAAAATTTTTGTGAATATAAACAGCATGATATTTATTTTTAATATTCTTAATGGTATGTACCCAGATTATTTAGTAGCGAATCTCCAATGTATCAAAAATATACATATGTAACAAGGCAAGTTAACCACTTTTATATAACAAAAAAGAAAAAAACTATTTCGTCTATCTATTTTTGATAAAGGTTTAGTTATATATAATAAATTACCTTCGGAAATAAAAGAATCTAAGACTGTTAAAGAATTCAAATATAAACTTAAGCAAATGTATTTATCTTTGTAAATTCCTATGTGTCTTAAAATCTAATTTGTTAATGTAGGTATTTATTTCATTACATCTATTGATTTGTATTTGTACCTGATTTGTACTTATTAGCTTTTGTGCTAAATAAATAATAGTATATTATTTAACGAGTAAATAATGTAGGCTATAATTAATGAGGATGAAAGTTTGTTCACGAGCCGAAGGCGAGTGTATAAATCATCCGAGTTAATTATAGCCATTATTTTCGAGTCAAATACGACGTTTTATCTACAACTTTTTAAAGAAAACAACATTTTCTTACTACAAATTTGTATTGATATTAAATTAACCTCAAACTTTGGTGTGATGACAATTTATCCGAGTAATTTAGAACTATTATGGGCTAGTCATATACAGCGTTTTACAAATTTTTATTATTTTTACTGTTTCTGCTTACAACGTCATTAAATGATAACTTGATGTAACACTAATATTAAAATAGATGTGATGGCAGTTTGACAGTTCGAGAGAATAAAGTACTCATTATTTAACAGTGTGAAATAATGAATTCATTATTTCATAATGTGTCCTTATGGAGGGGTTTATTATACTACTTTCACGTATATGATGAATACATTATTCTATTGTTGTAGATAAAGATTATTATTATTATTATTATTATTCTTTGTGTGCTTGAGCTTGGGCATGAGCTGTATTACGGTCACGTGATAACTGTGCACTTCGTGTCTAAACGAACGGTCTCTGAACTTGTGTGCAGTGTTTTGACAATTCTACTGTTTCATCTTGACTTTCATAATTCATTGACTTAAAATTTGAATATTCATGTCACACCTTATGATTCTGTGTGATGCTGATGACATAAAATTTATTTATTAAGAACTTCGATATTTTCAGACATTGACAAGAGACTTATTAAGGCAAAAAGCATAAACGAAATAATTATTATACATTATATGACGAATATACACCATACAGTTTTCGTTCTGTTCTTTCTACATAATTATGATTGTTTTAACCTCCAAAAGTGATATGCACGCTTCATGCCTAACAGTCCGAGCTTGGGCTTGTTGTGCATGCACAGTGCACACAGCCGAGTATTGCAGTACAAAGTGCACAGAAGTGAATAAAAAAATCTGCTGTGTCCACCATAGTACTTCCCTGACTATATGTTTCAATAACTTATTTCGTAACGCCTTTAATTTTATGCTTTATTCAACAAAATTTAAATAAATTTATCTTTTTTCCCAAACTATTTTAGTTGATACCAACTTGATTGAATATCGCATAAATGTCATTTTTTACATTTTTACTAAATTTGTCTCCCCGAGAGTTTTAAATTGACACCAAACTCGGTATAATTTGAATAATGTATTTAAAAAAATTGACGATCGGTTAAATGTTAGTTCTATCTTTCTACTAGAATTATTTTCCCGAGAGCTTTAATTTGATACCACACACAATAGTATTTTAATAAAAATAAAATAAGTTATGTTTATAAAGTTGGTACCACTGGTTGAATAAAAAAATTAGAATAATTTTTTAGAAACAATTGACAATCGCATAAATGTAAAAAATTACGAACGAACTTAAAGTCAGAATTTGGCTCAAGATCTTAAATACTATAAAATTTCAATCCAAAATTCCAACGCATTTTTAAGTTATGCAACATCCAGAAAGACCCACAGACCGACTTTTTTTAAAATTATGTTTTTTGGGTTCAGTAGGGTCTAAAACGTGAAGATTCACCAAAATCTCGAACTGTCAAAAAATCACGATTACAATAATTACTTCCCTCTATTACATAGGTCGGGGAAATAAAACGGATACTGTGCAACATGTTAACAATGTGTGCACAGAACTGAATAAACGAACGCACCTTTAATATACCCCATTCAGCTAGCGGTGCCAACTCACAAAATAAAACAAAAGACCTATGGAAAATTATAGGCTAATTAAATGCCTCATCCCCTAATTTAAGGCTCTTTAATATTTTTTGCAATAAAAAGTTTCGCTAGCGGAAGGAATGCCAGCGGAACTTACGGTAGTAACAACAAAAACTTATTGGAACTTAGTTGATAATTAAAGGCTATTTATAGGCTCCACAATTGATGTCTCACTATCCCAGTTCTGCCGCCTTGCACGATAATTGTAGGAAAACTCCAAGGGATGACGTTTATGTCCAGGTACGGTACCCCAGGTACCCGGGAGGCTGAATTTAATGTCAGATTCGGATTCTGCGACCTCGAAAACCCCCGGAGACCCGCACTGGTGCAATTGCAGTCGTTATTCGCCTAGTTATTAATTTTTAAACTACTGCCTGCAAAAATGCACTTTTCAGAATGCATAAATGCAATTTGCAAACCCAAGCGGATCACAAGTAGTCACAAAGTTTCTATTTAATTTTAGGAAGCGAATGCAAAACCCCCCCATTTCGATCCATCTTACTGCGCAAAAAACGGGAAGTGAGGCCGATTTTAGTAGTATATTGACTCGACTATATACAACCACGAAAATAATTCATTTTGTCACCTGCAGAACAACTTTTACTGGTACTAGAATTATAGCTAGTCGTCTAAATTTTATTTCTACTAGCCTAACGCTTAGTTGAGTATACTAGTATACTCCGCTACTTGTACCAGTAACTGTCTCAGTTACTCCTCCAATGTAAACGCGCCTTTAGGCACGGCCCAAGCAACATTTTTACCAAAAAAATACGTCTGCAGACGATGTTTTCGCGTCTCTATGACGTCTACAAGACGGTCACAAGATATCTATAGTACGTCGTAGCGCGCAGCCATATGACATTATATTAGAACGTCTGCAGTCGGACTTTTATGACTGTCAGTGACGATTGAATATAAAAAATAATATTCAATTTTGCAGTATTGGTTTCCTTATTTTTCTTTCTTTTTCTTTATAAGAATCGAGATTATAATCCATAGAACTGGAGAAAGATACAAATGTAAATTTGATATTAACTGGATCGTGCTGGACTTGAACTCGGATCCTAAGGACGTGTTCCCGGGTATTCCAACGACGCTAACCGCTCGGCCAATCAGACATATAATTTGGTGATATGAAATATGAATATAAAGTAAATAGATTTAAAACTAAAAATTTTAAATACATTATAAATAAAATTATCCATTGTTCTAAACGTTATTATTTTGACAAGAAAATCTTTTCTCTCTTCAAGTATATGAACTTGCAGATTACCTACGTTTTTCTATCTTAATCTTTTCAACTCTTTTTAAAATATGTAGAGGACACCGGGGTTGATTGTTACGGAGGTAAGTTGTTACAGGGCACATTACAGGTAATGCATAAGACTAACAGATGTGCTTTAAAGACACAAGCGATCATGGCATCGTCTGCTATTGCCTCTTGTATTCTAGTGGCGTCTACGTAGTCACTGAATAGGTACTGGGGTGTTTCTATGAAACATTTGTACTTGTACAATGTACTTTTAAACAAACAGCACTACAATTTTCATTTTTTGCGAATTCGTAGATAATTTATATTCGTAAATATTTTTTTCTAAATTTTACTCATGTGATTGTTACATTATGACTTGTAAATTACGTCCATAGACGTTTTAAACAGATAATTTTTGACAATCATATTGTCACATTATAATCATGTCTGCAAACGTCCTATACAAGTCACTTTGTGACAGTCATATTATGACTTGTACATGGCATCTGCAGACGTTGTATTCGTGTTATTTTATGAGTCATATTATGACTTGTACGTCTCGTCTGTAGACGTTGTATTTGTGACAGTCATATTACGACCATATAACTACGTTACCAGACATCATATATACGTCCAGGTCTTAAAATGTAACTTGGGGGAGTTAGCGTACATGTCACTTTTGGAGGTTAAAACAATTGTAATTATGGAGAATGAACAGAACGAAGATAATGTATAATAATTAATTTTGAATAGTTATGCTTTTTGCTTTAATAAGTCTCTTGTCAATGTCTGAAAATAACGAAGTTCTTAATAAATAACACTTCCCAAGTAACAATTATTACCAAATATGACGTCGATACAACGTACATAATTTTGGTCATAAAGACGTCTTGAAGACGTCAATGCGTGGAGCTATGAGACGTCATTTTCTGACGACAAAATGACGACATCATATTCTGATAATATGACGATTTTTATGCAATTTAATTAAAAAACAAAATACTAATTTATTTATGTTTTAACTTTCTTTGTTTGTATTAGAAGTAGAATTCGTTGAACATTGACAAATTTTTATTTTATCCGATTTTATCTGGATCTAGCTGGACTTGAACGTGGAACTCGCGTGGAATAGTGAATAGTACAGTTGGTCCGCGATGTGGTGATCGCTACGTCATCAAACATATTCGTCTGGGTTAAATTTTTTAGGTGGGAGAAAATTATATGACGTCATACTGGTTCTCAACCAGTCACTCATGATGAACAAGAACTATAAGTCAATATCAAATTTAAATTAAGAATTATGTAATATAAAAATTAAATAGTAATAATCTTTCATGCTATTATCATTATAAATTACCTAAAAATTGAATTCTGATGGCAATGGGTTTGTTTCATATTTAATAACGAGAACCATTGTTTTAGATTCACTGGTATGTTTTGACATAATTTTCTATTTGAGGTTATTAGTATTTAGTAGTTTACGGCTGTGTTATGCTCTCTGCTGTGAGTATAGTTATATTATTATTATTATTATTTGTAGTTTCTGTTCCTTATACAACATTGCGAATATTCTTAAATTTCCTACAAAACATAACCTGAAATGATAAGGAGTGTTTGACATTTCTCTTGACGTAAATGTATCGTTCTCTTTTTAAGTATACTAGTGGAAAAGAGATAAACATATTAGACAGACGTAACATTAACCAACGAATGAACAAGCATGCATGTGACAAAGAGAGATATACATAATGCCTGTTTATTATAAGTTTAGAAACTAATGACGTACCGATCACCACATCGCGGACCAACTGTAGTAGTATTAATTTAGTAGTAATAAATAACAACATAGATTTAAAACCATTACGTTTAAAAAATAATTATAAATAAAATAATTGATAGTCCTAAACGCTATGATTTTGACGATTCTTTTTAGGATGCCGATGCCGAATAACAAAAATATCAAAAGACTCAAATGCGTATGGGCTGGATGTTACTCCTACAACATCTTAGCACATGATGGGGTGTATGTTACCCCTACGATATCTTGGCACATCAAGCCAAGATGTCGTAGGGGTAACATCCATCCCATCACTACAATTTAGAAAAATATTGTTACATTATTGTTAATTTATCAAGCATGTTTTAAAAAGATACATAAAAACTGATGATGACTCGCTTAGCAGTCGAAACGTCCGTCAATAAAGTAATGTCTAACTGACTATTTTGAATCATTACGATCCTTACGCCTTCCATACCTAAGAAATGTTAAAAGTAATCAGGATCTAACCTCTAAATTCATAATTTATTTAGTTCAGTTCAGAGTTTCTACTAAAAGCCTCGGCATATTGTGAAATAAAATTATATATATATATATATATATATATATATATATATATATATATATATATATATATATATATATATATATATATATATATATATATATATATATATATATATATATATATATACAACTTACTATCATTGAAGCGTCCTTATATTTACAATTTTCCATCAACCGAGCGTCCGGCTCCAATGAAGCGTCCATATATGGACGCTCGATTGGTCACCATGTTAAATTGGCTCCTAATACCATCTAGTAGTCATATCTAAAAATTTTGGTGGACGCCGAATTGATAGTGAATTATCATTTGCCGTATACATGCCGTATACTTTTAGTTCAGCCGAACGCTCACTCGTGGCGTTGCTGCGCTAGGCGTATAAGTATACTTTCATCCAATCTATCGCCTACCGAGCGTCCTCAAACTGGCAACACCGAAACGTATGTTTTCAAATGTTATGTTCGAAGTGTTCGTGTTCTCTTGATATTGGAGGATGAAGCAAAATATCAAAGTACGTAGTTTTCGTTTCGACTACGTGGTTCTGCTTATCAAGAACTTATATATTATAACAAACTTTTTTTTTCGTCGCACGTGAACGCAAAGCACGCCGTTACTCCCTGTTTAAACTAAAGGGAGCAAACCACGCTTTTGCTCCCTAGGAGGCAAAAACGTGTTTTTCTTCTAAACTGGAAGTGTCGGCGTGCTTCGCATGCATTAAATAAAAAAAGATTTTTTTAATCGGGTCATAAATTATATTCAAATTAGGGGAGAGAGATAAACATCAAGATCTACACCGTTTGCCCGATCCTCATGAAATTTGGCATGCAGATTTTTTTTTACCAGACTTAGATTTTAAGTTATTTTAAGTTACTGGAGTCAGATTTTAAAGTATGTTTAAATTCGATCATAACATCATAAGGGGTGCGGATTATAAATCTATAGAATCTAGATCATTTGTCCGAATCTCTAGAAATTTTGCAGGCTGGACTCTTTTTTTACTATAGTCACATTTTTAGGTATATTTGAAATTTATTGGGCTATTAGAGGTGGGGTAATCTCTATAGATCTAGACTGTTTGTCCGATTCTCATGAAATTTTGCATGCGCGTCTTTTTTGACTAGAGTCAGATTTCAAAGTATGCTCAAATTCGATCGAATCATGATGGAAAGGGGAGGGATTAAACTAAAACAATCGCTTTAACAGTCGTAATTTTTTTTTTCAACGGAACTCGATAATATGTAGCAATCAACTAAAGTATGATAGTTTTTATTTATCGGGTTATAAATTATATTTAAATTGAGGTATGAGGGTTAACATCTAGACCTAGACCGTTCGTACGAACTTCAGATATTTTTACAAGCAGATCTCTTTTCACAAGAGCCTGATTTTAAGGTATGTGTGGTGTGAATTTGTTCGGGTCCAAAGAGTTGGGGGTTAAATTCAACAATCACTCAAATGACCGTAATTGTTTTTTTCGCAACAATACTTGGTATATACCATTGAAATAAAATAAGAAATATTATTTTTCTGGTAGTTATATTATACATTCAAGTACCATATGCGCATTCGTAATATTCATATCCAAGCACAAGGAACATTCGAAATACTACCAGAAAAATTACCGACATAACTACGAGACTACTACTACTTATGGTATTATAAGTGAGAGTCTTTTTTTAAATTGGGTCATACATATAATTTTTTATTCGATCGGACTATTATGAGGGTAGGGGTTAAATATCTAAATCTAGAAGGTTTGTCCGATCTTTATGAAATTGAAATAAAATTTTATTGCTTTGACAGCAAATAAAGAAGTAGTTAATTAACTACCGAGATTCCTTACTGTTGCATACAATATTTTTTTACTTTCATTTAGAATAAATAGAAATTTTTGTTTGAAATTATGAAATTTTGTCATTTAATGTCTTACAAATTATGACATAAATCAAAAACACCCAAATTAGGTTATCTACAAACCACATTTTTATTCGAATTTTTTAAAAATTAAAACCATAAAATATGCGATTGCAAGTTAAAAACATTTTATATTGAAGTTTCTTTACACAATGTAATTTTTTAAATAAATGTAGTTTTATATGTGTACATTTTATTTTTTTAAAAGAGTAAAATAAAAAAAACCATTGCATGAAGTAATTAAATTCATTTCCTAGAGCAAATTTGAGAAATAAATTGTCTATAAACCAAACGAAAGTAAAAAATAATATTTACCTATTTTTAAAAACCCAATAAACACTGCTTGATATAGGTACTATAATGTCCTAATGTCATTTGATTAATTTTCTACTATTTTTCTGTATAATGAGTAGTAGATTTTAAATAGGTAAATTCGGGTAAATTACAGTCGTGTCGAGCATTATTTTTCTTCCAAATAAAATTTCTGTTTCACATTTTTACCTATAAAGCTTACAGCAATTTTTTATTATTATTAAACATTTATTTTTTCCAAATTGCTACTTAACAAGATTTCGATATGTAGCAAACAAATTTATTCGGAAAAATAAATAGCTCTTATGTAGTTAACGTTACAAACATTGACATAAAAATATTTACTACTTTCGGTTTGAGCTTTCCATACCAAAATAACTGGGTAAATCACTATTTCCTAAGCAGAAGTAATAAATTTTGAACAAAAATTATTTATAAAATGCATTAAGTGGTATTATATTCTAATTTTAAACCTAATCAATAGTGTTCTCAACAAATTTGTAAATTTAGTAATTATTGACATATAATGCATTTGTTGCTAATTTTCATTTAAATAATTAACTATCAGATCACACACAATTTGACCGATTTTCACTATATTTTTGTTATACTTAGTTATAAAGCATAGAAATCCAACATAAAATATAGGCTAAATAATCAATCAATGTACCATCTTAAAACAAAATCTAAACGATGTAACCCACATATAACTTTGTCATATTTATTCAACTTGCCGATAATAATTCCGTCTTTTCATTTCAAATCCCCAATATAACGCGCGAAGTAACATGGTTCAGTCGCGGCAACACTGTCGGACGCTTGATAATCGATGAATTGTAATAATCCGTATATTTCGGACGCTTCAAAGATGATAGTTTGAACGGACGCTTCAATGATTATGAATTGAGAATATACACCAACCGGACGCTCTATTCAGGTTTTTTGAACGGACGCTCTGTTGATAGCGAGATGTATATATATATATATATATATATATATATAGTGGCTTAACACTCCCGTGGGAGTAGCGCCGCATCTCATGAAGCTTTCTAGATCCTTTTATCGGAGGGGATCAGTCTCCATACTCTCCATTTTTCTTTTGCTCTATTTACCCATTAATCTAGGTACAGTCAGAATTTCAAGCCGTGCGGCGATCTGTGGTTTCAACCACAGCGGCAGCGGAGATATTCTTTATGCAACCAGGACTACATTTAAGGTGAACAAGTGGGTAGCTTGTAACACCCGAGTGTGATTGAATGCCAGACCTTGGGCATTTTTTAGATTTACGACAAATCACACATTGTCGCCCGACGGAGACTCGAACCATCGATCTCACGTTGACTGACGTCACAGCACGTTAGCCGGCGATAACCAGTTAGCACGCTGGACCACGTTGTCGGGTTGAAATAAAATTATATGACATAATATTCTGAGTCATTCAGAAAACGACTAGGCGTTTTATAAAACGACTGATTTTATAATTTGCCTGCGACAAAAAATGAAAATAATCATGATAACCAAAAAACCAAACTTGGAGACATGTTGTATTCTAACATTTTAAAATATCAGAATTGTAAGTTACATTATAAAGTTTTTAGGTCACGGTATATATTTAGAACAATATCACTTGAAGACGTGGATCCAATTTGTTAAGTCGTCAAAATATGATGTCAGATTAAGACTGAAATATTACCACAGAACCTTACTTAAAGACGTGGATCCAACGTCTTAAGAAGTCAAAATATGATGTCATATTATGACTGAATTATGACCACAGAACATCACTTGAAGACGTGGATCCAACGTCTTAAGACCTCAAAATATGATGTCAGATTATGACTTAAATATGACCAAATTGTGACGTCATATTTTGGTCGACGGTTAGTCATTGTTACTTGGGTTATATCACCAGCATCACACAGAATCATAAGGTGTGACATGAATATTATCCAAATTGTGAGTCAATGAATGATGAAAATCAAAATGAAACAGTGGATATGTCAAAATACTGCACACAAGTTCAGAGACCGTTCGTTTATTTCGTTTATACACGAAGTGCACAGTTATCACGTGACCGTAACACAGCTCAAGCACACAAAGAATAAACGAACCCACCTTGTACAACGATCCCATAGGAGAAGTATCTTCACATAAGAATTTGGTATAAATCCACAGGAGAAATCTCGAAACAAAATTTGTAATAATTTTTTTGGTTTAGACCATTTTCTGTTTGAGACAAAATTATTTAACTTTAAATAGCGAATAAACTAATATAAAAGATTAATTTTCTAGTACGTATTAATCTGCTACGATGCCAATAATAACTTTCTTTTATTACTAAATTGAACATATTTTTCGTTACAAAATTTTATATTATTAGATGTTTTTATGTGAGCGTCAAATTCCAACAACAAAAACTAAATCGGAAAAAATTAATTTTTGCTTTATCTAAGGCGAGTTTTCGCGAACCAAACTGTTCGGTCTTAGTGTTCGCTTATATTTGCTTTTGTTCGTATTGATGACGTCATAGAACAAAACAGTTTGGTTTAGTCGCGAAAAATTATGTATTCGCTGCTGAATCCACACTGCACTCTACAGATTAAATCGTAACTAATTCCGCATTTCGACGTTTCGATGATTGTGCAACAAAAAATAACATAATAGGGCTCTTTGTAAAAGATGATATTATCTATAATTATTAGACAAAAAAAAACCTAATAATATTTAAACATACATATACCATCCATAATAACTATAAACCTGACTCTTTTGGGTCCGTACGTTTTTGGTTAGAAATAGCAGTACGGCAGTGTGGTAACGTGACAGCGTTGTGATTGATATAGTCAAGCACGCTTCACAGCGGTTAAAACTTGGATGGGTGACCATCGTGACAAAAGTAATACCCACTGCGGCTCGGTGTGCCCGGCCCCCTTACACCGAAAGGTATAAAAAGGGGTTACTGACTATATATATATACGTTTTTGGTTAGAAATAGCACTAGCAGTAGTAATACGTGTACTTACGTAATATTTTCCTACTGTAACTGAGCTAAAGCGCATGCGTTAATGCGAACACAACCAGCAACTCTGCTATAAGGCATGGGCAGCTTACGTCACAATTATGGCTGCCATCAGCTGATTGATAGGTGAGCATGGTAGGTAGGTGTATATTATTTTTGTAAACAAGTGTAAGTTTTCTAAGTTTTTACTTATTTTGCAAATAATATCAATTATAATAGCATAATAACACCTTTTGACAGCATTTATAGTAGGTAAGTATTCTGTATTTTGTCTTATATACAATAGTTAATTAAATTTAGTATGTATTCTGTTTTTTAAAAACACAAAATGCCAATAAGTTGTTATGTTTTTGGTTGTAACAGCAGAGGAAATAGGGACGATATTTCATTTTATAGAATTTCTAGTATTACAGACAATAGAGGAAGAGAAAATGATTTAAAAAGAAGAAGACAACAAGCGTGGCTAAATGCCATTCGTAGAAGTGATTTGCAGGGCACAAAGCTAAAAAATGCTAGAATTTGTTCAAGGCACTTCATAAATGGTATGACAATCATTTAAGCGAAAGAAGTAAATTGTACAACGAAGTTATGTCCCAAAAACGCAAATTTAAAACCATCGCCGGACGGTATAACTAAAAGACAACGATTTATTCGTGCTCGAGAACGAACTCGTAAAGTAAGACGTATTCATAAATTATGTTTACAATGCAATATGACAAATTAATTTGGTTTTACTTTCTATTCATATGCAGCTCAATGAGCACAAGACGACGGAGAGTTATTTTTTTTACAGTGCTTTGGGAATTAGTCAATTAAGTACTAATAAATACAAGTAGTATGTGGTAAAGTAAGGTGTCGGCATAAACTAATATAGTACTTAGTAGTAGTTGGTATTTGTTAAGTATATTATGTAGTTGAAAGAATGTAGATAGGTATGTATAAACGCAAATTTATTATAAATGTAGATTAATACTGATAGTATCGCATGATAGTTATATTATTAATGTTAGTAATATTTATTGTAGTTGCTGAAATTAGTGCAAATGCAAGAGCTAAATGCATGTAAATATTTCAGTTGAGAAACTGTTTTGTGTGGAGACTGAGTGGACTGTATTAATGATTATGCATAGGTTTCCACTTTACTATAAGTTTTATTCCCTTTTAATTATAACTCATTACAATCGTAACATGCGCATTTGAAAAATGCATACAGACGCTAGATAGCAGTACTGATTTAAGTTTTAAATTTGGCGCAAACAGAAGCTTTGCATCGAACTAGATAGATAGTAAAATTTGAAATACAAGTATGTATATTTTTTTAGATACTGCTCGCATCATTTAAACAAGAAGAATCGCTTCTTGGCGAAGGTGAAAGTAGTAGCTCAACTAATCAGAATACAACTGAGGCTGTGGATCTGGATTTGGATGTATATTTAAACGTAGAGCAACGAGAATTAGTAGAAGTAGAATTAATTGAAAAATTAAGACAAGAAGAGAGAAATAGATTAGAAGAAATACTAATTTTGAGAACTAAATTGAATAATTTAGAATTAAATTATGAGACTTTTAAAGATAATGATGAAAAAACTTTATTTTATACTGGCCTTCCAATGTTTTTCGTATTTAACGTTATTGTAAAATTATTAGAACCAGAGCTAATTTCAAATCAGCCAACTGTGTTATCTCCATTTCAACAAATTATGCTAACGTTTATTAAATTAAGATTAGATTTATTGTTCAAAGATTTAGGCTACCGCTTTAACATTGACCGTACAACAGGCAGTAGATATTTTTTTAAATGTCTAAATTTAATGTTTTATAAATTGAAAAGACTTGTACGATGGCCAGAAAGAGATGAGTTGAGATGCAAAAAGCCTGGATGTTTTAAAAAATGTTTTGATAACAAAGTATCAGTAATACTGGATTGTTTTGAAATTTTTAGTGAAAGAGCATCTTCTATGGAAGCAAAAGTTCAAACATGGTCTAATTATAAACATAACTACACAATTAAATATTTAGTAGGTATTACTCCTCAAGGGTATATATCATTTATTTCTAAAGGATACGGAGGTCGTTCTAGCGATATTTATTTGACAGAAAATTGTGGGATTTTAATTAATTTGTTACCAGGCGATATAATCCTAGAGGACAGAGGATTTCGTATTGAAGATACCGTCAGAATATATATGGCAGAAATATGTACTCCAACCTTTTTAAAAGGAAAGAAGCAGTTGGAACCTACTGAAGTAGAGGAAACCAGAAATTTGGCGAATGTTCGCATTCATGTAGAACGAGTTATTGGCAGTTTAAGACAAAAATATACAATTTTATCCGGCAAATTACCAATAACTATTTTAAATAAGTATTCTAATGAATCAGCAACAACAATAGATAAGATACTTACTGTATGTTGCGCTTTAACAAATTTATGCCCTGGTATAGTTCCTTTTGATGATTAAATACCTATAAATATTATTGTATGAACTCAGTTATATTTTATAATATTATTTTATTTTTTTATGTTTTCTTTTGACAATATATTTTTTATAATTGGAAAATATATTTATTTATTTTATATTAGATAATGAATTATTAGTTGGAAATAAAAACATTTCATATCTATGTACATAGTGTTTTATTATAAAATGTAAAAAATGCATTCTTATTTTACAGTAATTATATAAAATATTTTGAAAAATTACTTAGTAAAATATTTCCCTAACAATTCGGGTAAAACAACATTATTAAATAATGATTTTCCCTTCTCGCTCTCCCTATACCAAAATTGTTCATTTAAAAATATTCTCTCTATGTACATATCCTTTGCGCTCCAGACAATAAAGTCACAATAATTTCTTTCACTAATTGCATCTGAACTTGATAGTAATATGCATGATTTTGGTCCAAAGAAATCTTATCGGTCACTTTATTTTTTGTGATACATAATTTTTTAATTTCCATTATTTCTTCAACTGACGAATTTCGGGCACAATGAGGACATTTCACTTCTAAAATTCCTTCTCCACAACAATCACAAGATACTAATGAATCTGGTGAAGCACCAAACATGGGATATTTTCGACATAATAATAGACAGACATCGCTTATTACTAAATTCCAGTGTTTCTTTTTATTCATACATGTGGAAGCCATCTTTTTCATGATCACAACCGTGTTTTGTTGCCGCAGACGTAAAATTGGTAAGTTGAGGATAACAAATTCTTTTAAATAAGGATATGGATGGTGTATTAAGATTTGTTCTACATACATTTTTTTTAAAAGATGCAGTTATGCGTCCTTTCCTAAACTTAAACCAATTTTTGTTGCTCGCTTGTCCTCTTATTTCTTTTTCAATTCTAGCGCAGTCCTCCTGTAAATATATAAATAACTGTAATTATGTTTGTTTTTATAGATATAATACTAAATTTTCTTACTTTTGTTAGCGATATATTGACAGATGATGCAATTTGTAAAAAGGTTTCCAGAGATATACCCAAATGATCTTCTTTAAAAAAAAAATTCTGCCTTTCTGTTTTGTTCACCTTGGGTGTTATCAGAACAGAATGGTTTTGTGACATTCAAAATTGAAGCTTCTGTTTTATTCTCGTGCAATGTTTGCAGCAAATTGTTGACTTCTTCGTCACTCAATTCGTTATGTACTTTGCTTTCTTTTGTTACAGGAATGCACTGTACAATATCCACAACTTCATGTTTGGATTTGGACGTGGAGAAATCAATTTCTTTTACGGCTGCCATTGTTTTTATCTTCTTCGAAGATGATGGAACAAGCCATACTGATTTTTTATCAGTGACAGATACAGGCTCTGCGTACCTAACTGTGTCGTCGATGAAAAACATTAAAGCCGAAACATGACTGCAACCAGCCACACATGTACAATGTGCACATAGAATCTCTCTCTCTTGCTTCGCAATGAACCAAGCTTGCAAAGGCCTCTCGTTCAACCTCTGGGAGTGCAGCACCTACATATGTAATTAATTTTTATGTAAAACTGTTTAAAAATTATATATCTATTTAACATACTTTGCCCATTACAAGAACATTTGTGTCAAATGTTTTTGTCTGAATTTCTTTGATCCATTGACATTTAAATATTTATACGAGTCTAAACTTTTATAAGCACGAAACTCAGCTTCTGTGTAGGCACTTTTTTTTTAAATAACATAATTGTAAATGTCTATGTACGTTATTTGAGGTAAATTCTTTAAATCCTTGCTCAAACTCTTTCTGTCAATTTAAATATGGATCCACATTATTTATAAGGGATATTATATCTAAATATCTACTCTGAACACTCGGTGTTAGACTATAAAAATGTTCACTTAATAATAACATGTTCATATTAACAAAAAACACGTATAAACAGTACAAACTCTAATTCACTACTGCGTTGTTCTGCACTTTCATACCTATCAATCAGCTGATGGCAGCCATTTTTGTGACGTAGGTGCCCATGCCTTATACGACTGGTTCGCGTAAAGAGCGACCATGTTACAGGATATTACGTCATTTTTGCTCTTACATATTTTTTTCTATTTTTAGTGCAATGTTATTTTTTGTTTACACTCCTTAAAGAAACAATGAACCCATTGAATTTAATGAAATTTTTATTATCAATAACTGGAACAATAAGAATAAATCCTAAAGATTTATAAACGAATATCTAATTTACCTATGATTAACATTACAACAATATACTTTTGTGTCACCACTAAATCTGAGGTGTAAATTGAGTTTATTTTATTTTAAAGTAGAATAATAGTATACACATTTTCATATTTTGATGTTTGAACTAATTAATATATAATTTTAGTGTTTGTTTGCATAATTTACATTTACACCTCAAGAAAAATGCGCATAAAACGAACAAATTTCTTATTAATTAACTGAATTTTTATACTACCTATTTATTGGTAATTTTAGAATATCTACCTACTCATGAAATGACTCTCTCTCAAACTTAAAATACTCTAAAAAATTAGCAAAAATTAGATTTATATGGTTGTTTTATCTATTAGTTACCAATTATAATTATTATTTATTTATATTTGTATATAATTTATTATGTAAATATTTAGCTTCAATCAGAATGTGATAAGTGATAAGTAACAACACATTGTGTAAACTTTAAAGATCGTAGCTAATTTACTTGAAATGGGATTCAACAAAACTAGCGTACCATTACTTGGGTCATGTATATTTGTACTTGTGCATATGCATAATAAAATCATTTACCATTACAACACAGCTCAAAGTTGTTATTTATATAATAGTTATTTATGTACTAATGGTGTAAAGAACCTTTTATGACGTGAGACGTGATTTCGAACCCGAGCGATAGCCGAGGGCTAAAAATACGTCAAGAGCCATAAAAGCAAGTTACGCCCGTGGTACATACCCAACTTTATGCACGGTCGTAAATTTTCAATAGAAATACAGGGTGAGTCAGCTAAGTGTTCCCTATTTCATTTGTTTGTAAAGTCTCAAGTTTTTGTGTAAAGTCCGCCAAATTTTTGCTGTAAATACATCAGCCACTTGAGTTTTTGTTCGCAAAGTTTTATCATTATTGCTTTATTGCTTCCTAATTGGTGACTGAAATAATGATTAATTAATTAATGATTAGTCAAACGACTATTTGTAGGATTTTAAAGAACCTAAAGTGGCATCCTTATAAGATTCAAATTCTGCAGGCAATTTCTGAAGAGGATAAAGCAAACCGATTGGAATTTGCAGAAGACGAAATTGAACGATTTTAATGAAAACCCTGGTCATCTGAATAACATCATGTTTTCTGATGAGGCACATTTTCATCTTGATGGTGGATTTAATAGACACAATCATCGGTATTGGTCAGATGAAAATCCCCACTGGATTGCTGAACAATCCTTGCACTCTCCTAGAACGACTGTTTGGGCTGCAATTGGAGATTTTGGATTAATTGGTCCAATTTTCACATTGAAGTGAACCACACGTGAAGTTTTTGTCTGATCGATTTAAAATTTCGGCAGTAAAAATTCCTATAGATAGTTCATGTTTTGCAAAAATTTCGTCACTTTCTGATAAAAATTGCCTAAGTTATAAAAAATCCAAATAGGGAATAGTTAGCTGACTCACCCGTATATCAAGGGACCATTCTTTATTTCAAAAGATTGTTGATTGGTAACATTTCGAGACAAATGACATGAACAAAATCCCGAGCTGAAGGCGAGGGATTTTATCATTCAATTTATCGAGGAATGTTATCTGATAAGCAACAATCTTCAGAAATTATTTTACCTGCAAAATAATGAGACACGAGATATATTTTCTATATACAACTATTATAGAATGTTATCATTTTCAATTATGTTTTGGTTACATTCTATCACTTGTTAGGGAATGGATTCATTCCGTCACTAAACTGAAAATCACAAGTTTTGGCAGTATGGCAGAGATAGGCAATGTTATTCTTATGGAGATAAACTCGGCCTTGTTGCCAGTTTTACACTTACATTGTTTCATGGTACACCATTCAGTTTTCATGCTTTAACACATTTTAGTTTGCAGTGTTAAATTTCATAATGAAATGTTAGTATAGGGTTGTAAATCTTATAGCGGTGAAGTGGTGTCGATGGGAAAAGAAGCCAGCAGTTCCGAAACAGTTTGAAAATATTATAAGCTTGATTTCACATTACTTAAGAAATGATATAATAACTATACCTACTCCTGTAATCTCATTTCAAGACATATACTAATTACATTTCTTGTAATTTATTTGTAACTACCATCTAATGTAATCCCAATTAACAGTGCCGTAATAGGATTATACGATTTAAATTGTTGTAACGAAGAATTTACGCAGAAAATCTGCACTGAGTTAGCTAATAACAATATTTTCAAGATACCTGTGTATTTTTGCTAATTACCGTTAACTCGTAGGGTAGGTATAAATAGTGGTAGTAGAAAGAGAGTACACAGAAATGCAGTCAAATTGAATCTTTATTAATCTAAGGCCAACGTTTCGCCACCTCTTGTGGCATCATCAGGGCAAACTACGAAAACAAAAAATATCACATACACAATTTGTAAGAAATATACAATGTAACACTTACAGATTTAAAAAATATACAAAAATTAATCATCAAAGAGATGTTGTCAAATATAAATCAAAAAATCGAGCACTCTGCAAAACAAAATAACATTGGGAAATGCGCCCTTACTCATCACACTATCAACACTGGCCACACATTCGATTTCGAAAACGCTGAAGTCCTGGATCGTGCTTCTTTCCTCAACAAACGCCTTCTTCTTGAGATGCTTCACATACAGGAAAATAAAAATAATGTAAATTTTAGGACTGATGTAGAAGACCTCAACAGCATCTACTGTCACATCTGCAAATTGTTTAAATGATTAACTGATTCTTGGTAATGACTAGTTTCCACTTGTTCCTCACTTTTCATGTTTCTTGTTTTCTGTGAGTGCATGGAGAGAAGTGCTCGATTTTTTGATTTATATTTGACAACATCTCTTTGATGATTAATTTTTGTATATTTTTTAAATCTGTAAGTGTTACATTGTATATTTCTTACAAATTGTGTATGTGATATTTTTTGTTTTCGTAGTTTGCCCTGATGATGCCACAAGAGGTGGCGAAACGTTGGCCTTAGATTAATAAAGATTCAATTTGACTGCATTCCTGTGTACTCTCTTTCTACTACAACACGCACAGTCGCTTAACATTTTCCTTCATAAATAGTGGTATTGTTGATAATATAAAGTTAGTAATCAATTTTACTTTGGCAAGAAGAGTTTCTTATCTTGTGAACTAAAATGTATTATGTGGGTGAAAAACGTATTATAAATAATATAATAATGTATCATATTAATTTAAAAACAATGTCTTTAAATGACATAATGTGTCTTGTATCAGAAATGACAAGTGTCAGTGTACGTCAGTTGTATAGAATTAAAAAGGAATTTGAAAACACATCAGACAGTGACGACAGTGATACTGAAAGCGATGAAGATGTAACGCATGAGTTGCATGTTTGAGTACCGCTGCTACCCCTAGCTACCTGCCTCGAAGTTTAAATGCAAACAGGTCCAGGACCTTACTTCAAATTTTCAATGTACTTAGTATGTGATATTTTTCTATAAGTTTGTAATTATATTTTATGCTATGTATATATTGACAACATTTGTTCATTAATTGTTATGTCTTTTAAACAACATGTATATATTTGTATTACTCGCCATTTGTGATTTTGACTTGGCCGTCTTTGGCTGTGTTTATTTTATTGTTACATTGTTATCAATTTGTTATCGAAAAAATAAAATAAAATTGTATATTTATATTAATTTAATATTTTACTTAATTACGTATCCTTCATATTAAACGAGAAAAATTATCAGTAAAGATGCTGAGAATAAATTGAAACACTGGGGAATTATTATTAGAAACCAGAGTTTTTTCTCTAAGTAAAAGATTTTAAATTGGAGGCATATCAATTTATTACTTATTAATGTATTCAATGAATTGAACATTATTTTTTATTGAGAAACGTCAAAAAATAATCAGCATAATTTTTTAAAATTACAAGTAAGCGAAAAACAAACAATCCGCCTCTGGATTCTCCATCTTTGTCTCACACATTACTCTTATGGGATACATTTAGCAACACTGTATTGCTATCTCTGCCACACTGCCAGAACTTGTGATTTTGAGTATAGTGATGGAATGAAATGAGGCGAGTTTTAATAATTTAACTTTATTTAGTGTTTTTGGTTGGTGAGTAGCTTTGAAATACGTTTAGATTTATTAATTTCATGTAGAATATTATTTTATAAGTATATATTTTTTAATTTAATAGTTTTAGGTTATGTTTTTTAATGCAATGAAATTTATAATCGTAGAGAAAGTATAGTCTGCAACACGTTTGGAATGGCTATTCCGTTCTCTCGCCTACGGCTCGTCTCACAAACTTTCCACTCGAGGTGAATATGCTTCATTCCACTTTCCACACTTGTTGCAGAACATACTATACTGAAGTTAGAGAGAATTGCTATAGGTCTATAATTTAGAATATTGTTTACTGAGCCAGACTTATGAACTGGAATGATCTTAGATAATTTCCAGACATCTGGAAAAGTACATGATTTTAAAGATAGATTGAAGATATGAAATAGTGCTTCTGATAATGGAGTTTTGCAATATTTTATTAGAAATGCTGGAATTAAATCTAAGCCTGAGGTTATTTTTGGTCTTAATTTTCTTATAGCTTGAAAGATGTCTGGTGATTTCATTACGGTATAATGTAGGATAGTTATTGGGTAAATAATTATCATAAGTGCTATGTATAGGTGATGTAGACACTATGAAAATACGAAGCAAATCCATTAGCAATGTCTTTTGTATCACTAAGTTCAATATTGTTAAAGGTCATAGTTGAAGGTTGTGTATTTAGTGATTTCTTCGATTTGATGAAATTCCAGAATTTATTTGGATCATTTTTTATAGAATTTTAACAAAGGTTAATATAGTTTTTATAGGCTAGATTGATATCATTTTTGACCTTAGTGCGGTAACCTATTCCAATTAATAACTATGTTTCCGATGTTTATAGAGACGATGAAAGTTCGCCTTAACTTTAATTTCTTTAATAATTTGTTTTGAATGGATAGGAAGATTTAAAATTAGGACAAGATGGTACACACTGATCAAAAAAACTGTATAAGGTACTACCTATATAAAAAGTTACACGCTTCATTGACATCAGAATAATAAGACAATTGCGACCAACCAAAATCATTAATTAAACTATACAATTTAGATAAATTAGCTTTTTAAAAGTTGTATTGCTTAAATGCAATTCTATTAGTGTTATTCGCGTAATTGTTATCAGGGGTAATACCATAAGAGATGATAATTTTTTGGGAATTCCCGAAACGAAGTTGAGGGTAATTGTCAGATGATGTTTTGTGGAGTGAAATTGCAATAAGTTGCCGTGGAATAGACAAAAATTCTCTCAAAAAATTATTATCTCGAATGGTATTTAGGAAGAATATTTTTCTTGTTAAAATACTACCAAAACGACTCATTTTGCTAAACATTTTTGACGTTTCATGTGACAAATTAATTAATTTTTTGTTACTGACGTAACAAAATAAAACCTAATCTACAAAATTATGTTGTCAGATACATCATTTTACATTTTCAATTATATTGGTTGCATTACGTCATTTGACGTCATCATTGCGCAATATGATTGGTTAAACCATCTGTCAAATATATTCAGGGGTAATACCATAAGAGATGATAATTTTTTGAGAATTGTTTTGTCGTTTCCACGGCAACTTATTTCTAACAATTTCACGACACAAAACATCATCTATCAATTTCCCGAAACGAAGTTGAGGGGAATTGTCAGATGATGTTTTGTGGAGTGAAATTGCAATAAGTTGCCGTGGAATAGACAAAAATTCTCTCAAAAAATTATTATCTCGAATGGTATTTAGGAAGAATATTTTTCTTCTTAAAAAAACTACCAAAACAACTCATTTTGTTAAACATTTTTGACGTTTCATGGGACAAATTTATTTATTTTTTGTAACTAACGTAACAAAATAAAACCTAATCTACAAAATTATGTTGTCAGATACATCATTTTACATTTTCAATTCTATTGGTTGCATTACGTCATTTGACGTCATCATTACGCAATATGATTGGTTAAACCATCTGTCAAACAATATTCAATATTAATATCAATATTTAGAGCTGGATGATAAGAATATTCAATATTAAAAATTGGTTGAGTATCATGTGTGACAGTACATGAGAGATTTGACATAATTAAGTCTAGTAAACGTTCATTTGAATTTGTAACATGATATGTTGTTTATAGTCGAGAAAGTTTAGAAAATTTGTGATAGCATTAACAATAGGAGTGTTAGATGAGTTTGCAAATTCGGGAACATTAAAATCACCTGTAATAATAACATTTTTGTTAAGTAAAAATGTTATTGACTCAAGAAATTCAATTACACTGTTGTATATAGTAACATTCATAGCAGGTGGAATGTAAAGATTTATAACAAATATATCAGAATGCTTTAAGACTGCGTTTAAAGCCCTCTATGAAAAAACGTGGCCAATTTTTGAACAAACCAGAGTTTCAAACCATCTATGAAAACACATCGCCACCATTCCCTAATGGGGTAGAGCTATTTACCTAAAGATGTCACCGTAGTAAGACAGCACATCAGTCAGGTAGTACGACCCGCGTAGGGTAGGTAAGGGGAATGGGCAAGGGATATACGCCAGATGGGAAAGAACCGAAAGAACGCATTGCACCATGCACACAACACAATAATTCTATTCGGCTTCACAAATTTACAAACGGTGATTCCATGCCTGTTTACCTGTTTCCATACTTACCCAAATAGTCTGAATAATATTTTTAGAATGATGTAAACTGTACTGTACATACGAGTAAAGAAAATAATTTCATATTTATTAATAAAGCAAAATATTTTAATTTCAATTAAAGTCTACAAAACAATAATAATAAATTATCAGTAAATTTTTCTACAAATATATATTTTTGCCAGTTCTATAATAATATATAATACAATTTACATAAAAATACAGTACCTACGTAAACAATAATTTTTTTATTGTTTATATTTACTTGACCTTGGGTTTGATAAAATAATTACCTATGATTTTTTTTGTAACATGTGCACGCAAAATGAGCTTGTTTAGAGGGAGCAAAACGCATTTTTGTTTCCTTGAGATATTTTGCTCCCTCTCTATTATTTTCGAGAAGCGGAGTAGCGACCGTTACACTGAGGGAGCAAAATATCTCAAGAGAGCAAAAACGCGTTTTGCTCCCTTCAAACAAGCACGTTTCCGCTCATTTTTCTGTGCACTCGTTACAAAAATTATCGTATGCACTTCGGGAGGAACGCTTTTGTTCTCTCGGGTGAATTGACAGCACAAGACTGATTCAGTCCTGTGTTGTCAATTCACCCGCGGGAGCAAAATCGAGTTTTCCTCCCTTGGTGCATAATGTACTATTTTCCGTTGATATCTGTAATCGTTGAATAGTGTACGAGTATGTTTGGAAGTGTGTATAAATTATATCAACAGAAAATATTAAAGTTTTTTTTATTAAAAAAAGTCAGACATAAAATCCAAAATTGGAGTTCTACTATCAGCTATTTCAGGAAGAATATAATTGAAATAAAAATATTTTAGTTTTGGTAACATTACTTGTTGCCATAAAACTTCATCTTTTTCAACTTTTTCTATGTACAGGTCGACATTAATGAAATAACAATATTCTTTATTATTTATTTGATAAAAGTAATTATGGTTTCTTTTTAACATTTTTTTTGCTTCAGTATTCAAAGTTTCACTGGTATTACTAAAAAAGAAATGAAAGTTATACCTACAGTTTCTTTATTTAAAGTAGACTCAATTTACACATATACAGAAAACGATACAAAAGTATTGATTTAAACAATTTCATTATTCAAGATTTGTACTGATAAAATCAATTTGCTGTACTTGTTATTTATTTAATGTAAAACTTGAAATTTTTACATAATATTGTATTTGTATTAACATAATATCATATTTTGTTGCTACATTAATACCGATTCAAAGTCAAATATTTTAAAAAGAATTTTCAACACCTTTATGTGCAAAAATAAATAAAAATATTAGTTTTACATCTGCGTCAGTAAAAAATAGTATAATAATGATTGGAATATTTGTATATTTTTAGAAACAAATAATAATCTTAGGGAAGGGGTAATTTTTGCCGCTCCTCCTCCTTTCAGTTAATTAAATTAATGTTTTTTCGACTGTTTTTTATTGTAATGTGTAAAATATACTCGAAATCTCAGTTATACAGCATCTATTTTTCTTACATACCTAACCGACGTTTCGGTTAGCACTGGAACTTTAATTAGGGTCTAAAATTTACAACAATCATTACAACAATGTATATAAAACAATTACCTAAGAGATTAGGTATATACTTTGTTGTAATGATTGTTGTAAATTTTAGACCTTGCAGGTTTAACTGTAAACCGAAACGTCGGTTGTGCAAGAAGAATAAATGCTGTATTACTGAGATTTCGAGTATTTTTTACACTTTACACCTTTCAGTAAATTTTATATAGTTGTAGTAGCACAATGCATCTTCAAATATCTATACATAAATTACAAATCTTATAAACACTTGAAGCTTGTAGCAATATAAAAAGAAAAAGTGATATTATGTTGGTACACATACTATTTGAAGAAAGAATTTGATTTCTTGAGTTGTAATAAAAAATAAGTAGTTTAGAACTTTTAAACTTTTTTTAACTCTCGACTTTTTATTTTTCTTATTAATTTTGCTTGGAGCAATTAAAGATTTGCGGCCCATATTTAACAATAATAAGCGAAACTTAACTCTTTAACAATGTACAAAACGATATTGTCAAATCAAGATCACAAGTGAAAGTGAAGGTTTTACCCTTAGCAAGCAGCACAATTTATATACCTATACAACTGTTATTTAACCGTTAATCCATGGAAATCACCTTATCCCGGTATTGAGCAGTAGATTGTTTTTCGATAGCAACACTAACAGTTATTTCAATCCTATAAATAATCAAACTTTAAATCTTGGAAAAACTTTTGTATTTAATTTAGCAGAGTTTTCCCTCAGCAGCACAAACTATAATAATCTTAACATAACTGTTATTAACCCCGTTAATTTCAAAATAAACTTTTAATCCTTTAAATCAAAGTAAATCTTTTAATATTTTATCTTAACATAACTTATTAAGCCCGTTAATTCAAAGAAAAAAATATCAACTGTCAATCTGTTTGTTTTCCTCTACAGTTCGATTTTTCGCCTATAAAACGCTTATAAATATCTCAGTACAAATTGCAGTAAATGAAAATATTCTCGCTTCAACTACCTGGAACAAATTTGAACAGCCGGGTCCACTACCGTCTACCGCTCTCTTCTTAACCGACCGATATCCTAGTGACAAGAAGCTGAACTATTTACTCGCTAAAATGCATTATGCCGGGCGCTCAGCCCTACATTTTTTTATTCGTACAAATTTCAAAAACTGTTGAATATATACGATTTTTGAAATTATATTTATAAACAATATCATATATTCTTTGTTAGGAGACTAATTTCAATACATTTATTTTTCTAGTACTGGAGAATTTAATTATTGTATTAAAAATTTAAACAATAAACAAAAATGTTATATATGGTGACATAGATATTTAAATACTAAATACAAATTTGAAAACCGGATCCCTTTAAGTGCAATAGTTCTTGAGATTTGTATGCTTGAAATTTTAGTGCACTTCGAACGCAGTCTTAAGCTTATCTTAACACAAATTAAAGCAACATTTATGGGTAGAATATCTAAATATTTATCTAAATTTACTATACTAGCACTGAGACAATATTTTACTGCAATCAGTACACCGCCTCCACGTGTTACACCACAATCACTAAACTTACGGTCAGATCGGATATGTTGAACGAACCATCACTCATTTTGGCGTTGGAGATATCCGGTCGTAACCACGTTTCCGTGAGAGCAATAATATCATAATCAATTGAACTTGCAGTAGAATAGAACAAATTAAGTTTATTAACTAAACTTTGCACATTTTGGTAGTAAAGAGTTAATCTAGGGGTTAAAATAGTTTTGCTGGACGAGCCTGTTTCACAGTTTAGTTTTTTGTTATAGTTGGTACACCGCGTGAGTATGTAATCTTGATATTAGTTTCCCCGTTTTCTTTGCGTTGATTCAACTCCGACCGAAGACGTTTGTATTGTTCAGATTGAAAAGGTGTTCTGTTTATATTTACGAACATCCCTTCGAATTCTTCTAGTTCTCTCAGTTGTTTGGCGTTACGAGTTATAATGCGAGCATCATCAGCATTTTTTAGAATTGCTTTAATTAAATGAGGACGTTTAGATGGAGTATTATTTTGAGACTTAATTCTAAAGATTGTCTTTTAGTTGATCTTCATTTGATGTGTCAGTTAGTGGTATATCATAATTTTTTATACCACTATTTATCATGTTTTCAAATTTATCACTTAATACTTTAACCCTACACTGCGCAATTTTTTTTTATGAAATGAAAAAAATATATTTGTTTCATAATAGTCTCTTAGTCAGGTAGATAAGCTCGAATTTATTAGGATTTCGGTTACCAGCATGAAACTTTCTACATTTGTTAAACATATATTCTGGTTCAAAATTTCGCCCAGACCCCATCCATTAGACGCGTAGATTCAAAATGGCGACCAAAAATGGCCGCAAGAGAAATAAAATTGCTGATATTGAGTATTTTTGTTACTAATAATTTTACTCAAAGACTATGATTAATGAAATGTAAGAAGAAAAAAATAATTAGACTCCTAGATTCAAAATGGCGACCAAAAATGGCCGTACGTGCAAGAAAAATAAAATCGCTGATATTGGGTATTTTTGATACTAATAATTTTACTCAAAGACTATGAATAATGAAATGTGAGAAGAAGAAAATAATTAGACACCTAAATTCAAAATGGCTACCAAAAATGTCCGCGCGTGCAAGAAAAATAAAATCGCTGATATTGGGTGTTTTTGGTACTAATAATTTTACTCAAAGACTATGAATAATGAAATATGACAAGAAAAAATAATTAGACACCTAAATTCAAAATGACGGCCAAAAATCTCTGCACGTACAAGAAAAATAAAATTTTTGATATTGGGTATTTTTAGTACTAATAATTTTACTCAAAGACTATGAATAATTAAATGTGACAAGAAAAAATAATTAGACACCTAAATTCAAAATGACGGCCAAAAATGGTCGCACATGCAAGAAAAATTAAATCGCTGATAATGGGTATCTTTGTTAGGTAGGTACTAATTATTTTACTTAAAGGCTTTTTTTTTTTTTTTTTTTTTTGTTGGGGTTGAAGAGAATGCTCATGCACACCTGATATGATGCCGATGGCAGCGCATATCCCCCGTAGGGTTGTAGGTAGTGTGGGACTCAGGTCCGAAGATCTGCCTACCCACTAAACTCTTATGTCCCCCTAGCCCTCGAAGAAGGTGGAACCGCTGGGTAGCATTACTTCTCCTCCTTCAGATGTCTCCTTTGCTAATTTTCTCAGTTTTCTTCTACACTGCGGCTTCTTTCTCTCTGCCTTTCTTCTTCTTCCTTCGTTGTTAGAATATCTTTCACGGCGTTGGCAACCGCTGCCCATCCTTCGTCGCTAGTTAGCATGTGTCCTACTGCCCCCTCTGTTTCTATTTCGGCTATTCCGTGTCTTTCTCGCACCTCTTTCCATCTTTCACAGGCCAAGATGCTGTGTTCCGCCGAATCTATGTCTGCTGCACACGACAGACATCTACTTGAGTCGACTTTCCCTATCCTGTGCAAGTATTGTTGGAAACACCCGTGGTTGCTGATGAATTGGGCCAGGTGGAAGCTCATTTCGCCATGTTTTCTTTCTAACCATTCTGTAATGTTGGGAATCAACCTATGTGCCCATAGGTTGCCTACGTCGGCTTCCCAAGCTTCTTGCCATTTCCAGGTTCTTAGTTTTTTTAGTTCCTCTTTTTCGGTTTTGGATTTTCCTCTCCCCATAATTCTTTCTTCTATTATAATGTTTAGCGGAGTTAGTCTGGCTAGCACCTGGGCTACCTCCGTGGACACCGTTCTGTATGCTCTAGATATACCTAGTGCTAGCTTTCTATTTAGCGCCTTCAGTAGCTTTCCGCAGCACTTGAATTGCATTGCTTGTCCCCATACCGGCGCTGCATATAGTATCACTGCTTGTGCTGTTGAGGCCAGTAATTTCCTTTTTTCTTCGGTTGGTCCTTTTATTCTCGGAAATAGTCGGCGAAGTGCTGTAATGGTCTTAGTTGCCTTTGCTATGGCGGCCCGGACGTGTGGCAGGAAAGTCAGTCCTCTATCAAAAAGAACTCCTAAGTATTTTATTGCCTGTTTAGGCACTACTGCTGTATTTTCTATATTGAAGCTTACGTTTCCTACCTTTTTGCGCCCTATTAATAGAACTGCTTCGGTCTTTTCCGGCGCAATTTCGATCTCTTTGCTTTTCGTCCAGTTGGCCACTGCGTATAGTGCATAATTAACCTGGTTCATAAGTGCATTTTCCTCTTTTGCCGTGGTCACAATGGCCAGGTCGTCCGCAAAGGCAACTAAGGTTGTGTTCTTGTGTGTTTTTAGATTTAGCACTCCGTCGTAAAATAAATTCCATAGCTGGGGGCCTAGGACCGATCCCTGGGGTATTCCGCATGTCATATCATATGACTTTTCCTCATAAATAAGTTTTCTGTTGCGTAGGTATGTACCTACAAGGTTTACTAGATAATTTGGAGTTTTCCTCCGAATCATCTCGTCAGTGATGGGGCCCCAGGGGACCGTATTGAAGGCGTTTCTGATGTCGATTGTCACCAAAGCGCAGATTCCCCGTGCTTTACGTGTTTTAGTTTTTTCCCCAAGTGCTCTACTTTTTATAAGTTCCATAGCGTCCAATGTTGATTTACCCCTTCTAAACCCGAATTGGTTTGTGGAGAGGGGATATTTCTCATCTAGATGTTTGTTAATTCGTGCAGCTATCACTTGTTCTACTAACTTCCCTATGGAATCGAGTAGGCAGATCGGGCGGTATGCTGATGGGTCGCTCTTGTCTTCTTTATTCGGCTTTGGTATTAGTACTACTTTAGCGGTTTTCCAGTTTTCTGGGAATTTACCGCTGCATATAATACTTTCGACTGGTTTTCTTAATATCTCTGGGGAGTCTGCCGCTATTAATTTCAGCACCTCTGTCGGTATCCCATCCGGTCCTGGGGCTTTTTTTGTTTTCATTTTTTGTGCTGCTTCCTGTATCTCTTCTATTGTTACTGGGTCTATGGTTTCTGTGCTGTTTGAGGGAAGGTTTGTCCATACTGTTTTCTTGCTCGTTGGGAAGAGTGTTCTCATCACCCTGTCTGCTATCTCTTCCTCGGGTTTGATTGTTACCGTTGTTTTGGTTCGTTTAGTTACTATACGGTATGGCTTACCCCAGACATCGTCCTCTACTGCCTCAATTAGTTCCATCCACTTTCGTTTCTTTTCTTCTTTTATCGCCAAACTTAGCTGTTTTTTTGCTTCCTTGTATTTCTGTTTCGCATTTAGCGTTGTATAGTCGTCTTCTTCTCTGCTTCTTGCGCGTTGAAAAACTCTTCTTAGTTGATTGCAGTTTCTCCTAAGTGTGGCTATGGCCTCTGTCCACCAGTATACGTGGGGTCTTCTCGGGTTCGCGTTTGTTTTTTTCATTGTTTTTGTTGCTATAGCTTCTAATTGCTCCATGAGGCCTTCTGTTGTTTCTACCGGAGTTAAGTGTGTTAGTGCCTCTTTTCCCTTTTCTGGATTGAAAGTTTTTATATTCCAAGTTGTACGTGGTGGTGTATAACTAATCGCTTCTTTTTCTGTGTATATTTGGAAATTTATGTGTCCATGCGGGCTGTAGCATTCTTTTTCTCCATCTACCTTCCAGTTTTGGATGTAGTTGGTAATCCGTTCCGAGGTCGCTGTTACGTCTATAAACGATGACCCGTTTGCGTTTTTGAAGGTTGGAGTTTGTCCATGGTTGCAAACACATAGATCATTTCTGAATAGTGATTCAGACAGTTTTGTGCCTCTCTCATCTGTTATAGGGGATCCCCACTCGCTATGCTTAGCGTTGAAGTCCCCTGTGAGTAGGATCGGGTACTTGCTTTCTCTTACTACATCTTCCATTTCGTGGAGGAATTCGTCGTATGTTTCCCTGTTACAATTTGGACTAATGTAGCATGAGATGAATCTTATCTTGTTAGTTTCTATCCATGTTAGATTTTCGGAAGAGTGATAGTCGTTTATGGCCCCTTTGTAATTTTGGGTTATTCTAATACCTGTGTTTGTTTTCCTTTTGTCCTTATTACATAGCCAGCCGCTTTGGTTGTGTGTAATGTTTACATTTGGTTCTGATGCTAATATAATATCAATCTTATTTTCTTTTATTTCTAGTTCTGTCATATTATGCGCGTCTTTACACCGGTTTAGGTTAGTTTGCAGTATCCGTATTAAAGTCATTTTCTAATGCGTTGATTGATGGCCTCCGTCCATTTTTGTTCTTTTTCCTTTTTTCTCGTACTTTGCTTCTGAAAGTTGGGCATGCCATGGTACCTGTTTTGTGAGGTTTGTTTCCCTCACAGGTAAAGCACATTGGGCTCTTCATGCATGGGCTGCCTTCGTGTTTTCCTTCCCCGCATGTTCCGCATATACCTCTTCTATCCGGCCCATCACAATTTGCCTCTTTGTGACCTATACTTAGGCACTTGTGACATCTGATGATTTTTATTCTGTCTCTAATATAGCATTCATTTAATGCAATACGGATAGAGCCTTTCTGGGTTAATTCCTGTGCTAGTTCTTTTGGCACTTTTAGCATTGTGGTTCTGTTACCTCCGTAGGTCTCTCTTATGTCTCCTATTTCTATTTCTGCATTTTCTTGGTTTGGCCATGCTTTTATTATTTCTGCTTTTATTTCTTCCTTGGTTGTTATGCTATCCATTCCTGTCATAAATAGGATGGATATATTTTTTTCTTTTGCTGTTCTTATATTAGCCGGTTTGCCTGTTTTTTCAACTATTATGTCTTTTAGTTCTTCAACTTTTTTGCATCCTTGCCTCAGTATAACCACTGCATCTCCTGTTTTTGTTTCCCTTATACGTTCTATCTCGATATTCTTGTTACTAAAAACTTCCGTCATGTTCCTGAGATTCCTCAGTGTGTCCGCATAGGTTTTCCCTTCGCTTGAGGGTACGACTATTGCGTCTGTCCGGGTTATTCTTTTTGCTCTTGTTTTCCTTGTATGTTTCTCATCGTCCTCCTGTATTTGTTTGTTGTCTCTGTTACTTTCTGGATCTACTTTTCCTTCGTTTGACCCCTCGAAAGTCACCCTGCTTCCTCTTCTTCCCATTTTGTTCCTCTTGTTGTAGAACGTTATTTCCAAATTCTTGTTATGGATCAGCCAGCGTATTATTTTTTTAAGAGTGGTTTCATACTCGGGGTTACTTATTGTTACTAATAGGTTTGTGACGCCTGATTGTATCAGCGTCTCTATGTGATTTCTGAGTAGTGCATGTATTTTTCCCCATTCCTTTTCTGTCATAACCTTTACCGCTATCTTGATGCTTGCTATGTTTTTCTTTGTGTTTTTCATCTCCTCGCCTTCTATGTTCAGATCTGTGCTGACCTGTAGCTTTGCCATGTTGGAATCTTTTATTGTTCTATTTATTAGTTCTTTACCCCCGGGTATATTTTCCTTTATATGCTTATTTATAGTCCCTTCTATATTAGTGTTATCCTCCTCCCAATGTATATGTAGGAAGTGGCCACCTTCCCGGTTGTATGGGTTACCATGGTTGGTTTTGATTGGGAAGAAGGCTCCTATTGGCCAGTCTTCTTCGATAGTTTGCCATATTTCCGTAAAGTTGTTGTCCGTTCCATTTTCTAGTTTGTTATGGAATTCATCCATCCATTTTCCCTCCTTACTTTTTTTTACGGCGCTGCTATACGTTTCTTGGTCTTTTTTCCTAGCCTCTTCTAGTTCTGCTACCCTATTTTGTAGTTCTTGGATTTTGTTATCATTTTCTTCCTCCATTTTCTTTTTGATGGCTAGTATTTCTTCCTGCTTATCTCTTTCTACATTGGCCCGATATTGCTCCCTTTCTTTCTCTTGTTCCTTGCCTTTCTCCTCTTTACTGTCTCTTAGTGCTGTTACCATCCATTCTAATTCTTTGACTCTATTTGTAAGGTCCCTAATTGGTTTTTCCCTATTCTGTTTGATTTTTAGGAAGGCCGCGTTTATGCCTGATATTGTTTTTTTAATAGGTCCTGCCGTTTTAGTGTATTTTTCTGTTGCAAAGATTTCAAGCTGCATTAGTAGCTCCTCTAGTGCATTCATATCCTTATCCTCTTCTTTGTTTGTCTCTGGATCCTGTGTGTATGTCTCTTGATCCATCCTTGGTGCTGTATACTCATTCTCCGTCTCCAAGGCATTTTGTTTACTATCTTTTTCTTTGGTTTTGTCCTGCTTGCTTATGTCTATGGCTTGTTTTTTGGTCACATTGTTTGATTCAAGGGTGGAATCGAGCTTCTTCCGTTTGCATCCCTTTTCCGACTCCTCTGGACTGTCTTCTTTTTCCACTACTTCTACTGGCATGTTTGTTTTTTCCGCGTTCGGTGAGGAACGCGCTAGCATACTGTCACTGAAGGATTTTATTCCCGAGATGTCCCCGTTTTCGTTCTCGGTACTTGCCTGCATCTCCTCTTGATGGCTAGATTCTGGACTTAAGCCTTCTGCTGATCGTGTGCTTCTTGCCGCCTTTATCGATGCAAAATATTTTTCTAGGGGTCTTTCTTTTACCGATTCCTCTTGTTTCCTCATTTTTTCTCTTCGTTCTCTTTTCCTATCTGCCTTGTTTTTCTTTTTTCTTTTTGGTATCTCTGTTGTTATACTTGTTGGCCGTGGGGTCTCTCCCGATGGACCTCTCTTTCCTTCCTTTAATATGGTTGCGTCGTTATTTTTTCTCATGTCCGTGTTCATAGCCGTTGTCGGTTGTGGTTTAGCGTTACTTGCCCCCCCCCGTATCCATTGGGGCAGCGTCTGCGGCCGCAGACGACGGGATTCCCTCACCATGAGGACCCGCCCGGGGATGCGTTCCAGTTCCGCTAGCTTCCATGTCATGTCCAGCATTTTATCCCTACTGCCAGGTTTACCATTGCCGAGTTCGTCCTTCCTGTGTTCCAATTACCTTCCAAATTGTATCCTAATTCGAGTTCCGTGTCCATCGCCGGTCTTCTGGATATGTCTGGTCTTCTGGCTTCCAGTGAGTTCTGGCCTGCCTTATTACCCGAGCACATCCGTAGCTTCGGGGCCCCGGGGTCGCTACTCCCCGTATAGTTTCCGCCTCGGAAACTACCCCCTGAGGGTTTACTTAAAGGCTATGAATAATGAAATGCGAGAAGAAAAAAATAATTAGACACCTTGTTTCAAAATGGCAACCAAAAATGGCTGCACATGCAAGAAAAATAAATATCGCTGGTATTGGGTATTTTCATAACTAATAATTTAACTTAAAAGCTATAAATAATGAAATGTAACAAAAAAATAATAATTTAAACACATTTTATTGAAATATACATAACTATACACTGTCAGCATACGCTCCATCGCACGTACAGTGATGTACACCGACTGGCGCGGTTACAAGGGAGGTAACGGGGTAACCCCCTGAGAATCCTAAAGTTAGATCTTAAAATCGAATACTATTCCAATTTCTACTTAATACTATTTTAACTTGCGTGGAAGTAAAAATTAAGTTTTAATTTATTTTTACAAAAAAAGAGTGTTATTCAAATCCGAAATTTCATATAAAGGCATTTGACCTTGAACTAAAAAAAATTCGCTATTTTACCATTTCATTTTCCAAAATTAGGTGTCTAATAATTTTTTTCATCTTAAATTTCATTATTCATAGCCTTTAAGTAAAATTATTAGTACCTAACAAAAATACCTACCCAATATCAGCGATTTAATTTTTCTTGCACGTGCGGCCATTTTTGGCCGCCATTTTGAAACTAGGTGTTAATGTTTTTTTTCTTCGCACATTCATTATTCATAGCCTTTAAGTAAAGTTATGAATAACAAAAATACTCAATATCAGCAATTTTATTTTTCTTGCGGCCATTTTTGGTCGCCATTTTGAATCTACGCGTCTAATGGATGGGGTCTGGGCGAAATTATGAACCAAAATACATGTTTAAGGGTAGGAATGAAATTGTCATATCGGCGAACTTTGGAACTAGGGGTGACAATTATACGAAATAGATGGCACCGTAGTATTCATTTTGAATTGCTAGCAAGCGGATAGTTGTGTAGGTTGTATGGCACCCGAGCCTACCCGGACGTAGCCGAAATATTTCTACAAGCACTGCAGCTGTGCCTTGCTGAGTTTGTTCTAATAAATAAGTTTCATTGAAATGGAGAAATATTTCATAAAATTACATTCAAAAATTTTATGACCATTATAAATAATAAATAACTAATAAATCGACTAGCACCAATATTATTTTTGTCCCATATTATTTCTTCTATTAACTTTGAAAAATGGACAATAGATATAATTTTTTCAAAATTTGATAAGTACTTTTTACATAGGTATTTTTTATTTTTTATTGCATTTTAAAATGAAATAATAGATATTTTAAATAAAGTTAAAGTAGGTAATTAATGTATTTTGATGAACTTATATAATTGTCATAAATAAATTTTTATTTTCTCTAGGTAGTATAATTGCCCGAAACTCGTACTTTGCCGCATCCTAGCTATATGCAATCTCATCTTGAAGTTGAAAATAATTATTATTGTTCGTTTTAAATTCCATTAGTCTTAAGTCTTATGAATCATATTTTGTCCTTCATTTCTGGCTAATAAAATAATTTTCAATATAGTATTTATCTACTACGATCTACGACTATTGAATAATATATATTCATTATGTAGGTATCACACACTATTGCATTATGAACAGTGTTGTAATAGATAACAATACGTTTCATTTAGATAAAGATAACTAATTATTTATTTAGATAAGATTATAGATAATCAGTGAAGAAATTATCTAGATAATAGATAAACGATAACTTATTATTATCTAGATATTTATTATAGATAATTTAAAAATATATACATTACAATATTACAAGTTATAACATTATTTATAAGCAGTGTTGTAACTTATCTAGATAATTTTATCTAGATAAATCATCTAGATAATTTTATCTAGATAAATCATCTAGATAATATATTTTTATCTATTATCTTATCTAGATAATTTTTTTCTTATTTATCTATTATCTTATCTACATAAAATTACAAACCATCTTTATCTAATTTTTAAATATCATCTAGATAATAATTTTTGTAAAATTAGAACCATTTTTTCATTTGTACTTTTAATCGAATTAAAAAATGTAATCAAACTGTGAAAGCATACAACGCACAAGCTTGGAACGCTGCCGGCTCGCTAGCTGGTACCGCCAATACTTCAGAATGTCAATTATATTTTTTGTATTATCTATGAATTATCTAATAATTATCTAGATAATGATTATTTATCTATTATCTAGATCATTTATTCAATGATTATCTATTATCTTATCTAGATAAATAAAAAATACGTTATCTTTATCTAGATAATAAATATTGTTATCTATTACAACACTGTTTATAAGTATAAGCGGTATCAGCAGGCGAGCAGGCAGCATTGTGAGCTTGTGCGCTGTACGCTGTACGCTTGCACAGTTTCCATTTGAATTATGAAAAATGGTAATTATTTTACTAAAATTATCATCTAGATTTTTAAAAAATAGATAAAGAAAATTTATATTTTTATCTAGACAAGATAATAGATAAATAAGAAAAAATATACCTATACATAAGATAATAGATAAAGATAAAACTATAAGTATTATCTAGATGATTTATCTAGATAGAATTATCTAGGTAAATTATAACACTGATTATGAATTCATAATTTATCCATCGCACTATTGTATTATGAAACCATTATTCAACACAACTGAATACAAATTTGTAAAGAAATGTTTTATTTAAAGTATATTATGTCATAAGTAAGATATGAAAAAAATTTAATTGAACGGAGGCTGGTTTCAACACAGAAGACTTTGCCTGTGAATGAATCTTTTGATTCGGGTGATACTTATTTCTGTGTTTGAATATTTTAGATTTTATTTGTATATTTTAAATGGGTACGGGATTTTACGTATACTTTATGTTTATAAGTCTAGATATGGCGGGAGGTTGTGTGCTGGCCACATTTCTTATTTACAAAATCTACCATCATTTTATCCGAACCGTTTTGCACATGACGTCACTCAAGACACATTTTGTTTCATCTCGTTCCTAACATGACACATATCACATAATGTTCATTTTTTGAAAATGTAAAGAAACTTACATTTTTATTATGTTTTCTGTGTATTGAATTATTTTTGCAGTGAAGAACTGCGCAAACTCCATTGTTAACAACACTCACACAATCTAAGAATCCTATTTCGTTTCTGAGAATTATTAGATTACTACTGTGTGTGTCTTGGCTGACGACACGAATAGGCGGGAACGATGCGCATTGGCAGACCTTACCTTTATCGTTCGGCCATTCATGTTTCGACGTGTTGCGTTGTTACGTTACAAGAAGTGTTTTAGTCAGCAAATAGTAACAAACAAACAAGACAAAGTATAATAATATATGATAATATGGACAGAATTCAGAGTTTTACTTTACTTTTTTTAGTTTTCGTATATTTCAGCACCGTAGTACCAAATAATGGTTTGTTCAAAAATCGCGCCACATATTACTGTTTATAGTGCCACCTATCAAGTTGTTACTGAACTAGAATCAATGTAAAATTACAGAAATCTACAATTGCACCACAATCAGTTTATTGGTCTAATTTAGTTTATTATTTAAATAAATGAAGAATGAAATGTGTTGTTTAGTATAATTATTAAATAGTTTTCGGTTGACGTAAAGTAAAATGAAATAATATCTTTTTTTCAATTAAATTTATTCTAAATAAATGATTTTCGTTGAACTTGCGACGTCAATGTGTTTAGTATCTAATTTAAAACTCTATATGCCTTTAAAATTGTTTATAGCAAATGGAGTTTTAGAATTAAAACTGAATTCCAACATGACAAATTGACGCCCGTAACCCTGCAACCTGTATTACTTCGTTCCTATCCTTAACAAGTGTACAAAGTTTCATGCTGGTAACCGAAATCCTAATATTCTTGTTAAAATAAGAGCTTATCTTACCTGACTATCTAGATGAATGGGAAAAATAATTAAAAAATCTATCTATTAGTTTATAGGAAATAATTATTTATTTATACTGTGTATCATACAGAGAGATTATTTTAACATGCAACATACGGACAATCACTTCCATGGTTACACACTTCTGTCAAAAAATGACAGCAATGTAAACCTTGTCCATTTTAAAATGCAACATAGACAACAAAATATATTCGTAGACAACCAATATAACAGTTTAAAAAGTTAATTCTATGTTACAATGTACACAACAGAAGAAAAGGGACAATTATTTAAATGGTATAATGGTGGAAACCTGAGCTTAAGACAAGTTTCTGATTTATTTCATGCCACATATCCTGACCGTCCTATACCAAATTCGGCAACAATTTCTAGAATTGTGGCAAAATTCAACAGCACAGGCTGCGTTGCAAACCATAAAAAGAGAAATAAATCACAACATATCGTCGGCTTGCTGCCAAAACAAGATAAGTACATTTTTTGCATTTTTGAGTTAAGTATAGTTCTATGTCCAAAATTGAAGGAACTCTGTCCTGGCAAAACCAGATAATTGTACTATGAACAGAAAACAGTAATACGCATGTGCACAAAATAGACTAAGTGCAATAAGAGCATTATAGACCAATCAAAACAAGACAAGTGAATTTGTCTTGAGATATGATTTTTTTCTCTACTTTGCGTATTTTTATACTGCTAAAATAAGTTTTATGGTATTTATCTTAGTTTAACAGTTTGATTTTCTTCTGATGTGTATTATTTTTGAGCATAATCAAGATATGTACCACATATCGGGTTTTGGCTGTACTATTGTAAGCCGAAATAAAGGATTTGTTCAGTTATGTGGTATTTAACTTATTTTGCTGGTATTATTTATCCAGGTAAATTAGTCGCGCAAGTGTTAAATGAGCACTTGTCTTGTTTTGTTAGTATAATAAATAATAGATACATTCATAAACCTAAAAATACTGTATAGTTGGTTAGAACGGTGAGTTGAAATTTTGTGAATTTAAAGTGTTTTTTCAGTAGAAAAAATAGAAACGAAGGATTACTAAAAATTAAGATAAAGGTATGACATGTAGAATCTTTATATTGGTTAGTTATGTTTTGCATAATGTATTTTTCGCAGACAAGGAAAGCAGTGTAAATAAAAAGCCCAGAAATGTAAAATTATGTATGGTGGAGAGTCGTACAGATGTAAAAGATGGTTGTTTAGGTACTGTTACTGCACAAATTGTAGTACCTACATACCGAAATAAGGGCCATCTGGCATACACAAACATGGGTATGGTTTATCTTGACATAAATTTTAGTAAAGCATGCGTAGTAGAAGCACATACCGAACCAGCTATTTATGACTCAGATTTGCTGATGGGTAATTTAGATTCGAAAGAAGTATGTTGTGATATAATTAACTGAAATTAAAAATAGTAATGCATACAAAAAATACGACCAATATCAGTTTAAAAAAACAGATTTCCTAAAACTTTGCAAAACGAACGTTATCCCTAATAAATTTCATCATTACTACAAATCAGTACCAACACCAACTTATACAGTGAGGCAGAAGATTAAGTTCCGGAGCCAGCAGCTGAAGATTCTGACCCTGATGAATGTTTATTAGAAGAGACAGTTGACAGTTGAAATATAAGAGAATACGTATACCGCCAAAAAAAGATAAGTGCAATTTTTTTTTGTTTTTTCGAAAATAATTTTTTAATTTGTTGAGTTTTGTTGATTGTTTTGCAACTGTTTTGTACAGATTTATATTAAAGTTTAGTATTTCATAAAAAATATTTGTTTTATTTTGTACCTGATTTTTCCTATCATACTAAAGTTTAAAAAGCAAATAGGTATCTCAAAAATCTTAAAATGTAACTTATCTTATTTTGGCAGCAAGCCGACGATATACTTATAGTGGAATTCTGAGACTATCTGTAAGACCTATAAGAAAAGACTTTATAGTTCTTATAGGAAAAATGCAATTCTGCGCACATCTGTAGCTTACAGTTTTTCATAAATTATTACAGATAATCTATAACATTTACAGTGACAGAACAGTTGACCGTAAGCTTATAGTTTTTGTATATTTTGTGGATTTTGTGTTTCTTAATATGGATAATCAACAAAATATATTTTTTATTGGTGCTATTTTAGAAGCAGCGCATAACAGGTAAGTAATATTTATAAACATTATATTAATAGAGATATGTGTGATAATATATTCCCCAAAATTCACTTTTTGTGTTATTAGAAATTTTTTGAGAATCATGAGAAAGCGGCTAGTACCGGCTAGACAAAGTCAGTGTACAAAATTTAATAAATGAATTGGAACCATTTGCGGATATACATACTACTATTCCATTTCATTTAAAAGTATATTCATACATCTTAATCATATAGATACAAAAGCTAATTATTCATAATATATAACTGTTTAGGTACTAGCAACATTGAATTTTACAGCAACCGGGTCTTTTCAAAATCCTGTTGGTTGTAATTGCTGGATATCGTTAAGCCAGTCGTCAGTAAGTCGGGCCATAAACGAAATTTCAAACTTAATATACGAACACCTTCTGCAAAATTGGATAAATTTTCCAGTTAACAGAGAAGAGATAAATAATGTAAAACAAGGGTAAATGAATTACCCCCACCTACATGTATTCTATTTCAATAATATTAATAATTTTAGGTTTTATGAAAAACGGGGAGTGCGAGGAGTGATAGGGGTAATTGATGGCACGCACATTGATATAATAGCACCACCAGTAACTGATTTACAGCATCCACCATTTGTGTACATTAATAGAAAAGGAAAAATGTCTATTAATGTAATGCTTGTACGTTTTGCTGGCACGATAGGCTATTTATGTTCTAATAACTTTATTTACATAAATTATAATTTTTTTCCGAAGATTTCAGATTCTGATGGTCAAATTATAGGATGTAATGCAAGATATCCTGGGTCAGTACATGATTCAGCTATATGGCAGATGAGCAATATAAAAAATCATCTGAGTTTTCAATATGAAAACGGAGATAAACAGTCACATATACTAGGTAAATAGGAATAAAATTAATATATTTCTATTGTAAGTATATAAAAATTTATATTACAGGCGACAGTGGTTATCCTCTTGAGCCCTATGGCTATTTACTCCATTTGCTGTTGCTCAAGATGGGAGTCCAGAAGCCAGGTTCAACCAACAAATTAATTCAGTTCGTAACATTATAGAAAGAACAAATGGAATGTTGAAAGGTCGCTTCAGATGTTGTTCAAAACACAGAGTTTTATTATATCATCCTGTAAAGGCAGGAAAATTAATTTATACTTGCTGCGTTCTTCATAACATGGCTCTAAAAGCTAAACTACCAATACAAGAAGATGAAATAGAATATCGAGCTGATGATGATAATGATCTCCAAAATAATATAGGTACCTACCTAATAATGTATAATATGAGAAGTCTCTACCTATTTACTTTACAAGTTAAATTATTTTAGATCCGAATGATGGTAATAATATCCTTCAACTTGGCAGAGCAGCACGAAATGAATATGTACGACAAAATATAATATAGTATGAGATTATCAAGATGTTTTTATTGTTCATATTCATAACCTAAAAACATTTCATGTTCATATAATTTTGGCTTCTGGCACACACAGCTACACTACACACCCATGAGCTACACTATCCACGATCCACTCCACACCCACACTCGCTCACTGCACACTCTAGTTTTCGTTTACTCAAGTAATTTAAATTACTTTAATATAAAACAATTTCATACTATGTGCTATTAAAAATGTTATATTACTTTTGTATTTACAATTATTATAAATCAAATTTAAAATCAGTATTTTCGTATTTGTATTTTGCAATTTCGAATTGTAATTTCATTTTTTTAATTTGTAATTTTTCTTTTTCTATTTTAATAAAATCTTCAGCAAATGCACTAATTGTTGAAGTTAAATTCTTATGCGTTTCAATATTGTTTTGCGTAGCTTGAATTAATTTTTCTGCCATTTGTGTAAGATGCTGATTCTTTATCTTATTTTTTCCTTTTTTTGGTCCAGGACGTTTTACATTTGTGTTTATTGCTGGCATTATAGTTTCTGTATTTATATTCATATCACCAATTACATTTATTGGTTGGTCGAAGACAACTGGTATATCAGCAATTTCAATCTCAATATTATTAATATTATCGTCTTCAATATTGTTTGTAAATACATCGTCTGTGCCAGGACCAGGAAGACCATCGAAATTGGCCAATAAAGGTGTTCCAGTAACAACAACCTTTCCCCATACAGCCAAACCCCTTTCTTCAAGATTAGTCATTTTTATTTCTGACTGTGGACCTGAACCTGTTTGTTTTCTAAACGCATCAAGTTTCCTATATTTACTTCTAGTTGCGTACTTCCAATCAAAAAACGCTAGAAATAATTATATTTATGTAAAAAAAATATTAAATTGCAGTAACAACAAATTTTAAAATACCTTTCGCCACTCCTCAGTTGATAAATTAGGGCCATCGCCCAAAGCATTTAATTTACTGCACAACTCTTTCCACTTTTTATCTAAATAGTTGTCCTCTAATGTGGGATTAATCGTCCCACTACGGAACGCATAGTCTGTCTCCATATATTGCAAATACAAATCATATTGGTCATTATTTGTGTTTTTCGACCGTTTACGTTTTTCTTTTTGTCAACTATAAGTATGTAAAAAATAAATAAATTTTTTGATATAATTACTATATTAATATTGTAATAATAAAAATGTTGTAACATACTTAATAGAAAAGAAATACATTACTTACCTCATAATGTTAGTATGAATGATATTATTATTTCCCAAAAGTCAGTATCTTAATCATAAAACAAAACAATAATTGTATTTGTCAACAATAGAAATGTTGCCAATAACTTTAAAAAAATACTAACGAAATACGGTATATTTTATTACTCTTTATCAATAAATAACAACAACAAAAATAAAAAAGGCGTTACATATAATTAAACTGTATCCTTTTCCTCTTAAAGCCGTTATTATTTATTGAAAATTGACCAAAAATATAGTTAAAAATCTGACATTGGTAACACTGACTCATATTGTTACTATAGGACCTGTAAACCTCTTTCTATAACAATGATTTATAGATGTCAGTTCAGAATAGCTATATTTGTAAATCTGTAAGGAGACTACTTACAGGAAATATGTAAGCTACAGATCTATAAATTTACAGGTTTACAGGTAAATATTCAGAATCGCACTATTACAGAAGCTACGAAGCGAGCAATTATTGACCTAATCGAAGCGGATAATACGTTGTGTATTAGAAGACTTGCTCAAATAGTGCATGTGAGTAAAAGCTCAGTACAAAATTTTCTTAAGAAGGAAAAATTCAGAAGTTACCGCTATCAAAACCACCAAGAACTAATTGCCGACGATGATGCACGAATAAGCACTTTTTGTGAAATAATGGTAGAAAAAAATTATCAAGACGATACTCTGCTTAGAAAAATATTGTTCACAGATGAAGCAACTTTTTTCATTCATGGAGAAGTTTATTCCCAGAACTGTCGATACTGGAGCAGACAGAATTTACACCTTTTCCATTCTACCAGAACGCAGCAATCTCAAAAAGTAAACGTTTGAGCTGGATTGATTAATAATCGTATTGTGGGCCCATTCTTCATAGACGGCAATCTTACGGCACAAAAATATTTGGAACTGCTTCAGGAGAGAATAATACCAGTTCTAATTGAAATAAACATCAATTTTAATGAAATATGGTACCAACAAGATGGAGCACCGGCTCATAATGCCCAAATTATTAGAACCTTTTTAAATCAAGTATTTCAATATCGGGTAATAAGCCGAAATATGAGAGTACCGTGGCCAGCAAGGTCACCAGATCTAGCGCCAAACGACTATTATCTTTGGGGTTACCTAAATACAACAATTTTTAATGGTGATCGAATGAATGTAGAGCAGCTGAAAAACAGAATTAGTGTTGCAGCACAGGAGATACCTCCAGAACATATTTCAAATGCTGTCAATGCTTTCTACGACCGGCTAGGATATTGTCTGAATGTGAATGGTGGAATTTTTATAAGTTAAATTTTGTTTAATTTTTAGAATATGTGTTACATTAAAGTTCTGATTTTTTGATAAAAGTGTGTAGGCTAATTTATTGGAAATTAGTGTTAATAATACATAACTTCAAATTTTGTATGTTGCATTTTAAAATGGACCAGATTTACATTGCTGTCATTTTTTGAAGTGTGTAACCATGGAAGTGATTGACCCTTGGATCTTGGATATAATGGGGAGGGTGGAGTAAAAACACCACATGCACTTAGGCCGCTCAAACGGGCCCATTGTACAACCTCCGGGAAGCACAGCTCCCTGCTACAGATCCTGAAGCCATTCTACACTCAGGAAGAACGCTAACAGGTTAGCAGCGGGAGTTATGCTTAGGGTGGCCATGTCCGGCCAGAATTCCCCTAGCATGGATCCTCTTTTTAAAGACAAAGCAGGACATTCACATAGAATGTGCTCCACAGTTTCATCTTCTTCTTCGCAGCCTCTACATACAGGACTGTTGACGATTTTCATGTGATGCATGTGTTTGTTTAAACGACTGTGTCCCGTCAAAATACCGACAATAAGTTGAAGGTTGTTCCTAGAGAGTCGAGTACGATAATTTGCCAGTTTAGTCGTTGGCCTCGCAATTAGCCTCTTTGCATGTCTGCATTGAGGTGTGGTAGTCCAATAGACTAAACATTTTTCAAAGCTAAAGTCTTTGACAATATCATGAAGAGTTGAGGTTGTCAACGGAAGTATAGGTTCCGGGCCGCAAGGCAGAGAAGACGAACCTTGTTTAGCAAGTTCATCGGCCTTAGCGTTACCTTCATTACCACTATGCCCTTTAACCCAAGTGAGTTCTACGGCATTGTTTTCGGATATGTCAGCAGTGCTTGTTGACATACGTAGCTCGACAAGCTTTGACGTGACTTTACAGCCATTGAGAGCTTGAAGAGTTGCCTTGCTGTCTGTTGTTATCCTAATTGACTTGTTTTGAACCTGGAGTTCATTCACAAGTATTGCACTCTGTTTGACACTATGTTGCATGTTAAAATAATCTCTCTATGATACAATGCGCATTAAGTTACATACATGCGCATTAAGTTACATACATACATCGTAACAAATTATCTTTCTAAAACATTTTACTGATGAAAGATTTTAAAACAATTTGAGCCTTTATTTAAACAAAGGTTAACCCCACATTTTTCACATTTAATATATGACAATTTTTTACATTCAGGATTCTTACAATGGTTTCTACTATCCGTATACAATGGCCAATGCCCTATTGCATCCGTTCTAACATTGATACGACATACGACGCTGGTCCTTTTTTTTTCTTTTCGGCTATTTTTTTCTCAATATCTCCGGAAGGTCTACCACGCTTTGCTGTGGTCCCCACACATCCAGCTCTACATAGACAATCCGCTACCTCAGCTCGAAATTCTGCAATAGTTAGTAGGTACTTCACTTTTCCACCATTCTTCAATAATTTCTTCCAGATCTTTATCAGACAATATTTTGTTACTGGTCCACCGAGACATCTAAAATTATATCAATAAATGCGCAATGTATCATATTTGAGACAGGAATTTTTATATCTTAACGTTTGTATATTATCACAAACATAAAAATAAAATAAGTTTCAGACACTAAACATGTATATTCAAATTAATTTCAATTTTTCAAGTATTATTTCAATATATTTCTCACATAAACAGCATAAGAATTCACTGGTAAACCAACTGATTCAGTAAGTTACATTCGCCAACTTTCGTCTAGTTTTAGTAAAATATTTTTACATAGATGTCGGACCTGTAACTTTATATATAGAAAAAGGTATGTATCATATATGATACACTGCACATTTCAGCGAAATAATATTTTACATTAAAGATATAGACTTTCTTGTAGTTTGTATCATATATGATACATTGCGCAGTGTAGGGTAAATGTCACTTTTTAGACACTGTATTATTGTTTCTTGAGATTTAATTAAACTTATAAAGTGATCAATTAGATAATTAGTTGATAAAGTATCCACTGTTAATTTGTGACACGTGGTGCAATTCCAAGTTATTTGTTTGTGTGCAGTTATAACATTAAATTCACTTTTTTGATATTTGCACAATTTATATGAAATGTATTGTTACATTTCCCACTACACCCTTACTATTGTTTCATAGTCATTTTCGAATTTTGTATCGCACTCAAAACAAGACATTATAACCTGACGCCATTTTCAAACGATATATAATACTACTCATATTATTTGTTCGTATGTTCAGGCAGTAGACTTTTTGTGGGTAATACAGATTTCTATATCTAAGCAGCATATTATTATGTTTTTCTGTGTACTTGTATGATACATTACGACCGGTAGTATTTTAAAACTAGTTACAAAACAAATTATTTTTATAGGACACTGCAATTGCGGAAGCCTTCTCAGAGGATATTTTGATGTTAAAGATGCATCGGCAGATATTATAATAAGTTGTACTATTCAACTCGGTTCGGGTAAATGCGGGAAACGCTGGCTTCGAAATCCGGATCGAAACAAAATTGCAAAACAACTTGAATCAAAAACTGTGCATACATACCGCAATGAACAAGCAGATCGCCTTATGAGGGTTGGAGATCCGGAACCACCTCATGTATATTCATCGTTAGTGTTGCACACAGCCAGTAAAGAACTTAAAGTGTCAGAGTATCTGCATCAAGATCCAGTTAAAGCAATTGAAATCATGAAATGCAGTAAGTAACTATTCAACTACGATACAAAATATTGGTCTCTATCCGTTCTACGTGCATTATTGGTCAAATTTGCAAATACAAACATGTCGGCAGTATTACCAAAGTCAAGGCTTTGCAAAGATTTCGATCGATGCGACCGGTGGGGTTGTAACTCCCATTTCACGACTGCACAACACCCTAACGAAGCACATTTTTTTGAACCAAATTGTTATTAATACCGGGCAAAAACAGTGTAGCGTTGCTCAAATGCTGTCTGAATGCTTCGTTGCGGAGTACCGCGTCCAACAGAAGTAGTCGTCGCGGAGCATTGTTGAACGCTGTTGTACGCTCCTTCACACCATTCGACTCGATTGAACAGTATTCGAACAACTGTAAAATCGGTGAACTCCCAACGTGTTACATTAGGATCGACGTCGCGCATTTCATGCATATGTGTATGCGAGATTTTTAAAAATTATCATGCCCCTTGTCAAAACTTTTTGGGTTGCTTCGATAGGTCGACTTGTAATGTGTAAAAATGTAGATGATGTACGTAAAATAGTGAAATCAATTTTTACTGTTGCTCTAAGTCCAACAAATGGAGCGTTACCAAATGGAAATCTGACTGTATGTGAGATAGAAAAGGAAAAGTTGGAATCTGTGATCACAGGTTAGGAAACACTGCAAACATTATAATTTATACAAAGAAACCCTCCCGTGTGAAAAGTTAGCACCCCCAAAATGTCAACCGTTAGTTTCTGACTAGCTCATAATTATTTTGAACTCATGTCCAATTTTACCCACCATTTAAAAAATCAACATGCTTTCCTTAAAGCCACAGGTAAAAATAATTTTTATTTAATTAAATCATACAATAATGACTTAATTTAACAAAGTTGGAGATATTACTTGAGTTCAGTTTTTTTTCGCCCATTTAGAGCGCTAAGAGTATTACCGAATCGGCACGATCAAACTTCAAAATCATAACCATATTAACAAAACATATAACGATAAAAATTGATTTAAATTAAACAAACCGTTGTTTTGTATTTGTATTTTAATTTATTACTTTGGCTTTCTTTTTAACAGAAATGGTTCTTTACTTATCAAGGGAACGTGATGAAAGAATTTTTGAAAAATCTCTGATAGCGATTCCTGCCCTGCTCTGTCAGGGATTTAAAAAAATTCTTTCACTATCTTACAGATTTAAAACCATTGAAAAATGGTCTATAGATTTTGTAGATTTCTTGGTACTACCTATTAAATTTTCGTAACATTTTTCATTCTAAAATGGAAATGTGGCTCGTCATGCTCGGAATACAATGTTATTACTAAACAAAATGTATTTAATATAAAACAAAATCGTTCCGTTTATGAACTCGTCAATGAGTAATGTATCCAGATTAGTGTATGGTGTAAGGTTTGATATAAAGATCGATAAAATGTATGATTCAATGCAAAAAACCAAACACAACACTAACTGGGATACAAGACTCGACACTAGGTTGATCACGACGCGTTTCGATCTTTCGATCATCATCAGGTGACTGGAGTTGGAGGATGGGAGGTAGGGTTTTATATTAGTAATTTTAACGGTTGAAAGATTACGTCCGATTGGCTATTAATTTGAATGTTTATTACCGGTTGACTGATTTTTTCTTTAAATATTTCTAAATTTTCGGCTATGTTTAATCTATTACTTTTACTTTGTTGTTTACAAATTGACATGATGTCTTCAATTTTACCTGCTGTATGTTTATGATTTAGTAAATGTGTCGCGTAATTTGAATCACTTTTAAGATTTAAGTGTCGAGTCTTGTATCCCAGTTAGTGTTGTGTTTGGTTTTTTGCATTGAATCATACATTTTATCGATCTTTGTATCAAACCTTACACCATACACTAATCTGGATACATTACTCATTGACGAGTTCATAAACGGAACGATTTTGTTTTATATTATTGTGACAATGAACTTCGGAAATTCAGATATCATTAATTTTAAAATGTATTTACTGCAGGTATCCAGTCAAGTATTATGGAAGATTTGGAGAGCAATATCAAACAGCATGGATAATTTGTTTTGTGATGATCATAATGGTTCCGCAAATGAATATGTAAGCAGTTGGGCATCATGGGCACTAGATATAAGGGAGGAGATTGAAAAATCTCTCCAAAATGAAAGCAGTAGAAAAGGAATCAATGCTCTCTATCTTCCTCGATTAGTCGATCAGTTACAGAAAGATATAAAACTGCTACCCGTGTGGTCAAATATATTTTCAAATGATTTTGGTAACTGTCGAATACCGGCTTCGTCAGCTGCGAGCGAGGAGGAATTTAATAAGTTGAAAGGCGTACTTTTTAAACATTCCTCTCGCTTACGGGTTGATGCTTTTTTAATTAAGCACTTGAATGATTTAAGTGGCTCTATGAAACTTGTGCAAGCTAGCCTGGATGATTCCGAACCTCTGAATTCAGTCTTATCTTCGAATTTTTCGCGGATTTGTGAATTTTTGATCACGAAGAGCAGCATGATTCTTCAAAGTCTCAAACTTCAGAAAATGCAACAGAAGAACCTGCGATTTCTGAGAAGTCACCTCCAAAACCTGTATCTGCATCACCGTCAAGCTTTTTACACTCACTTAACCTTTAAGTAGTCGCGTGCTCTGACTGACGTTAGTGCTCGCGTGGCGCCATATGTCGCCTAATCGGTGAATAGGTATTTTTTCAGTCAATTGAACATAATTACATTCTCAAAATTTGAAAAACATAAACAGAAAAAAATATATAATTAACATTGAACACACACGAATTTTACTCACGGTTTCTTTGCCAGCTGGGACCTGCTTTTGAACTTGAGCTCGGATTAGCACTCGACTCAGCCATTTTCATCAAATGAAACCAAAATTAGTGTAACGAATTTGCTATTGATTTTTGAGCTAAGTTAGTTATCTGACAAACACAAGTAATTGTGATGTTAGGTTTTCACCAACGTTACTACTCGCGTGGCGACAAATGGCACCAAAAGTGACGCACCGTCGTACTAAATTGATTATAGCTTCAAAATGTATAGTTGAAAAAAATTTATAATGGGCATTTGTGCATCTTAACATTATACCAAAAGAATAATTTTGAGGTAGAACTCCCGAAAAAAGAGTGAATAAAAACTATAAGACACTAAAAAAAATTATTCAGTATCGAATACATGTTGTTTCGATGCTATTTTACAACTGTTGTTAGTTGCAGCTACCGACGTACAGGCTCTAAGAGAAAAGGTTATAATATTAATCTTTTTTTTGTTTCTTTAAAAATAATTATCGAAACCTGACTTTAGTTTCTTTTCTTTTTCTTGCAACAAAACTTGAACCTCTTCTGATTAACATTTAATTAGTATATTTTATTTTACAGATTCAGTCGATTAATGAACCATTTTTTGAGCTGATTGAAGACACTATAGAGAATGGTGTTCGTCCAAAGACTTACAAATCACGTGCAGAAATAATGATGGCTTATGGCACCATAAAAGAAGTCGACTTGTCATTAAATATGTACTCCCTCGACTGTACTTGTAGTGTTGAGCATTTGATTCGTAAGATTTTTTACAACTACCCTACAGCAACTGAATCAGGAATTTGCACGACTGAAAACTGTCTAGTATTAGAAAAGGTTTTAACGACGAAAAGTATAGACGAAAAGTTAATTTTGAGCGAAGACACATATGCTGCTATGAGTCAAGAATTTATTCTAGAAGGTGAAAAAGAATGCTTCTATGAAAAATCCAGTCACTTGCGTTCCACGAAATTAACAAATATAGGTAATTGAAAAGACAAAATAGAAATTTTGAAATTCTGTAATACCCGCAAAAACTATTTTAACATGTTTATAATCATGTACAATTCTATTGCAGGTTTTATAGTAATGATCGAGTATTTAATTTGTCCTATAATCCGATACACTTGCGGAAGCTGCCTACAAAAATGAAGCACCCGATGTCACTTGAAAAAGATTTAACATTGATAGGAATCATTACCTACAAAGGAACAACATCGCAAACAATAGACCATGGGTCACCAATATGAGTTGCAAATAACTTTGCTTCTTATTATTATTACAAATAAATACTATATTTATCAAAATTTATATAAATTTTTGACAATTTTCTTTTTCAATCTTCAAAAAATATCACTTCCGGTGAAGATATTTGTACCAAAATCTAATGAGCTCTTCCTATTCGTATACAATTGCAAAATACCAAATATCAAATTTTTTGGGTATTTCGTATTTGAGTTATGCGACATCCGGCATCGGCCCGAACCACACACATACACACACACACACACACACACACAAACACACACACACACACATACATACAAACATCATCGAGAAACTATCAAAAATGAGTTGTAAGGACCCTAATTCGTGCTCATTCACTTAAAACTCATAACCCGATTTTTAGCATGGTTCCAATACCTTCCTTTACAGGTAAGCGGAAGGTAAAAACAGTACAGTGTATCGTACATAAAAATGTCTGAGGAATCCAATGCCGCAAACCGGAAGTCGATATCTTTATCCGTTCAGAAACTAGAATTGATTAAACTCAAGAAAAATTATAAAATAAATAAAAATAAGAATTCTAAAATTTTATAATTTTCTTTTGGAGAAAATCATTAAATTTCGGCTTATAAAAGGCCCTTCAAAAAAAAATTGTACGATGTATCTTACATAAAAATGCCTGAGGAATTCAATGCCGCAAACCGGAAGTCAATATCTTTATCCGTTCAGAAACTAGAATTGATGAAACACAAGGAACTATAAGAATTCTAAAATTTTAAATTTTTCTCTTGGAGAAAATCATTAAATTTCGGCTTATCAAAGGCCCTTCAAAAAAATAGTACAATGTATCTTACATAAAAATACCTGAGGAATCAAATGCCGCAAACCGGAAGTCGATATCTTAATCCGTTCAGAAACTAGAATTGATTAAACACAAGAAACTATAAGAATTCTTAAATTTTACATTTTTCTCTTGGAGAAAATCATTAAATTTCGGCTTATCAAAGGCCTACCAAAAAAAAATGGTACAATGTATCTTACATAAAAATATCTGAGGAATCCAATGCCGCAAACCGGAAGTCAATATCTTTATCCGTTCAGAAACTAGAATTGATTAAACACAAGAAACTATAAGAATTCTAAAATTTTTTATTTTTCTCTTGGAGAAAATCATTAAATTTCGGCTTATCAAAGGCCTACCAAAAAAAAAATGGTACATGTGTCTTACATAAAAATATCTAAGGAATCCAATGCCGCAAACCGGAAGTCAATATCTTTATCCGTTCAGAAACTAGAATTGATTAAACACAAGGAACTATAATAATTGTAAAATTTAATAATTTTCTATTGGAGAAATTCATTAAATTTCGGCTTATTAAAGGCACATTTAAAAAAATTATACTATGTATCTTACATAAAAATGTCTGAGGAATCCAATTTTGAGAACCGGAAGTCGATATCTTGATCCGTTCAGAAATTAACGTTGATTAAACACAAGAAACTTTTAAAATTGTAAAATTTTACAATTTTCTCTCGGAGAAAATAATTAAATTTCGGATTATTAGAGGTCTTCAAAAAAAAGTACAATGTATGTTATATAAAATTGTCCAGGGAATCCAATGCCGCAAACCAGAAGTCAATATCTTTATCCATTCAGAAAGTAGAGTTGATTAAACACAAAAAATATTTAAAATTTTGCTATTTTCACTAGAAGATAATAATTTAATTTTGGGTTATCAAGGGCCTTACAAAAAATTTGATATAATGTATCTTATGTAAAATTTAATAAGGAATCCAACGCCGCAAACCGCAAGTCGATATCTTTATCCGTATAGAAATTTGAGTTGATTAAACACAAAAATTTAAAAATACAAAAATTTCTTTGTTTTTTTTAACTGTGGCTCAAGTAGGACCATTAAAACGGTGGTTTGATCCCGATAAACAGCGGATTTTTAATGTATTTTTAATGTTTGCTGTACGTAATTTATTTCAATTAAGCGGTTGATTCAATTTACCAGTGATCCCAGAAAGCGGCGGCCACTGTATATATAATTTATAGTAGTTTTCATTATATTTTTGTGTTTTTTCCGGGATATGCTGTAATTCGCGAGTGGCAAACACCTAAAACCTTAAAGTACATGTCAATACAAACACAAAAATGTATGTGTCGAAAATTCCCACGGGGGAGGGATGGGGGGTATACACCAGCCTTCGCTCTACAAGGCTCACGGCTGGATCTTTTGGACACTACACGGCCATAGTTAAACGCAATTCAGCTTGGTATGAATATGACGACCTTTTGGACCGGCCAATTTTACGAAAAGAGGAAACAAACATCGTGCCATTGATATTATTTTACGTTTAATTATTATTTTTTAAATGTGTAAATCAAATATAGAGTTTATTTAATCAATTTTGACTTGTTTAGTTCCCTTTTCCCAACTATTACAACGTTTTGCTATTTTTGCCTCTTGCTTTATAAATTCTATAAGAAAGGTATTGTGACGGGTCAAAAGGCTATGATACGAGTATGAGTTTTTAGTGAATAAGCACATTTTAGGGTCCCTAGAATACGAATGTAACATTTCCGAGATAATGTCTCTGTGTGCGTGCAAACGTGGGTGACTCCGTGTATTACAATGTTTTCGAACACGATAACTAAAAAATAGCAATGTTAAAATACCAAATTTTATATTACCTATTTATATATTTACATAATGTATATTTTATATATTATAATGAAATACGATATGAGTATCTTGAAGCGAGTAGTAAATTATAGCATTTAATTAATTATTCAAGTTATTGTTTATTAACGTTATTAAATTATTTGTAAGCGAGTGTGCTTGTTTAAACAATAGTACGAGTTACTTAATTCTTAAAAATTTCAAGCAGACATTTTGTTTATGAATATATGTGATACGAATAATTTGAAACAAGCAGTAAATACCTGATATATGACTATTGTATATGAGGCAAGCAGTAAATTATTGCAACTTGCAGTTTAGTCATGTTATTGTTTATTAAAATAATTAAATATATTTTAAGCGAGTGTGATGGTTGAAACAAAAATACGATCGATATTAAATTCTTGAAATTGCATGCGAAGACACTGTTTATAAAAAATACCTGATATGATTATTTAGAGGCAAGCAGTAAATTATTGCAACTTGTAATTCAGTCAAGTAATTGTTTATTAACATAATTAAATTAATTTTAAGCAATTGTGATGGTGTACACAATAATACGAGCGTTACTAAGTTCTTGAAAATTGAAGCGAAGACATTGTTTAATACCTGATATAACTATTTTGAAAAGAGCAGTAATGTATTGCAATTTTTAATTAAGTCGAGTATTATTTAATATAATTAAATTAATTTTATGCTTGTGTGATGGTTTAAACAATAATACGAGCGATATTAATGTCTTGAAATTTCAAGCGAAGACATTGTTTATAAAAATATCTGATATAACTATTTAGAGGCAAGCAGTAAATTATTGCAACTTGTAATTTAGTCAAGTAATTGATTATTAACATAATTAAATTAATTTTAAGCGAGTGTGATGGTGTACACAATAATACGAGTGTTACTAAATTCTTGAAAATTCAAGAGAAGACATTATTGTTTAATACCTGATAAAACTATTTATAGACCGGGAGCCCAGCTACTAAAGACACGTGATAAGGTACAGAAGGTTTGAAGAAGCGGATTCACTCCCTATAAAAGAATAATCATGTCTTAAAAGTCAGACCGGGGGCTTTAAGTCATGGCAGTACTTTCAAAATTTAAAAAATCTGACGTGGCCATCACACAACCTTCCGCCATATCCAGACTTTAAACAGAAATGTATACGTACAATCCGGTGCCCATTTAAAATATACAAATAAAAATCTAAAATATTCAAACACAGAAATTTGCATCACCTGAATAAAAAGATTCATTCACAGGAAAACTCTGCTGTGTTGAAGCCATCCCCCGTTCAATTACTATACATTTAATATCTTACTTAGGACTTATATAGCGCTAGTATGCCAACTTGTCACCCGTCTCACCTGTCAATATTTTTTACGCAGAAACAAAAATCAACCGATCATGGATTACAAGATATCAACGTTTTAATTGATAAATTTATTTTTTAAATTTTACTACAGTTCTTTAATGCTACCAGATAAACACAATTTTTTTATAAAGTAAGTTGCAAATAACTTTTCCTTTTATTCTTATTACAAATAAATACTATATTTTTCCAAATTTATATACAATTTTGACAATTAACCTTTTCAATCTTCAAGAAATATCACTTCCGATGAAGATATTTGTACCAAAATCTAAGGAGCTCTTCCAATTTATATACAAATGTTAAATACCAAATATCAAAATTTTCGGGTAATTCGTATTTGAGTTATGCGACTAACACTCGGCCTTGACCACACACACACACACATACACACAGACATCATCGTGAAACTATCAAAAATGAGTTGTAAGGACCCTAATTCGTGCTCATCCACTAAAAATTCACTACCCGATTTTTTGCATGATTCCAATACCTTCCTTTACAGGTAAGCGGAAGGTAAAAAGGGTCAAAAATTACGTGATGAGGTACATTAAAAATTTTCGTGTCATCAGACGCGGATTTTTGCCTAGTATGCTAATATGTCTTTTAAGACATTGAAACCGGGGGCTTTTGACATTTAAGACACGAAACAAAATTTCAAAAATGGGCCGAAAATTACGTGATAAGGTAAATTCAAACTCTTTGTGGATTTTTATGCACAACAATACACAGATCACGAATACGCTTTTAAGACATAAAAAATTGAGGCTTAATGCATTTAAAGTAGTCCGGTCGTTAAATTGTTTTCATTAAATTTTGCTTCGAAGTGATCTTAAATTATAGAAAAACTATCAATCTTTCAAGATCCGTGCTGAAAAAGGTACCTTAAGGTACTAAATTTGGAGAAAAAACGTTTTAAAATTGCTCCTATTTTACATTGAGTCTTAGGGACATGACACAAATTTTAAAATTGTGATGATAAAATCCAATATCAAACAAGAAAATACATAATTATTGGAATGCTTATATATTAAGGGTATACCTTACCGAATTAATTATAGTGCAAAATTAAAAAATATGTAACAAAACAAGTCATTTCAGTAGAACAAGCGGAAGTTATTCTGCGCAACTTTTATCAAGGTTGCCAACATGTCAACTGATACACGCGCGTATGCGCGCAAGGTTTAAATATCTTTGATGGCTGATTTGAATACATCGAATTGTGTTTCAAGTTTTTTTGCAGAAATTTTATATATAACACGAAACTGTTATAAACAAATCATTTTTATAGTAATTGACAAACAAATATATTCACTCAAAATGCGTTGTTAGCATTTTTGATTGGAGAAATAATCAAATTTATGAAATAAAATAATATGAGTCTAATTATTGGTATTTTAATTATAATCTAATGTCTGAATTAGATCATTTTCGTCAATTTTAGACAATCAGCCCAATTGTCCAACTCAGTCATTATCTTTAGTAACGTTACTAAGAATTTTGACCAATAGAAACAGGTGACATTTCGTTTTTTTAGTCACTGTTACCTATTTTCACTGGATAAAATTGTTAGTATTGGGCTAAATGTTTGTCTGAATAAGACGACAGTTGTCTGTCTCAGAGTACATCGCTCTTGTATTTTTTTCCGTGTATTATTACATTAATAAAATATGTATGCATATATTTCATAAATTCTTTATTCAAATTAAAGTTTACAGGTACTTTTATGGTCAAATAAATTATTTTCGTCTAAATACGAATACAATTACCAGTAAACAGTATATTTTGTATAAATTTTGTAACAGCGTTAATAATTTTTGTATTTACAGTAATTCGTGGTTTACCATCAACGCGAACACTTAAACATACCGCTATAGAGACCGTGCGCCAGTACAAGTAGCGCTGCACAACGGCATATTTTGTAAGTAGCGACGGGAAATCTTGAATTTGTTGCATATTTGTTGTGCGTTTATATTTACACGACGTGTATTTTACTATGGCAAATAATAGTAATAGACGAGGTAATAGTAATTGTTGTGTTGTTAGGTGTACTAATACCTATGGCAATACGCAAAAAAAAACATTAGTTTTTTTTATAAATTTCCACCTAACAACGTAGGAAGCATTCGTCGTCAACAATGGATTACTGCTGTAAAACAGCAAAAGTAAATAAAGAGTTTATAATTTCGTTTTAAATTATTACTTTATTTTATTATTACTTATGCTTTTTTGCTCATAGTTTAGATGGTACACCGTGGATTCCTACAAAAAAATTCAGTAATTTGTAGTAAACATTTTGTTGGAGGGAAAATAGCTGAACATCCAAATCACCCAGCTTACAACCCGACAATATTTCAACAACAAAAAATAAATACAAATGATTTACTACATTTCAAAGAAAAGTGTAAGAATGCAATCAACAGAAAGAAATAAGCAACAAAGTTTAATAAATTTCAACACAGTGTATAATTCTTCAAAATAAATTGTTGCCAAACTGATTATTTAAATGAATTATTATGCTCGACTCAAATAATTGAAAAAAAACTGATTGTGCAATTCAATCTTCAATTATAAAAAGTAGGACTCAATTTAAAAGATAGTAAACAAGTTACCTACTGGATATAATAGATGCTTATTAAATTGCCATTGCATTCATAGTTTTGATTCTTGAAAAGAACAGGAACATTTTATTGACTAAAGCCCTGTTCGCACGGCGATCTTTGAAGATTCTACGGAGAGTCAAAGTCACGGCAAAGAAGAAGTTTGTTTCTTTCTAGTGAGAATTATTTGTTAAATCTTCAATGAGTCTTGGAAAAGAAGAATTTATAATTTATTGATTGCTTCAAAATCACGTAATTATCACTAGAAAGAAAAAAACTTCTTCTTTGTCGTGACTTTGACTGTCCGTAGAATCTCCAAAGATCGCCGTGCGAACAGGGCTTTAGTACGAGTTTCTAAAGATGTATTTAATTTATTATTAGAAATGCTGGAATCACGAAAATAATTAAAATTGTCAAATGCAAGTAGACTATTAATATTTTTAATGAAACTTAAAACATTGTTTGATTATGCATTTACTTAATATTTTATTGTTGTCAACTTTCATCTACATCTGATCACCAGACCACACCGATTCTCAGAAATATAAATATTCGAATAAGAAACGTCAAATCATTTCTTGTAGTACATAATGATGATTCAATCGGGTAACTATTACAACAAAGAAGAAATGTGTAAAAAATAAATCCTCTTTACAAAATTTTATTGTACTTTTAATTAGAGCCTGATCTCTGTGTTGGTTTATTAGCGCCCAGGCGAGCAGGATTATTAATATTTTTAATTAGGGAAATAATAAACTTACATGTAATTTAACATTGTAGGGTGCTTGGTTTATAGATCTTTGTTTAATTATATTTGCCGAAATAAATGTTTCATGAAGATTTACATTTTCCATCACGTTCAAAACATGACCACTTTCAAAAAGGTTTTTTCCTTTTTAAACTAGATTGTGCAAATTTATCATAAAATATATATCCAAAGCCACATTTCATTATTTATACTCCTTTTTTGCCATAATTAATGATAAACAATTACTACTTACTACAAAAATGCTCCGTTTAGTAATATTTTAAATGTATACTATACTGTAGATCTCCCGTCGCTTAGTCAAGTTGTGTCCGCTAGAGTCGAAATTGGCGCTGACGCTCGTTTCACGCACGGTCTCTATACCCTTTTCACCATTTACTTTATACTCTCTCTTTAATTCATCTAATGTTATACCTTGGCGAGCCATTTTTCTAAGCATATTAGCTGATACAACTCCTTTCATTGTCTCAAGAGTTAGTAAATTGGCATTCTGCTTTGTGACTGATGTTGCGTTAATGAAAAACGATCTAGTTGTTTGTGCTGCATTTTTTAGTTTATCGTCAATAATGGCGAAATGATCAATCAATCCCCGAAGCAAGGCACAATCAATCTCAGCATCATGGGCTTTTTCAAGCAACGCTTTCCAGTCAGATCCAATAAGGTATTCTTTTGCTAATAATTCTAATTTAGCTATTTTGCCTTGTCGCAATAAAGGAATTGTATCAGTAAAACCATACAAAATATCACAGAAATCTTTATCCAAATTATGTTTGCGTAGCCAATTCAAAATTATCGGGACATCAAATTTAATTATATTATGTCCTACCAATAAAACCTGACTGCTCATATTTTTTAAGAACTCTATGAACTCATTTGCTGCTTGAGCAGAGGAAATCGTACTGACTTCCTTACCAAAGTGAAACAATCTATCGTTGCGTATATATAATCCAGTTACATTCGAAGCCGCAGGATGAATGCTTTTCGAAGGTAAACATGTACCTAGAAAACACATTTTCAGGCTTACTCTGAGCTGCGATTTGTACAATTTCTGCCTGTTTACCAAAACCTGTTGTTTCTGTATCGACTATGACAACAACACATGAATTTTGTAGCGGAAAAGGCTCTGGAATCCGAGAATCGGTGTCCAACGTAGCGGCTATTGCTTTATCCATCGATGGTCCCATTCCGCTCATATAAGACACACCTTCTCGTCTTTGCGTACGTCGTTCATTGCTGGCCTTAGACTTCAGAAATAATCTTCGGCGTTTCGCTTCCAGTGTCTTCCGTTGATCTGCTTTTTTGTCCCGTTTAATTTGAATCATTTTTCGGTATTTTTCTGTCATATTACCAACTGTAATACCCGCTAATATATAGACATCAAAAATGTGACATGGGCCTTCATTTTTCTGTAACACTGCAGCAGAAACTCGATACGATAAAAAAAAACGATCGGCAAGTTTACAGCCGAAAGTAAAGTTTTCAGCTGCTCGTGTCCAACTCCTGAATCAAGACATCATAAGAAAAAACATTGATAATTTATATTTTTAATTGTTCGTTTTCAACTTACCAGCCGCAATTTCACAATTAATCTCCAAAAGAGTTGTTCGATTTTCACAGAAATCATTCAATGATGTCGGTACTTTAGACACATTCAAACATTTAAAACATTTTATGTGAAAAATAGACGCTAATCCGCTCTGAGTTTCCTTAATCACATGGCGAAAACTAAGTGTCGTATCGCATATTTCACACCACAATTTCTTTGCGCATAAGTCCACATCTATAATTCTTCGCCCAGTTAAGGATAAGGTTTTGTCTTCTGTTTTGTCTTGTCTAGAAGCCAAATTTACTTTCGAAATAAACTTTTTTACGTTTTCCCGTCTGACAAATTCTTTTGCTTTTAAAAATCTTCCTCTTTTCGACCGTAAAAACGCCATTGTTTTACATTTCAAAAGTCGTGCTACATGTAAATTGACACAACGCTAGTGTTGCCAACTTATACGCTAGAAACAGTTGTACTGCGAACTCAATCATATTGATGTTCAATATAATTATTAAATAACAGTTTTAATTACAAATGTGCAATAAAATCATATTAGTAAATTATAAAATTATTTTTAATTAATTTTTTTTTCAGTTGAACCATACATTTTAATTAACATAATTAAGTATAGTTTTGACTAGCTTCTACAACGACCTAACTACTTTAATGGCCGTTTGCACCATGTAAGGTTAAATTCTGCGATTATCGAAACTTAGTTTAAAGTAGTTCGGTCGTCAATTGAAGTCTTTGATTTTGTTGATTTTGTTTTGAAAATGGTCTGGTTGAATAGAAAATTTAATATTATTTTCAAAACTGCCAAGAAAACATGCCCTTGCGGAACTCGTTTTTGAGAAAAATGAGTTTGAAGTTCACTGTTTTTACATGGGCTCTTATGAAAAACGACACTTTTGGTTAAGAAAAATTGAAATTGCGCCGTAAAAGTTCGTTAAATAAATAGTGGCAAATTGATATTTGGAAAGGTAATATATTAAGGCTTCGTTATGCATAGTCAAAACCCTATGTTGCCGATGTAAATAGCCCAAAAAATGGGAAAATATGTTACAAAATCACGACCAAGCGGAAGCCGATCGGCCGTCACGTTCTGCAGGGTTGCCAACTGCGGAGCGTGGGAAATTTAAACGTAGATTTGAATGTTAACCTTTTATTTCTTGAAACAGATTGGATTGAAAAATCAATTATTTTCATGATTTTAAGTCATTTATCAAGAACTCGTTTTTATAAACACACTATCGTATTTATCATTCCTGTGTTTACATTTGAATGCCTCGGACAATGCTGCCAACTGTGTCGACGCCATAACCTGGCCCACGGTACAAGACACTGAAGGTAACCCAACTTGGCTTGCAAAAGTGACTGCTGAACTGGTCCAGTTTCGTGGTACTGAGGGGTAAAGGGAGTACTCAATATGGCAGCCAACACAGGCCATCAAAAACCCGCGAGAATCGCTGATTAACGTGTAAAGTATAATTTCTATATATATTCTGTAATTTATTATAATATATACAATATTCTATAAGTTATTGAAGATTTTAAGTGAAATTGCTAATAAAATGTGGCCTATGCGATATGACAGCGCCTAGCGGCGCCAGGGCGAACTGTAACCTCTTGAGCAGTCATAAAACTAGTGGAAGGGGTATGCAAGTTACCGGGGCCTGACCTGGCCCGAGTTATGTCACCGGGTGATTGACTAGTCAAGTTGCGAATGAAATTACAAGATTTGTAAAATACGACTATTTGTTTGAGAACCAGATGCATAAAAATTCATAATAAAATATTAAAAACCGTTACAGTCGAATTTCACTTCATAAATTGACAACAAAAAACGGACTGAATTTGACTAGCGTCAACGACGACCGAACTACTTTAACTAAAACTTGGTTTAATTTTATTGAGACTTGCACAGTACGGTATTAACCAAAGATTAGTTAACCAGCTCTCTGTATACGTTTTGGGAATTCTAGTGTATTTATCTGGGGGAAATTGGAGCATTCCCTAATATTATGTTGGTGTCTCCGTCAACGTTTGACACTTGTTTTGTGTTTGACATTATGTGTTTGACACTGGTTTTGTGGTCTTGACTTGACTGGCTGCTATAACTTAATAATAAATAATCAAAATGATAATTTTAGAAGTTGTAATATCGCGTTTGGTTAATAACAAAGTAGGTAAGTTTAACAAATCAGATTATTTTGATTTGTTAATAATTATACAGGTTGGTGAAGGTGAAATGCGAACATAGGGAAATATATGACAATGGAGTTATCATGCTAGGCATCTTGATATACGTGGAATAAGTACTGTCAATGTCAATGTAGCTGTCATATTATTGAAATTTTTATTTTCATTAAAATATTTTCTTTGCATAATAATGGTATGTGTACGAGCAGAACGATAAAGTTTACATGCACTTTTAGATTTTATTATTATTTCTGTTATTGATTACTCTTTTTGCCACACAAATTCACATTACTTCGTTTTGTGACACTACTACAAAATATATCAAGATACCTGGCGTGAAAGTTCGATTGTCATGTATGTTCCCTATGTTCGCATTTCACCTCCACCAACCTGTATATAAAATCTGTAGATGGCAAAATTTGAAAGACCCAGAAATCAACAAATTATCAGTGATTGCCTTATTAGAAATAATGAAAAATTACAAAATTATAATAGAGAACAAAAAGGCAGACATAATTATTACTCAAGATATGATAATTGAGCGTGAATTTAATGCAATGTTACCAGCAGGTATTAAATTATTTGTAATACTAATAACAAGCGTATTATTTACAAATTGTAATATTTAGGTACACACAGAACGTGGAATACCTTGGACATAATACCTGCGATATCAATATTTAAATTATTATTCATCTGTACTACAACATATTTATCAAATAAACAAGTAAGAAATAAAAATACATTTAAAAAGTACTTAACGCAAAGACATTTTAATAAATTACAAGAAATGTAAAATGTCAACCTTCTTGTCAGTGAGAGTTAAACTTAGATTGGCAGTTAAACCATGAATATTCACGGTTTAAATATTTGTTCTTAAACGTCTTTTTAAACGTAGTTTAGTGAGTGGCGCAAATCAATTTTGAAATAATTAGTCTCTAAACTACAGTTAAATTTTAAACTTAGATGGTGCAAACGGCCATAAGACAACCAAAAGTTTTATTTACAAAATAAAAAATTTATTTTATTCGACGCGGGTTGTGCCTAGTTTGCTAATTTTTAGATATTGAAACTGGGCGATTTTGACATTTAAAACACGAAAACAAGTTTCCAAAAGTCAAAATGATGTCCAAAAACTATTTGACGAGATACAATTATTATTAACTTTTTGTGTCATTCGTTTCAGATATTTACCTAGTTTTCTAATACAATGTCATCTATGACGTCGAGAACGGGGCTTTTGACATTTAAGAAACGATAAAAATTTTCAAGAAGGGCCGAAAATTGCGTGATACATGCAATCTCCTTGTAAATTTTTACGAACCATAATCCACAGATTATGAAATACGCTTTTTAAGACATAAAATATGGAGGCTTAATGCATTTTTAATACAAACAAAAGTCAAAATGGACCTCAAAAGCCATGTTATTAGGTACAATTAACCTTTTTGTATCATTCGATAAGGTAGGAGGTACATTCAAACAATTCTCTTTTCCTTATGCACCATGAAGTTAGCGGAGAAAGCTTTAGAACTTTCGTATATTTTACACATTGTAGGAAAAGATATCAATAAAAAAGTCAAGCTTTTTCATCTGATATGTTTTAAAAAGCCCAAAATGCCTTGTTATAGCGAAAAAACATAAAAAATTCTAAAGTCTGCTCGGAGAGATCGCTGGTTTCAGCCTTCTAGGGGAAAGAGAAAATAGTAAAACTAAGAAATAAAAAAACGATGCGTAAAAATATACCTTTTAAATGAACTTAATTTTTTTGAAATATGAACTAAGCCAACTAAAATAGAGAGCAGAAGCATGTTTTTATATTTGCTATTACTAGAGACCGGATTTCTAAGCTTTTTGCTTACACTCAATATTAAAAGCAGACAAATAACATTCTACTAGTTATAAAAATTTAAATAAATTAACATTAAGTATGAACTAAACATAAAAAAATAAAATAATGAACTAAACATAAAAATAACATATGAAAATAAACTAACATCATGAACTAAACATAAAAAAAATATTATGTATTCAAATCAATCAAACCGTTTACGTCGTTGAGGCGCGTATTTTAACCATTTCATGGTGTATTCTTTAAATTTATCTTTGGTAATGTCTTTGTGAATTGATTTTCTAGTATCTTAAAAAATTGAAATATTAGAAATTCCAAAGAAATGTTTAATATTTTGCCAACTTACAATACAACATTTTTTCGGTTAAGGTACCAGCAAATTTGTGTTTAGGCTTTGTGCCACAATAGTTAAAATTTTGGGCCAGCTGCAGCGTAAAAACTTTATTAAAAATATTGTTAATTGTTTTGTGCGGTTCATGTGCGACATAAGATTTTAGCACATTTATCTAGAATTGAAAATATAAATCATTAACCGTGTAATTTACTCTGCAATTAATTTGAACGTTATATCGTACCAATATTCTTAAATTCTCGTCTTTACTCAAAAATAATTCCAAATTATTGAATTCATTGATATCTTTTAGAGGAAGATTTTTTAAATCATACTCATCGTATGTATCTTTTGCGTTTGATATATTAATCATGGACTCTAATTTTTTAAATTGTTCCATGATTTTAATTTGGTTTTTAACTACATCATTTAAAGTCCAATTACATACGTCATCATAACATTCCTGGGTGAACTAAAATTGATATAATAATTATTGAGTGGGTATTTTAAAAATTTAAACAAATTTTTACCGTCTTTCTTCTGCATGTAAGTCAGCTACATATTCAATCACAGAACTCAAAAGTATCAGATCCACCGTCTATATGCAGCGCTAGGAAACTAGACTTAAGTTGTATTAAATGCCAAAAGGTGGCAGAAGTTATACTGCATTATGCAGTTGAATGAGTGGAACATTAGCGGCTTGATCTGTGAGAATCAGGAGATCGGCGCACGGCAGCCCTTCAGGCTATGTAGTACAACGACAAATTTTAGTAGCGTAAAATTATTATAAATAATAAAAATCTTAAATATGAACAAATAAAAAACAGGTTTGATTTACAGAAATAAAAATTCAAATATAGGTGATAAATTTCAACAAATTTTATTGTTATAATGATTGTGATAGAAAATAAAGCTATAGATTTATAAGGGTATATATTTTATTGATATATTTTTAAGTATTATAAAAAAAAATGTAATAGTACAATAGAAAATTGTTATAAATTATTTTTTGATCATTTATTTTGTAATGTTCTTAATTTACGGTTCATTTTCAAATCATTCTTTTTATTGTCATTTTTATTTTCAATAATAAAATCCATATTTTTACATTTCTGAAAAATTTTACATGTCAATAATTTATTAAAGATAAATAATTTATGTTCTTGACAATTATCGTTACTGTTTATCCATTTTTTTATGTAATATTCATTTGTAATTTGCATAGTAAGAATATGTTTTAGTTTTCTTTTGAAATAAATATCTTTGAAAATATTTTCAAATAATTCTAAAATATTAATTATATTATAATAATAATAATAACTTCATTGGCGAATAGCTGTTCTTCCATATTAACCTTACATCAAAAATATTGTGACAAAAGAGAAAACATTCAAAGGTATGACATTTTAAGAGATAACAAATTATTAAAAACAAATCAATACAAAGTAGGTATAGTACTATATTATTTAACAAATATTGCAAGACTGAGATTATCAATACTAACTAAAAATTAAGGATTTAATTACAGTAACAATAAGTTTTTAAGAAATAATGAGTCTTTTAAGCTTTTAGCGAAGGTAACAGGCTTTAGACGAGTAAGTGAGGTGGGTATCTTATTTAAAATGGTTGGAGCATTGTAGGAAAAACTGCGTTTGAACAGTGCAGAATTAAACTTGGCGGTATTATATTTACACTTATTTCTTAAGTTGCAATTATGGAATTGAGAGCGTGTGGACAACTTGTTATAAAGATAGGAGATTTGTATTGGGTTACACGATGTGCTAAGCAAGCAACATGCAACCACATCGTCTGTCTCATATCCAACCAATCCAAATCTTTTAAGTAAGGAGAGATATGATCACGTCTGTTTAAACCATAAATGAATCTGATACAGCAATTTTGTACCTTTTGAATTCTATTGGCATCGTGTAAAGTGATATGCGGTCCGTAAACCGTATCACAGTAGTTAAAAATAGATAATACAAGACTGCTGGAAAGAATCATACGGTTGTGTCTGGACAAAACAAATCTGTTCATGAAAAGGTTTTTTAGGGCAAGATACGCTTTTCTTATTAGAATAGTTACATGTTCAGTGAACCTAAGTTTATGATCCATAACAAGTCCTAAGTTTTTAGAGGAATTCGATATGATAATGTTGATATTGTTTATTTTGATAGTGATGGCATTGTTCGACAACAATTCATTTCTAATCTTCTCATTACCGAGAAGCATAACAGTAGATTTTGATTCATTCAGATGTAAACAATGATTAGTGCTCCAATTAGTTATTGCCATTAAGTCTGCATTCATGTTGTCCACGGCAGTAGTATTATCTTTAGCATCAAAAGATAAGTAAATTTGTATATCATCGGCGTACATATGAATGTTACAGAATCTAATTTGCTTTTCTAAATCAAAAACATAAATTGAAAAAAAGGAGAGGTCCTAAAATGGAACCCTGAGGCACCCCCTTAGTTATAGTTGCCAAATCAGAATTTACGTTATCTATACTAACAACTTGTGAGCGATTATTTAGATAATTTCTTATTAATTCAGTGCTGTCTTTATTAAATCCTATGTAGTGCAATTTGGCAAGAAGAAGGTCGTGATTTAATGTGTCAAATGCCTTACTAAAATCAAGAAGGGCCAGAAGAACCATGCGTTTTTTGTCCAGATCAGTAACGATATCATCTGTGATGTGTTGCAATGCAGTTGTTGTACTATAACCTCGTCGGAAACCCGACTGAATTTGCGGTAGTATGTCATGTTTATTGAGATACTGAACAATTTGAGCATGAACGATTTTTTCTAGAATCTTTGAAACTGTGGGAAGTAAACTGATTGGTCTTCCAACTGCCAGGTACTGTGTTTTGCAAAAGGCATTCATTTATAATATGAGTAAGTTGAGATACAATATCTGAGAAAACTATTTTTAACATGCCAAGATTAATTCCATCACATCCCGTAGAATTTGATTTTAAAGCATAAAAGATGTTAGATACCTCCATTTCAGTGACTAGAGAGAAAGAAAATGAAATTTGGTTACTAAGCAAAGTTGTTGATTGATAATATTGTAACAAATTTTCGTCGGGTTCAGACGAGGGAACATAATTAATAAAGTGTGCATTCAGTGCATTAACATCACATATACTACTAGGTAATTGAGTTTTAAATACTGTGCATGAACTAAATTCACTAAATGTCTTCCATAGATTATTACCGCAAGACCTACTTAATTTAAATTCAAAATACGCTTTTTTCTCTTTCTTTATTGCATCAGTAGTTAAATTTCTTAAATTTTTGTAATAGTTCCAATGTTCTTGTAGCCTGGTGCGTTTAAAACGAGATAATGCATTATTTCTGTAGTTTATCATTATTTTTATGACATCAGTCATCCAGGGTGATGGCGTGTGACGAGTGCGGTGTTTTAATTGGTGCATATTCGTCAAATAGGCTCAGAATGTAATTGTATGTAATTCTACTGTAGGACACTTTAGACCTACAGTATCTGACAAATTTTTTATGTTATCATAAGTTCGATATAATATAAGCACTTCATTTTTATTTGTTAATTCGGTATTATTTACGAAATTTATTTTGCATTCATTGCAATCGAAATTTTTTTGCCAAATATCCTGCAAAATAACCTACCGCACAGTCTTGCAACGTTTTAAATTTTGTTTCAATGTTCTTTGGTTGCTGAAGACTACAAAATGTAGAAGTAGATGAATCAGAAATTTGACTGGCACTGCTGTTAAAATCTAAAGTTTCTGTTTTCTGATGTGCTTAAATTTGTATACAAATCCGTGTCCAAAGTTAAATTTATAACTTGATCATTATCAGGTTCACAATTTGCTGAAGATGGAGGTTTCATAAATGAATTTACAACATTGCTTCTAAATAATGTACGTAGGACCCTTGCTGTTGGGTTATGATTATGACCTCCTTTTTGTCTATATATAGAGAAAAGACCTTCTAGCCTGTCTTGATTTAGGCGATTAATTAATAAAAACTTCGTATCTGATATTTCTTTTTCCTGGTCGTATAATTGTAAAATTCCAGTAATACTTTGTTGTAAACCATCAAAACATGGTGGACGGGGATGTACCACTTGACTTTTTTGGGTCAATTTTTATTAAATTTTTAATCAGTTTGTATCCATCTTCTAATGTTGTTTTGACTAATATATTTTCTTCCGATATTGCACATCTGTACGGATTAGGATTATATAAATTTCTACTATTTAATGAATCAAAGATGTTATTCATTTGTTTTAAAAACGATGCTGTATCTAGTTCTTTTGTATCAATGCAAGTTTTAATTGCTGCTGCTATTGAATTGCTAAATATTTGAACAGTAGGTCTTACACTCATTTTTTGAAAAGATGTTTGTTCGTAATTTTTGTCAATGCCTTACATTTTTTGTTATTTTTGTCTATTTTTGCGGTTATTTTAATATCTTGAAATGAAATTAGCTGTCTGTCCAATGAAAAATTGTGCTTTAATAAATTATTTCTAAAACTTTTGAAGAGATGCGGGACTTCAAAAAGAGCAAAAACTTTTTTATCATAAATTTCAAAAAATGACTTATCACATGAAACATGCAAATTTTTATATAAGCTTTGATTAGTTGTTGCCTGATCGCATACAATAGCTTTTACATTCAGCCCTGCATCAAACAATTTCATAAGAACTTTTTTAAAGTAAAATATCAAGATCTCACTGTTGAACTCCTGTAGACGACAAATAATATGCAACAGGTAAGTTCCATGAAAAATAAAGTCCCGTTATCATGAAAACTAGTACATATTTTGCCGGGCGTGGTTTTCTTCCGAGATGTCTAAGATCTTCAAAACCGTCTATTAAATCAGCTTCTTTGGAATATTCACAACAACTCATAATACTCATTTCGTCAAAGACAAGGACACAAGCTTTTTCGCGATCGTTTATTTCTTAAAATTTGCAAAAAAAGGTAAATAAAAAAGATCCAAGCCATTTTCGAATTGTTGAGAGTCCTCGAAGGACAATATTTAAAGATCGCATAAAATTATACATGGATGGTGACTTATAAAATAGCATCAGAGATAATTTCCTTTCGGAAGGAGACCACTGGCATCGTTTATTTCTAAATTGCATTCTGGCCATTATTTTTAAATAGACACTGGGAAATTTTTGTTCATCGAGTATCTTAATAATATTTGAATTGTTTTTATGTGCCTGGATTCGTTTTTTTAATTTGCTGATTTGCGATGATCTGTTTTTTAATATTTTTGACTTTTGTAAAATAACTTGTTTTAATTTTTTCTTTTTTGGGGTGTCACTATTCAATAGTGTACATAATTTTCATTTTGCAGATCTTTTTACAGGACTTGGCATTTCACTAAAGCTGGATTTATAACACGCACAGCGCATAGAAATTAATTTAGCACAGCACACGAATTATTTATTTACCATTTAATCATTTATGTCAAAGTCTCCTGTCAAGGTTATTTTTTGGTCAAACACGGTTTTATATTATTTTGTTGTCCATTATTTTAAAGAAATATTTGTAAAACGCAATAAATATACACAAAGCCTCCAAATTAAATGTAAAAACAGCTGTGATAACCCGTCAATAAATCTGTGTTTCTGTGTGGTTTATAAAGGTGGATTTATAACACGCACAGCGCATAGAAAATAATTTAGCACAGCATAGCATATGAATTGGTCATATGGAAATTAGTGCATCCATTTATAAGACGCACAGCGCATAGAAAATAATTTATCACAGCACAAGAATTATTTATATACCATTTATTCATTTATTATTTATGTCAAAGTCTCCTGTCAAGGTTATTTTTTGGTCAAACACGGTTTTATATTATTTTGTTGTCCATTATTTTAAAGAAATATTTGTAAAACACAATAAAAATACACAAAGCCTCCAAATAAAATGTCAAAATAGCTGTGATAACCCGTCAATAAATCTGTGTTTCTGTGTGATTTATAAAACCCCCGTGAAGAAAATGCTGTGCTGTGCTGTGTTGTGCTAAATTATGTTCTGTGCGCTGTGCGCAGTTATAAATCCACCTTAAAACCCCGTGAAGAAAATGCTGTGCACTGTGCTGTGATGTGTTGCGCTAAATTATGTTATGTGCGTTGTGCGCAGTTATAAATCCACCTTTATTCTATTAAGGGCCGGTTGTTAAATCTCAGCTTAAACTACGTTTATGTCAAAACCATGGTTACCAAGTTTTTCTGTTGTATTGTTGCATCTCATTGGTTAACTGTTTTATTTTAACGCTGGAGATTGGTTGGGAAAACTCGGTTTAACTAAGCTTGAGTTTATGTTTAAGCTAACACTAAACTCGAATTGTACAACCGGGCCTAAGAGTATGAGGAGAAACGTTTTCACATTCTGATAGAGTAATTTCACATGGCGATAAATTATATGAACACGATTGCATATTATGATATGTCTTACGAGGTTTTAGTAAAATTCTGGTAATATGGTGGTTACATTGACAGTCTTTGTGATGGTACTATTATTTGAAGAAATTTATGTTATTAATGTATCTTATCATTCTGTATTACATTTTATATCGTTGTAATTGTAAGGAATGACTAAGTGCGTAAGTCTATTTTTTGTTTCATTCATAAAACAATCCTGAGAAAAATGTTTTTCACATACATAACGGTTATGTAATAATTTGTCGTCCATATCTAACAGTGCTACATTGCCTAAAAACGTAAAATATTAAAGTTGTTTTATTTATTTATTAATCAAACTGAAAGCATACAGCCGGTAGTGTTGCCACAAGACTCAAGACCTGTCTTGGTCTCGTCTCGAAAAGTCGAGACGAGACCATTATCTGGTCTTGTCTAAAAAAATTCGAGACGAGACGAGATTAGTATCGAGTCTCGACAAGACTTTCTTGAGTCTAGACAAGACTCTTGACTATTATTTCATTAACTATTTATTTATGTTTTAATTTTATTTAATAGTTTATAAAACGCCATGAGCATAAGTATAAATAAATGCGACATGAAAATTACTTATATTAGTATGCCAGATATTAATTTTTATGAGAATTATAATTTTACTCGTTCTACTCGTATGTTCAAAATTACATCGTTCATATAATATATTTTGACAAAAAGATTTTGCTATTAACTTGTACGGAGTTACGAATATTAGTTATAAATTAGTCATTGCAATAAGTTATGAACAAATTGAGACTCTTTAGTAATTAAATAACAATATCTATAATGTTGACAAAAGTAACGCCGACTTCGTACTGATAAATTGATTAACGGATTAATCGGCAAGAAAGGGCATGAGATATAAAAAAATACTCATATGTAGTTGTTAATTGTATTTTATTCCAATATATCGCTACCAATTTTGGTGCTTCATCAGGGAAACTAAAACGGTTACAAATGTAAATTTTGTAAGGTTAACAATATTAAATTGATACTTACAATAATTATAACATATAAACAATTTACAAAGTTTCTGTAGTTTTCAATTTTTGCAAAAAACAAAGTTAAAATAGATTAGGTAATTACTTTATTTAATACAAACACCATGCTGTTACACGAGGTTAGTTTGGTAACTCACAAGTGAAACATCGAGTTGTTGGTTTGCAGCAAAGATACTAACCTCAACAAGAAAAAGAAGAGCCAATTTGAAACTACCATTGTTGATAGGCGCCAAAATTTAAAAAGTTTTCAAAAGGTAAGAATAAATGGCACTTAAATTGTTTGAGTCAGTTTTATAGTTTAAAGTATTTTCTTGGTTACTTTGAATATGACACATTTCAAGAAAAATACGTTTTTTGTAGTTGCTCTCTCTATCAACGATGGAAGCTTCATCGTAGTTAATGAGATGTTTAGATTCTTTAGCATGAAGTGCAAGAGCACATTGATTATTATCGTTTAACCTTTTTTCTCCCTGCTGATGCTGATATACTCTTTTAAATTCTACATTGGTCATACATCACAAAAATTGTGTGTATATATATATATATATATATATATATATATATATATATATATATATATATATAGTTATAAATTAGGGTTGATTAAAAACAGTAAAAAAACTACAATTTCACTGCTTCCCCTCCGAAACAAAACATTAAATTTTGGCTTTAGCTAAGACCCTAAATTTTTTTCAAAATAATGCATCTTATAGAAAAATGTCTGAGGAATCTAATAAAGGAAACCGGAATACGATATCTTTGTCCAGTCAGAAACTAGAGTTAATAAAAAACAACAAACAAAAAAACAACTAAATTTAACTTTTCTCGCTCGGAGGAAAACATTAAATTTCGGCTTAACTATCACCCCTAAATATTTTTAAATAATGCATCTTATAGAAAAATGTAATGCCGGAAACAGGAAGTCAGTCAGAAATTAGAGTTGATTAAAAACAGTAAACAAAAAAACTACAATGTCACTGCTTCCTCTCAAACCATTAAATTCCGGCGTTAGCTAAGCCCATTAAAGTTTTAAAACAATGTATCTTTTAGAAAAATGTCTGGCGAATCTAATTCCGGAAACCGGAAGTTGATATCTTTATCCAGTCAGAAATTAAGAGTTTATTAAAAACAGTAAACAAAAAACTTGGTCCATTCTGACTTCAAGCGCTTAATTAACGATTAAGATAAAACTTTGAAATATAGTTGTAGTAAGCCTAATGTTCAATCAAAATGTGAAGTGTGGGTACTCATTTTACTCAGAATTTCAAGCCCTATAACATTTTTAAAACAGAGTTTTGATTACATTCGTTCATTTTAAAATATTATTATGTTTACTAAATTACTTAATTACCTACTACAAATTTGAAAGATAGAGGATCAATCTAGATCCGTCTAGTGTAGAAATTTGCAATTTTTGTAGATTTTTAGCTATGTGAAGTTATCCAAGTTATGACAAATTTATGGCATTGTAAAGTAGAAACAAAAAATTAAAGTAATATGTCAACATCTTTATCTTTAAATTAAAAAAAAAATTAAGTCGATCCGACCAGAATTAGTCTCAATTTCATTCCACATACAAAAGCAAAAGCATGTTTTTGCTACGCGCAACGTTCCTACATTACGCTCTTTAGAAGTCTGTTTACGGAATTTTTGTTTCTTACTTGACCCTCCCATCGCTATGGACAAGGCATATTTAATACCTGTAAAAATTGCGCGGACTAACTACCCTATCACTGCGCAAGTCGGCCGCGGACTAGTTTAGGCGACACCGTCTTTATTATTATGTCATAATGTTACTATACATACAGAACAGAAAGTTTTGAATATAACATTTTTTTCACATAAAAAATAAAGAAGTTTATATTTTAAAAATTATTTTCAGTAGTGGAAAGAAGGGGATCAGGGGTAGAATGATACGATTATGCCCCAGGTGGTTACATACAAGTAAATTGTTAAACTATGATTAAACAAACTGAAAAATTCAGTTGAGTTAACTTTATTTTATTCAACAATGTGCTTATTTGATAACTATATCTAGGTACTTTAGTTTTTTAAATTATCGCTCATTATTAAATAAGAAAAACAGAAACTGCACACATTGTGCGTCCAGAGATTCAAGCATTAAACAACGTAAGCGTGATAACAGCAATAACTACAAAGATTCTAAAAAAATAGTATCAAAATTGTTATACAACATACAACACAACTGGGGCATTTTGCAATACTGGTTAATATTATTTTGAAAATATGAAAATTAGCACTTATTTTTACCACCCATCCAAAGGAGGTATTATCGTATAGGAGTCATAAAAATGTGGGATGTCGAAATGCCTGTGTGTGTATGAAATGGTGTGTGTATTAGTAGTAGTATATTACAATATAATGTAATATAATATATTATACCTGAATTTAAAACCCACTTTTCCTTACGTTCTTTGTCATTTATTGATATTCTATACATTTTTATATTAGGATCATCCTTTTTCCTTCTGTTGCAGTTTACAAATACACATTTTAACCCTGATATTTATAAAATGTAAATAAATTTATATAGATTTTGTTTCTGCGTCTTAGATATTCTTATAGCGTTTTCGATTGGATGCTCGCATATGCTCTCAGAGTGCTCTGCGAGCAACAGTCGTTTTCGATTGGGAATTTCAGAGCACAAAATTTGCTCGATTTGTTTTCGATTGGTATCGGTTGCCCGCTCGGAGAGTGCTCGGCGATCAAAAAATACTGCTCGACGTCAAGAGGTCGAGCAACATTTTTAGAGCAAATATGGCGGCGAACAAAGTAACTAAATCGTTAATTTTGGATATATTAATCGAATCTTCTTCAAGTAGCGAAGATGAAGAATTATTGGAATATATAAAAGAAAAAAGGAAGAAAGTAGAAAATTTTATTTCTAACGTAGGTAGTTGATAATTACAGTGAATTAGAGGTTAGTTGTTTTGATATTATACGCTAATAATAAATAAATAAGCAGCTATAGACCCTTTTCCGTGCAGTTTGGAAAAAAATTTACGATTATCTCGCACAACATGTGAAAACTAAAAATATCACAGACAGCTATATTTTAATTTATCGCTCTCTACAGTTTACTTGTTCGATTGAAAACACTGCGCTCTCACCGCTCTGAAAATTTTATGCTGCTCTGTTCTGGAGCTATGACGTCATCACAAAAGATCGAGAGCACTTTTAGAGCATGCCAATCGAAAACGCTATTTTAGTTTTGACGTTTGTTGACCAGTGTTGACGTTTCTCTGTCGGTAACGTAGAATGCATAAAATGGAACGCTACTAGTGTCATCTTTACGTTGCTTCTGAAATTTTAGGAACTAGCAGAGAACCCTGGTGGCTGCTTCTTAATAACGACTGCCGTAAAATAACATACGTTCGATTTATCTGAATAGTTCTGAGATCTGTGGTTCAATCTAAAAATAATAAATAAAGCATTTAACAATATCAATATAAAATAATACATAGGCGAAGAAATCGAATTGTAGAGGCGCTGCGATTCGCAGTGATAACAAGTTGATTCCCATTCTGCCATTATGTTTTTTTTAGGAATTTACTGTTATAAGAGATGTGAAAATATTATCCTTTGCGTAATTTAGGGACAAGGACAACTTTGCAAAAAGGATTAACGAAAAATTAACAATTATACAGCGTAATTAGTTTGTGTTGTTCTTGTAGATTTTCTACCCCTCTCATTAGTTTTTACCAGGAATTAACGGGTTAACAGTTAGATGGAAATAATGGAGATATTATGCACAATGGTTTCTCCCAACTAATTAATCTATAATACCTCAGCATAACTGTTATTTAACCTGATCATTCCAGGAAAAACTTATAATGTCAGCTTATAACATGTTATCATTGTTACACTAGTTCGCCAGTTTGTCACTTTGACTTTTTCGCCTATAAGTACATACTTTTTTTGAATTTGCGATGGTACTATTGTTTGCGAATTTTCAAATCTGTAACAATACAATATATTATATTCTATTAATCCCGTGTTAGTAGGATATACTTACTGATCACCAAATTCACCATAAATTAAATCGGGAGAAACAGATTGTCTTGCGACGGATGGTATATCAGTTAAACTATAACAATTAGATAATATATTTGTTTTATGTGCATGTGCATCTGGCACGTGTATAAATTTATATTTACCGTCTTCTTTCTGTATGTATTTCAGCAACAGTCGTTGTTCTTGAAACAAATAAACAAAATAAACCATTTATCACTATCAAATAATATAGGTACCAGCATACTTTTTCTGAATTTGGGATGTTATTGGTATTTCGGCATTTTCAAATCTGTATCAATAGAATAAATAATATTCTATTTATCCCGTATTGGTATGAAATACTTACGAATCATCAAATTCAAGGTATATTAAATCGGGATCAACAGGTTGTCTTGTGATCGATGGTATATCAGTTAAACTGTAACAATTAGATATTATACAGGGTGTAACAGAAATAAGTGCTTTAATTTTAACCCGTAATGTCCCTCGACGAGAGAAATAATGTACCGTAATCAATTTTTTCCTAACTCTTCTAGTTTTTGAGTTAAAATTCTTCAAAGATTTGTCACAAATTTGATTACCCGCCTATGGAACACATCAACAATCAAATTAAAAAACAACAATTACCGACTGTCAAAACTAAAACACATGTTCACTATTAATTTAATTTATGCTGCGCTGTTCTGTTATTCTGCGCAGTGATAGTGCTGGAACTGCCTGTTATTTGTTGCGCAGTTATTTTTGTTGTGCGCATTGCGGAATGCTGCAAGCTGCAATCAGCTGATTCGTGTGCGTGTGAGTGATTTAAAGAAAATCGCTGCTGGTAGTTGTTTTCCTTGATAGCGTGCGGGTTTTCGTTTGTCCAAATGTGTGTGTTGTGCATGTTGAAAATACCTTCTCTTGTAAATCCCGCCTCATCAGTTGACAATACAAGTGATAAAAAATGTTGCTGCTCTTGTATTTTACCAATAGCCCATTCGCAAAATTGACGTCTACGAGGTGGATCTATATGTAATAAATTTTGTACTTTTTGTACATGGTATAGATGTAGATGTTGTTCTTTTAAAATCCTCCAAACTGTCGTATGTGATACTCCGTGTTGTGATGATAGTCTCCGTGTACTGGTTCCAGGCTGAGCTTCAATGCCATCCAAAATAGCCTCTTCAACATGTTCAATGTGATGATGACGTTCCCTACCATAATCTTGAGCTGCAGGATTATACGATCCATAATCACACCAAAAGTGCCGGCTGGTGAAGGGTGCTCGAACAAGGCGTGGGTCTGTTCGGCGCCACCCAAGTCTGAAAGAGACAGGATGGGGAGCTAGCAACTTGGGAACTAGCGGGAACGGTGCAGGAAAAACAACAAAAAGCTTCAAGAACTACAAAACTAATGAGAGTGAAAACTTTCAATTTAATCAGAACAGACTTGAGGATAAATACAAAAAAAGTATTACCACATGTCGAGATTTATATAAATGATACAAAAAGTTACCAGAACTAGTATACATGCGGCGTCTAGCTATCCTCTTCTCGCTGCTGGCTGAACGAGCTGCAGAAAGGAAAGGTGGCTCTTTGGCTAACGCTAAACTAGCGGTCAGTACCGTCGTCGGCTTCGAGTTCAAAAACTAGGTGGTCTTCACCGACTTTAGGCAGTTGTAGAGGAGCCTGCAAATCCAGCTGCTAAACGATACGCCAATCCTAGCTGGAAATCAGGATACTGGCCTCTGAATAAGGTAGGCGTGGCTGCAGAGTGGTGAAACAACTGGGCAGCAGGTATGCTGACAGATGGAGATGTCCTGAGACTGGGTTGCGACGGTACTTTTGCAAAGCAGCTCCCCGCTATCCGAGTCCAACAACTGCTCAGCCAACAGCCTAAATTCCCTCATCAAAAACTTCTGGGCTAAAAACAGAACTAAACCAGTATGCTGTTCCACTACTATGCTACATAAGATACTTGGATGTTTGACTTTCACTCTCAAAATGATTACAAAATACACAGTGACTTACTAAAACTAATTTACAATATCACAAAAATTTACACTAATGCAAGCAAAATTTAACTGACAATAATCTCAAAAATATATTATGCAGAGCGGGGAATGCAGGAAAAGATGATGAAAAAGAGAAAGGTAGTAATGATAGCGCGTCCGCTAGACCATACTAGGTTAAATAATAACAAAACAAAAAAAAATACGCGAGAAGCAGCTGGCTTTCACAATGGGCTGGCAATGACTTAACCTAACAAAACATGGTCAGTGCCCCCAAACAAACTTTAACTGAAACTTACTAATTACTGCTCAGCTGCAACGGACTGAAATTAGGTTAACAAAAAAAACCTACAAGAGTGTACCAGACACGAGTCCAAAATCACGACTATTTAATCAAGCAGTCTTAGTCAGCGTTGCGTCACATTCACACTCGCATGCATAACATGATGGATGAAAAATGAAATGAAAAGATGATTCAAGCTACCGTTAAATAATGAAACCACCTACGGTTACGGAGCTCACGTGCACAACATTTAATGAAATCAAAAAAAAATTGATATAACCCCCCCAAATATTTGATACAGAATTACAGAATGTTTAAAAAAATAACAATAAATGACTTTAGTTGGCCGCGACAACTAAACCAAAACTAAGCGCACACTTTAAATTTTACGCGGACGAAATGCTCTCGCGAATAAGTCGGCAAGCAACTTGGCCAAGGCCAAGGCCGATACAAGAAGATTAAAACAGAACTAATTTCAAAATCAAATATACTTACAGTGTTCAAAAGGTAATATTTAACAGACATGTGCCATAAATAACACTTAAATTACTATTGAAATCTACTAGAATACTACACAAAAACAAAATATGCTGAGAGGCACTAAATAAGTCTGTTCGCTTTGACGGCTTGTCCGGGAGATTGCGAGTCTCAAGTCCAACCCAATGCACCACCACTCACCGCCGGAAATCAACCGCGGCAAAAATTTGCAACTCCAGACAAACAAAAAGAATAATCACACATCATAAGCATCCGGTGTAATATATATGCATAAAATACAAATTCAGAGAGAAATAATGTTACACTACCCCAATGCTGACGCAAAAAAATGTTGAAACACATTTTTTTTTTAAACTGGAATTGGAACTAATCGGGAGAAGGTTTGAGGTCCTTAATATGCCAGCGACCTAGATTATTACCAGACTCATCCGTCACTACATACACCAGGTCCGAAATTTTCTTAGTGACAGTGCAAGGAATGAATTTTGGAGCTAATTTAGCAGAAAAGTGGGCGGCAGCATTTGACAGTACATAATTACGTTTCCAAATTTTGTCACCAACAGAAAAGGTCAACGGGCGACGTCGCAGGTTATAATTCTTAGAATTTCGTTGGTAAGCTTCGGAGATACGGATCTGCACATCTTCATAAATATCTTTTAAAGGTCCAAGATGTCGGATATACTCTTCACGAGACGACACATCAATAAGATGGTCTGGAGGGCCATAAAATTTTCCCGACAAAGGAACATAACGTCCGAAGCTTAAGAACACAGGACTGTAGCTGGTAACATCATGAACACTAGTACGTATGGCTTGAGTAACAGCCGGCAAAGTGATATCCCAGTGACGCTGATCCTGATTTATGTACGAACGAAGGGCTGTCTTTATCACGCGGTTGTGACGTTCTACAAAATTAACCTGAGGATGAAATTTCGCGTTATACCATACTTTAGGTACTTCGTACTTATTCATAAGACTGTTGACTGGAAACTGGGTTCCGTTGTCCGCGATCATGATCTGTGGCACCCCATGCAGAAGGAAAACGTCACGTTCTAATATCTCACATATCTTGGAAGCGTTTGCTGAACGCAAAGGGTAAGTTAAGAGAAACTGTGAAGAAGTCAGAAATAACTAAAATGTAGCTAAAGCCCGAAGTGGTTCTTGGCAAAGGACCGATGAGATCGCACGCAATGCACTGCCACGGAAAACGGATCATTTTCTCGCTACCCATTAAACCAGCGGGACGTAGCTGTTGTACTTCTGTGCTAGACAGGTCTTGCAGCGTGACACATAACGATGAATACTAGCGCGCATTTGTGGCCAATAATACTATTCAGAAACTCGGTGTAAAGTCTTTTGAGCACCCAGATGAGCGCCATGGACATGATCGTGACAAGATTGTATGATATTAGGGCGTTGTTCACGTGGAATAACTAGTTTCCATTCTGAAAGATTGGCCGGTAAAATACTACATCCAGGCACACGCTTATAAATTGATTCATTTTCTACTCTCCACTCTGAATAGCTACTAGGGTCTCGAAGGATGGACTCTCGAAGATTTAGATACCAAGGATCAACAGGAGCCGATTCAAGAGTCAGAGAAGATATCTCTAAAGGCGCTCTAGACAAAGCGTCAGGAACAACATTGTCCTTGCCAGGACGGTGCTTGATGGTAAACTGATACTGCTGTAATTTTACACACCAGCGGGCTAATTTTCCCTTCGGTTCAGGCATGCGCATAAGCCAAACTAACGAGGCATGATCGGTTATGATAGTGAAAATGGAACCTTCGACATAAGGGCGGAATTTTTCAAGAGCGAAAACAACACTTAAACATTCGCGTTCCGTTACGGAATATTCACGCTCGGACTTAGTGAGAGAGCGACTTATGAATGACACAGCCACTTCATTTCCATTTTCCTCTTGGGTTAGTACAGCTCCAAGACCGTAGTTAGAGGCGTCGGTATGTATGACAAAGGGTGTGCTAAAATCAGGACTAGCTAAGACCGGAGCTGTGCTAAGGCATTCTTTCAATTTATGGAACGCGAGTTCAGCGGCTTCGTTCCACCTGATGACATTCGACTTCTTTTTGGCTTTAGTGAGATCGTTTATAGGAGCTGCGATAGAACTAAAGTTTGGTACAAATCTTCTGTACTACGAGGCCAAACCCATGAAGCGTTTCACTTCAGTGACCGTCTTAGGACGCGGAAAATTTACCATTGCTTCCACCTTTTGCGGATCAGTGCTCAAACCGTGCTGATCGACAATGTAACCGAGGTATTTTAGACTAGGACGACAAAACTCGCACTTTTTAGCATTAATCGTAAGATTAGCTGCCTCTAAGCGCTTAAGCACTTCATAAAGCGTGGCGAGGTGTTCCTCAAAAGTTGCGGTGGCAATAATGATGTCGTCAAGATAGACGAAGACTTTTGGCTCCAATGCTGGTCCGAGAATACGGTACCATCAACCGCTGAAGAGTCTGGGGCGCGTTACAAAGGCCAAACGCCATGCGTTTAAATTCAAATAAACCGCGGCCTGGTACGGTGAAAGCCGTCTTTTCACAAGAGTCTTTAGCTAAAGGCACCTGCCAAAAAGCACTCTTGAGGTCAATGGAAGACAAATAAGTTGCGTCGCGAAGCTTGTCTAAGATGGCGGAGACGTAGGGCAACGGATATGCGTCCTTTTTGGTGACTGAATTAAGTTTTCGACCATCGAAGCAGAGCATAAAACTTCTAAAATTTTTTCACAAGAAGCACTGGTGACGACCAAGGGCTATGCGAGGGTTGCACTACTCCCAATTCCAGCATTTTGTCGAGTTCGCGATTTAAGTGACCAAGCATGACGGGCGAAATGGGGTGGTAACTTTGCTTACTCGGTAATGAATCCCCAGTATCTATGATATGTTCCGTTGAAGTAACACAGCCTAAACCTTTGGACCCTAATTTGTTATACGAACTTTTAACAATATCAAGTGCGTGGCTCTGCGAAGGTGTCAACAGGGTAGCATCTTTGATGGTATGAACTGCAGCTACTTCGGACTTCCAATTATTCGAATGAAAATCAAGAGCTAAGCCGAAACAACGACAGAAATCTATGCCCAGAATGAGAGAATGTTTAACTGTAGAGGAGACAACCGTTTTCACAACTTTAGTTGCTCCATTAAGCGTGATTGGCAGCATTACAGTTCCTAAAATGGGCTGAGACACACCGTCGGCTGTGGCGATACCTCGAGAAGGAGGAGGTTGAAGATGTACAAGAGGATCTGACAAAATAGATAAACCTGCTTTACCTAACACCGTGACACTCGCGCCTGAATCTACTAACGCGGATAACTGATGTTTGCCTACAGTGACATGCAAGAATGGACGTTCATCATTCGCCACTGAATGAAAAAGAGGAGCTAATGAATGAGTGGAACAAGAATGTGATACGGTATTTAACCATGAAGTCCAGCGAATTTTTTCAGCTCTTACGTCGGGCCGGTGGTTACGACGGCTGAAGATTCGCAGCCAGCCTGAGCGTTTTTTGAATGCCTATCGCGACATTTCGGGCAATTTGTCCGAGTGAAGTTGGGATTACCACACGAATAACAATACACGCGTTTCGGTCGAGTGCAAGCACTAGCTAAATGGGTTTTCTCGCCACAATTCCAGCAATCACTGCAAGGACTAATTTCCGCAATAGTGCGCAGCGAAGATCGAGGCTTCTGATACGTTAATTCCGGCTCTAATAAAGATGAAGAACGCGCATGTGGATTTTTAAAATTAGCTATGCGATAACGGCAGTCTTCGGCTATTCGCAAGTGTGACAAAAGTTGATCAATAGTTTTACAACCGTATAATGATTTATCGTTCTGAAAGTATGGCTGCAAGTTCCTTATAATATACATAACCTGAGTTTCTTCCGCAACTGGAGAGATTAAATGTCGAAAATAGTTTCTAATGGAAGCCACGAATAATTCTATTTTCTCGTCAGGACCCTGAGTGCGCTGTCTGATTTCGTCCCATAAACGTAGTTCGTAATCGGTCGGTGAAAAAGCAGATTTAAGCCGAATAACTAACTGTTCCCAAGAAGTGACTGACCGATCTATACCAGGTCAAAGCTTCGCCGGTAAACAAAGAAGAAGCTTGTTTCAAAATTTCGGAATCATTTATACTATGAGCTCATCAAACTGCTGTGCCCATCAAACGAGATTTTAAGTTTGGATAGCAGGAAAGAGTTATAATGGTTACTAGGATTAGCCAATCTAACAGGAGGCTGCATCACAGTGCTATTCGCGCAAGCATCATTCATCGCGTGACGGAATAAAGAAAAAGAATTGGGACCAGCCGGTAAAAGTGGAACCTCAGGTGCTACTGGCGGAGGTACAGTTGCAGATAATGGTCTAACCCGAACATAAGTCGGTGCACTGGTAGGGAATTGATCCTCAAATGTCAATAAATCAGAAGCGACTACTACAAATCGTGACTCTAACAGTTCAGCAACGTTCGCCAAGTCGATTAGGAGGTTTGCTTTATAGGAAGGTTCAATTACTCGTAGTATTCGTCTTTGCAAATGTGCCACACGGTTAACAAGGCGTGAATGAGCGGAGGATGAACACTGAGAAAGAGATGACAACTCACCATGTACTGCCTGTAGTTTATTCTTGCAGATGTGATATTCCGTATTTTGATCTAAGCGAACGTCCGGGTAATGAGTACTCGCACCAGGCATAATTTCAACTTTCATAAGTCCACGTAAGGTCCCCAATATGTCCTGTCTGGAGCCGAGATCTGGTACTCCTCGTATAACTAACTCGTAACGTAACTCATCGTCCATTAATTGCTCCATTTTCTCCCAGTCCATGGTCCAAATTAAATTAACCGGAAAACAGAATTATATTAATAAATGCAATAAACAACAAAGAAAAATGATGAGGTGAAACCAAAGGCAATGATTTAAAAATAATGGAAAAAGATGATTCCACGGCCTGTTCGGTGGATTGTAAGATTTTATTACCAATCCGAAGCTGTATGCCGGGCCCCACGTTGGGCGCCACTTTGGTATGACCACACTTCAGTAAGATACTTACTGTGGGTGCGACCAACCAAAAGTGCCGGCTGGTGAAGGGTGCTCGAACAAGGCGTGGGTCCGTCGGCGCCACCCAAGTCTGAAAGAGACAGGATGGGGAGCTAGCAACTTGGGAACTAGCGGGAACGGTGCAGGAAAAACAACAAAAAGCTTCAAGAACTACAAAACTAATGAAAGTGAAAACTTTCAATTTAATCAGAACAGACTTGAGGATAAATACAAAAAAAGTATTACCACATGTCGAGATTTATATAAAAGATAAAAAATAAAGTTACCAGAACTAGTATACATGCGGCGTGTAGCTATCCTCTTCTCGCTGCTGGCTGAACGAGCTGCAGAAAGGAAAGGTGGCTCTTTGGCTAACGCTAAACTAGCGGTCAGTACCGTCGTCGGCTTCGAGTTCAAAAACTAGGTGGTCTTCACCGACTTTAGGCAGTTGTAGAGGAGCCTGCAAATCCAGCTGCTAAACGATACGCCAATCCTAGCTGGAAATCAGGATACTGGCCTCTGAATAAGGTAGGCGTGGCTGCAGAGTGGTGAAACAACTGGGCAGCAGGTATGCTGACAGATGGAGATGTCCTGAGACTGGGTTGCGACGGTACTTTTGCAAAGCAGCTCCCCGCTATCCGAGTCCAACAACTGCTCAGTCAACAGCCTAAATTCCCTCATCAAAAACTTCTGGGCTAAAAACAGAACTAAACCAGTATGCTGTTCCATTACTATGCTACATAAGATACTTGGATGTTTGACTTTCACTCTCAAAATGATTACAAAATACACAGTGACTTACTAAAACTAATTTACAATATCACAAAAATTTACACTAATGCAAGCAAAATTTAACTGACAATAATCTCAAAAATATATTATGCAGAGCGGGGAATGCAGGAAAAGATGATGAAAAAGAGAAAGGTAGTAATGATAGCGCGTCCGCTAGACCATACTAGGTTAAATAATAACAAAAAAAAATTACGCGAGAAGCAGCTGGCTTTCACAATGGGCTGGCAATGACTTAACCTAACAAAACATGGTCAGTGCCCCCAAACAAACTTTAACTGAAACTTACTAATTACTTGGCTCAGCTGCAACGGACTGAAATTAGGTTAACAAAAAAAACCTACAAAGAGTGTACCAGACACGAGTCCAAAATCACGACTATTTAATCAAGCAGTCTTAGTCAGCGTTGCGTCACATTCACACTCGCATGCATAACATGATGGATGAAAAATGAAATGAAAAGATGATTCAAGCTACCGTTAAATAATGAAACCACCTACGGTTACGGAGCTCACGTGCACAACATTTAATTAAATAAAAAAAAATTGATATAACCCCCCAAATATTTGATACAGAATTACAGAATGTTTAAAAAAATAACAATAAATGACTTTAGTTGGCCGCGAAAACTAAACCAAAACTAACCGCACACTTTAAATTTTACGCGACGAAATGCTCTCGCGAATAAGCCGGCAAGCAACTTGGCCAAGGCCAAGGCCGATACAAGAAGATTAAAACAGAACTAATTTCAAAATCAAATATACTTACAGTGTTCAAAAGGTAATATTTAACAGACATGTGCCATAAATAACACTTAAATTACTATTGAAGCGAGTCTCAAGTCCAACCCAATGCACCACCACTCACCGCCGGAAATCAACCGCGGCAAAAATTTGCAACTCCAGACGAACAAAAAGAATAATCACACATCATAAGCATCCGGTGTAATATATATGCACAAAATACAAATTCAGAGAGAAATAATGTTACATAATATCTGATGTATTACCAAAATATTACTTATGTCAAAACTTAATTGGAACAAGTGACACAACAATCAATTGACAATAACAATGATTTCATGGGTAATGCTACTGAAATAAATAATTATGTAGAACGACTCGTCAATTTACGGGGTTGAAAAAATGCTTTTTAAAAATGCGACTTGTACAAAAATTTTACGGAACATTGTTCCTCACGACGAGTTACATTACTGGTTAAATTTAAAGCACTTATTTCTGTTACACCCTGTATTTACTTCATATGCATCTGATACGTGTATAAATTTATATGTACCGTCTTCTTTCCGTATGTATTTCAGCAGCAGTCTTTAATCTAGAAACAAATACACGAAATAAACCACTGATCAATGTCAATGTAAAATAATATAGGTACATACTTTTTCTGAATTTGAGATGTTACTGGTATTTCGGAATTTTCAGATCTGTAACAATAGAATAAATAATATTCTATTTATCCCGTATTGGTATGTAATACTTACGGAATATCTAATTCAACATAAATTAAATCGTTATCAACAGGCTGCCTTTCGACGGATGGTATATCAGTGAAACTATAACAATTACATATTATATTTATTTCATGTGCATCCTGATACGTATATAAATTTATATTCACCGTCATTTTTCTGTGTGTATTTTGGCAACAGGATTTAGTCTACAAGCAAGTACACGAAATAAACCACTTATCAATGTCTATATAAAATAATATAGATAGATACATACTTTTTCTGAATTTGCGATGGTATTTGTGTTTCCGAATTTTCAAATCTGTAACAATTCAATAAATAATATTCTATTCAGGTCGTGTTACTTACGGAATATCCAATTCATTATGTTCAGGATCAGGCTGTCTTTGGACGGATTGTATATCAACACTGTAACAATTAAATGTTATATTTCTTTCAGACATTTATACCAGTGTCTTTAGGTAATTAAATACGCACGGTACAGATGATCCAGTATACTGCATGTTGAAATCCGATTAAACGGGAACGGTTATACTATACAATAAAAATTAACAAATTTAATATATTTACGATAGCAGTTTAATTTTTATTTTTACGTACAAAAGTTAAATAACTTGAACCCGGAGGAATTACTTTCATTATTTTAATACCGTGTTGTAAAATAAATACGTGCAATTTGTTACAGAGCTTCTATGTAAATATACATATTTATAATAAGGTTTGTATTTTGAAATGCAAAAATTAGCGTGTAGGTATATACCACCTTCCGCTCGTGAAATAAACTTCTCCCTCAGGATTAAATTATGCACTTTAGTCCTTTGGTAACGAATCACTATTACTTAAACTCACTTTTTTTTATTTGACTTTCTTTGTTTTTCTTAAACTTCTCAGCAATGATATGGAGTATTCGTCTTCTGAATTTGCGGATGAACTACTGCTGTAGGACAAAAAATCACTGTCTTTTTTAAATACTTTTTTGCGTTTTCCTTTTCCTGGAGATTCTGTAGACTTTTCACTTTTACCTTCTTCGATTTTTTTCATTATTGTCAGGGATTTGTCGTAATTGTCTAAGAAAAAAGCAAAACAACATTTAGTATTTAATAATAAATGCTGAATTACATTGGTTTGACCTCATCCTCATTATTTCAATCAGCTGTAATAGCCAGTCGTCAGTCTTAGCTTTCGATATTGGCAAAAGAAATAAACAATCTCCAGGAAAAAAATGATAGTGGAAGCAAACAGGTGATTGAAATGATAGCGACCCAATAAATCATTCATTACCATATTTCTTCATTATTTCAATATCAAATTCTTCTATTTTATTGTTGGTTTTGCACACGTTTTCACAGCACTACGGATTTTTGTAGGATACTTTGTTAAATATCAGGGCCAAACACACGTATTTTTATTTACAATCCAAGTTAAATGCACAATGGCAAGAGTGTCCGTTTTAATAAATCTTACAATATTATACATTTTGTTGGCGTAAGGCGTAAACTTGTAAAATTGTTTACAAACAAGAACAATGTGCCACAGAATACAATACGCACGCGCAAACGATATTGAAATGGCGGAAATGGGCGCACCCACGGCAGTTCAATTATTTGTTTGATAACAAATTTCTTCGTAATTATTTTCATTTAGATTTATATTTCTAAATAATAAATAAGTTTTAACATTATTTGTTTATGATATATTAAAATAAAATATCGGCAAAAGGATTTAAAATGGTTGTATAATACTAGTCTCTGCCTTCATTTTATCAATTTTCTAAGAGGTGTCGCCACAGTTTGAAAAACAAAGTTTCCAGCGACTCTAAAACAGTGTCATGTGTTATGTTTAGGGAATTATTCTTATCTTGTAAATTGTTATTGAGTTGGCACTATTGTTATTACTAAAACTGGAAGATCCGATTCCGGTGATTCAAAACCACTTCCGTAAAAGCTTTACACTGCTAGAGACCACCAACGAAGGCAATACGAAGGTGAAACCGTTACTGATTATATGACTTCTTTGCAAAAATTAGCAATTAACTGTAAATTCGGAAATTATTTAAAAACAGCACTGCGAAATCAATTTGTTTTCGGTCTCAGATCAGAAAAAAATCAAAGCAGATTACTTGCATGTAAAGATTTAACTTCAGATAAAGCTCTAGAAATTGCAACTAGCATGGAACTTTCGGCGCGTGATGCAGCACAATTGCACGGGTCAAGTCAGGTTAATGTAAATGCAGTTAGCATTCCTAGTATTAAGACAAAAAGTGCAAACCGAAAATTCCATAACAGTTCTAGAGTAAATAATCAAAATACAATTAAAATAGGTACAAATAAAAATATCGATACAAAATTTAGATTTAGGGGATATTTTACAAGTGAATACAAATGAATCAAAGCTAGAACTACAAAACGTTTTAGATAAAATTCTGTTGATTTTTGTTTTCAGGCGAGTGAAATGAAAGGCGAAACACTAGTAGTTATTTTACACTGGTTTTATTTTATAGCGTTTGACGTTTTACATGGAAAAAACAATTAATTATTATATTATTAATGTAGAGAGCTAGTCTCGGCAGAAAAACAATATGCTGCCAACGTATACTTAGAAAAAATCCCAACAATCCCCCCCTCGGAAGGATCTCTGCTCTATCAAGATAATCATTCCGCCTGTCTACCATTACTGCATCATTCTGGTACGATGATCTTCGTGTTGATTCCGGTTCAGTGGCTTCGTTAATAAGTCCGCTGGATTCTGGTTCGTTGGTACATATTTTAGTTGAATGACACCTTCCATGACCCTCTCTCTGATGAAGTGATGTTTAATCGCGATATGCTTTGTGCTGGACTTGTCGATGTGATTCGTGGCGTGTGCGATAGCCGCTTGGCTGTCGCACCAAATCAGGGTCGATTCTCCAATCAATTCAACGAAATGTACTCAGCTTCCATTGTGCTCAATGCGACTGCCGTTTGTTTCGCACTCCTCCAGTATACTGGAGCGCCTGCTAACGTGATCAGATATCCACTGGTGCTCTTTCTGTCAATCGTACACGTGGCCCAATCTGCATCGAAGTACGCTGACATTGACATTTACGTACCTCAATATTATCTTTGCTGCGTTCCAATGTTGTTTGTTGAAACACGAGCAAAATTGAGCTAATTTAGGTACAGAGAACGCAATATCCGTTCGAGTTCTCTGAGAGAGATAGAGAAGTCCACCGATTAGTTCCCGGTATGGAACGTCCGAAGTACAATCTTCACTGCTGTGCTCTTCTAAAAATTTCGGCTTAACCTCCATAGGTGTTAAGGCTCCCTTCGCGTCCTGTAATCCAAATCGGTTGATAAGTTGATCGATGTAGTCCTCTTGAGAAAGTACGATTCCGTTTTGCATTTTCTTGAACTTGACTCCCAGCATATGTGAGATCTCCCCAACGTGCTTAACCTCAAAACACCTGTCAAGAGAGATTTCACTTTTTCTTTTGTAATTTCATTTTGCGATATAGCCAGCATGTCATCGACGTAAACGGTCAGTATGGCTCGGCCGTGTTTCGCGGTGAAGTCATAGACACAGGGATCAATTTGGTTACGTACAAACCCCATTTTCGTCAATGAGTTATTTAAGTGGTCGTTCCAACATCTACCACTTTGTTTGAGTCCGTAGATTGACTTTTTCAGCTCACAGACAAACGTTTCTTTTCCAGCCTGTACAAAACCTTCGGGTTGCCCCATGTAGAGCACTTCTTTGAGACCGCTATGTAGGTAAGCACTCTTCACGTCATATTGATCGATGATCCAATTCTTCTCGACGCTGGCGGCCACCAATAGATGAATAGTTTCAAAACTGGAAACTGGAGCACATATTTCATTATAATCTATATCTTTACTAGACGCGCTTTGAATCGATGAGTCTCACCAGCTGCCTTCTTCTTCTTGAAGACCCATTTACATTTTACAGGTGTCTTGATGGCGTCTTGGTAACACGACCGGTTTCTTGAATTTCCGATCTAACTAGATCAAATAGCGTTCGGTTCAAACGTTCTGCCACGCCGTTTTGTTGCGGAGTGTATACCATCGTAGTTTCATGATGGATACCTTCGATCTTGCAGAAATCTGTCCAATTCTTGTTACAGAATTCGAGTCCATTATCTGTTCTGACTCGTTTCAGCTTTTTATCAGTTTGTTTTTCGACTTCGATTTTCCAGAAGCTTTATCTTTGCCACGAGTTGCCTGGTGTCGTTGCCCTCAGTTCGTCTGGCATCTTCTGCAAGCAGGCGCCTCTTCACAGTGGCGCATGTGAAGTCTGCTTCTGGAAGGTTGCACACTGCGGAGACAACTGTGTCCCACTCGTCCGATAATCCGCAGAGAATCGTCATTGCCAAATCTCCATCATCTATTGTGTCACCAATGTTTGCTAAATCTGCAACGGTTTTATTAATTTGACCCAAGTAACATTCTATTGACTCGCAATCCAACATTTTACACGAGTACAACTTTCGTCGCAATAATTGCAATGTTTGGAACTTACTATCTGTCGGCGCATACAACCTTTGAAGCTCTTCCCACACCAGTTTTGCAGATGTTAGCAGACGAATGTGCATCTGCTGTTCGTCGCAGACTGCGAGAGCGAGTTTGGCGAGAGCTTTACCTTGTCAAGAGATGAACTGTTTCTTCTCCGTTGAGGTGGCATTTTGGGCTGGTTCTTCTTCTTCGGGATTTATAATCGACCAGAGATCGCACTCCGTAAGCACCATCCTCATTTGGTACGACCACGAGGCATAATTCGTACCGTTTAGTTTATCTATTGCGTGCTTTGTCTCCATCATCTTTGCTTTCGGGAGAGAGACGGTCTAACCTATAAAAATAACCACACGGCCGACAAGATCATATACTAGTATCCTTTCTCTACCTCTCATATCGCGCACAAAACACAACATTAAAGTTAACTTAAGTAAATGTAAATTCATGACCGATATGATCGAATATTGTAGATATAATATAGATAAGCGTGGGATACATAAAACAAAGTCAAAAATTGACGCGATACAAAATGCGGCACATCCGAAAAATGTTTCTGAAACTCGAGCGTTTATAGGTTTAGTAAATTACTACGGACGTTTCTTTCAAAATTTAAGCGCTATACTATACCCTTTAAATCAGTTACAAAAAAAGCAATAAAATTTGAATGGAACGCGGATTGCGAAGAATCTTTAAAAAAAATTAAGTCCGAGATACAATCTGATCGGATTTTGGCTCATTACGATACACAATTACCTCTTGTACTTGCCACGGACGCTAACCCTTACGCTGTGGGTGCAGTGTTATCTCACATTTACCCCGATGGTACTGAACGCCCAATACAGTTTGCTTCCCAAACATTAAGTACTACCCAACAAAAATATCCCCAAATTGATAAAGAAGCCTATGCTATTATTTTTGGAGTAAAGAAATTTTACCAATGTCTATACGGAAACAGATTTACATTAATTACAGATCACCAACCCGTAGTACAAATTTTTTCACAAAATAAAAGTTTACCCGTACTTACGGCTACGCGAATGCAACACTACGCAATTTTTTTACAAGGTTTTCATTACAATATCAAATACCGTAATACAAATTTACACGCAAATGCAGACGCAATGTCTAGATTGCCATTCAAATCAGAAAATTTATTAAAACTTGATGCACCTGACTGGTTCGAAACCAATCAAATTGAAATTCTGCCCGTAACCTTTGATGTACTAGTCACAGAAACAGCTAAAGACCCGGAACTAAAATCTTTATTAATTGGATTACGAACAGGAAAGACAATACCAAAAGATAAAAGATTCGGAATCAATCAGATCGAATTCACATTGCAAAACGGGTGTATTATGCGCGGTTCTAGAACGGTGATACCGATGTCTTTACGCAAGCGCATATTACAAGAAGTACTTTTGGAATTCCGAGTATACTGGTAAGCGATAACGGCAAACAGTTTGATTCATTTGAATTCAAAAACTTTTTAAAAAGTAATGGTCTTCGGTTTAAATTTACCGCACCGTACCACCCAGCTTCAAATGGCCAAGTGGAACGGTTCGTTCAAACCTTTAAACAAGCATTACGAACCTTAGAGGGAGCAGATACAGAAAAAGAACTAAATCAATTCTTATATTACTACCGAATTTCACCACACTCTACAACGGGAGTAAGTCCGTCAAAATTAATGTTCGGTATAAAAATTAAATCTAGGTTAGATTTACTAAAACCAGAACTCAAAACCGATGAAAGACAAATATTAAATTACAAAATTAGAGAATTTAACATTGGAGTAGCCGCACGAAATTACACTCGCGATTGTAAATGGGAATTCGGTCACATAAAAGAAAGACTTGGTAAACTACATTACATTGTAAAATTAGATGATAATAGAGAGTGGCGACGCCACATAAATCAAATACGCGGAATAGGTGAAAACACACCCAATATTTGTGTGACAGAACCTAACCCTAATTTAGAAACTATTTTAAATAACAAAAATGATGATAAACAACCAAAAACTAATGCGACTGATGGTGCGCAACCCACTACAAAAATCGAAAAGAAATCAGAACCACAAGGAATTCCTTTGCTTGCTTCCCCGGTACCCCAGCGTCACCGCCGCCCTTGTGGAGGTCCGTACGTAACATACCCGGAAAGCACCTGATAGATTTGATGTAAAAAAAATGGTAACTTTGTATTATTTAGATATGTGTTAATATTATTTATTGTAAAATATAATCTCAATTCTATGTAAGCATGTATTATAATTATTTTTGATGAGGAAGAGAAGAGATGTTATGTTTAGGGAATTATTCTTATCTTGTAGTAGGGTCTGTAATGGATAAAATACTGCATTTTGGGATAAAAGCGATTTTATTGCAGATACTAATTAACAATATCAAAACAAAAAATTTGAGTCGAGGATCCACTCCGCTGGACCCCCCACCCCCGGGTACCGCCCCTTAAAGTTCGGCAGTGCGCGCTCTGCTTTATTATTTATTTACTGGAGAACGGTTATAGCTACGGCAAAAATTCAAAAACTGAAATATGCACAAATGTACAGACTATTACTGTATATTTTTAGTTTCTCAGGTTTTTGCTTAGAATATATCTAAAATATGTTTTTTTTTCAGATTTGGATCACTTGAATTGAAATATTTTATTTTTTTACGGCTATACTAATCATTTTTTGAAGTTTTTTTTCAAGTAAAACTTGTGGAAAATTTACTTTTCTATGTATATTCAAAATTTCAGCTCCTAAACATGAACCATTGCCTCCTAAATACTACAGGCCTGACCCAGCGTTTGGATGACGTCATCCGTTGAGGCTGAGCCACGGGGCTGAGCGTGAGCATAGCAGTTGAACAGCGTTAAACTCTGTATAGGAGTTGCGATCTTTAGTGTTTAAAATTTGAATTTTACTTGAAATGGGATCTAAACTCAGGTCAAAGTCATTATTACTGTATAAGTTTCTTGTGAAATTTCTTTTACTTAACATAAATATAATTAATAATGTGGGAAGTAAATGGTCGGGAATGCAGTCACTTTTCTTTATTTTCTACACTGCCAACGTTTCGACACCACTTGTGTCTTCTTCAAAGGCTCTACACACAAGAACATCGATATGTTATACAGAAGTACATTTTAAATAATAAGTTACTTACAGTAGATGAACTTTAGATATTGTTAAGATAAGTGCATAACAAAGTTGCACCAATTAGATACATAAATTCTGGTACTACAGAATAGTCAAAAATAAATTTAAAACACGTCCACGAAAAAATACTCATGTTACATGGGCAAGCCAAAAATAGAGAATAACGGTTAAAACCACTGTCCTGCGGGAAAGCATGTATACACAAGTTATCCTTATGACGAAAGTACGCATGAATAAAAACAGCGGAACTATGTACCGTGCAACGAGAATGTGAAACTTAAAGCTAAGAATTATTGTAGTGTTATGTATTAAATAATTGTAAAATATTTGAATATATGTTGCTCAGATCTTGTATATCGCTGCGGAAATTAACAGTTTTCTTCCTTTTGTATGTGAAGCATTTCCAGAATCAATCTTTTTTGTAGATTCTTCTCTCTGTCGATGACTTCAGTGTTTCCATAATCAAAGGTGTGATTATGGTCTATACAATGTTGCGTTAGGGCACAGATGTTTGTGGTTTTGTTTGCAGGCTTTGTTGAGTTCCTTTCATGCTCCTTTGCTCTGGTTTTCAATAAACGTTTAGATTGACCTATGTAGCATTTGTTGCAGTCTTTGCATGGGATTTTGTATACCACTCCTGACTGCATCATGGTGTCTATGGGATCTTTAATTTTGCTATACAGGTTGTTTATGGTTTTTACCGGTTTTTGAGCGACATTAAGTCCCTCTACATACGGAATTCAGACATACATTTTATTCTGCACGGGTGCGTTGTCAAGGTTGTTGCTGTCACTGCGTTCTGAAGAAGTTGGGTTATGATTCAGGATCTTGTTTATTGTCTTCCGTGGGTATTTGTTAGCCTTTAATAATTCTTTTACCGTGTGTACAGCTTCATTCTGGTGTTCTGGTGATGTTAAAGAAATCGCACGGTGTTTAAGATTTTTTGCTACATTCAGAAGTTGATTTCTAGGATGTCTTGAATGATAACTGATAAATCTGGTGGACGAGGTCGGTTTTCTATACCACTTGTAGGCGATGGTGTTGTCTTTATGGATCAGCAACACATCCAAGAAGGGTATGGTGTTATTTTGTTCCATTTCTAAAGTGAACTGAAGGTTGGTGTTGTAGCTATTGAAGTTCATTAGTATTGTTTGTGTATGTTCCAGAGGAACAGCTGTGATCAGGTCATCGACGTATTTCTTTATGAAAGGAACTTTAAAAGGTAGTGTAGGTATGACCACTTCTAACAATTGATCCATAACCAGATTAGCAATGGTAGGGCTGAGAGGGCTACCCATACTGAAGCCGATTTTCTGTCTGAAGATTTTGGAATCAAACGAGAAGAAGCCTTGTGTGTAACAGAATTCTACTAATGCTTGGAACTCTTGCTTTGGTATATTGGTCCTGTTACTGACATGGTCCCAGTTTTTGTCTACTGCTTGTAGGGTTAGATCTAGAGGGATGTTTGTAAACAAGGACACCACATCGAGAGAGACCAGGACGTAGCCCGGGTCTAAGGTAATATTTTTGATGAAGTTAGTAAATTCAAAAGAGTTCTTAACATAGTATTCTTCATTTTCTAGGAAACTCAGTTTGATGGACAGAAATTTGGCCAGATTAGCTGTGGGAGCATTGACGGCACTTACAATTGGTCGCATGGGGTGCCCTTCTTTGTGCAATTTAATCAATCCGTAGAATTGGGGGGTGGTTGCATTATCTGTTGTTAATTGTTTTTTAGTTTTAAGATCAATGTAATTGTTGTTGTACAGGTTTTTAATTAAATTGTTGTTTTTATTCTGTATTTTTGTTGTTAAATCATTCTGTACTTGCTTATATGTTTCTTGGTCGCTTAAAAGATTATTCATTTTTGCGATGTAGTCATTTCTTTGCAACGCTACAGTTTTATTAGTCTTATCAGCCTTACTTATTAGAATTTCAGGATTATCTTTTAAGAATTTCTTGGTTTTATTATAAGATTTTATTAAGGACGAGGAAATATTGTCATTTGGTGAGTTGTTGTTTTCATTATGAGCGAAGTTCGTCAAAATGTTCGTTATTTGCAACCTAACCTCAGTTTTCAAACTGTCATCCGTCGTAGATGCTATCGCGTTTTCGACATCTGCAATGATTTTGAAAATAGGGATTTCTTTTTTCTGCAGAGGTACATTGAATTTAGGTCCCAGTGCTAGAAGTTCAGCAACTTGTGGTGGGAAGGTAACATTAGTTAGATTTAGGAACCAATCTTTTTCGTGAAGATGTATATTATATTCCGTGCAGAGGTGATCATTTTTGGCTTGCCCATGTAACATGAGTATTTTTTCGTGGACGTGTTTTAAATTTATTTTTGACTATTCTGTAGTACCAGAATTTATGTATCTAATTGGTGCAACTTTGTTATGCACTTATCTTAACAATATCTAAAGTTCATCTACTGTAAGTAACTTATTATTTAAAATGTACTTCTGTATAACATATCGATGTTCTTGTGTGTAGAGCCTTTGAAGAAGACACAAGTGGTGTCGAAACGTTGGCAGTGTAGAAAATAAAGAAAAGTGACTGCATTCCCGACCATTTACTTCCCACATCAACTTTCCAGTCGAATATTCATCTTTTCATAATTAATAATACCTTAGTACCTACCTATTTTCTAAATAAAGTCTAACAAAATATTTCTACAATTTATTTACTAAGTAAAAATAAATATACGGGAACAAGTGATTTTTATTACAAAGTATCCAAGATATCCGTAATTAAGCAGACAGTTATTCCTAAAAAAAAGGTATTTAAAAAAAAATAAAATAATAAACCTAAAATCTAAAATGTATAAAGAAGAAAAGTATGTAACTAACTATACATATGTGTATGTGCCTCAAAAACTTTAGAATCACTGAAGCGATTGCTCCCAAATTTTGCGTGAATACTATTGAGCATCCGAGGGTGACGATGCCAGTCCGCCATCTTGAAACAAAATGGCGGCTAGCTATCTCCTAATGTACTGCACCGATTGCATTCAAATTTGGTACAGTAATAGCTAAGGATCTTACTTAAGACTTTGATATATTACAATATCAGTCCGTCATCTTGCAACAAAATGGCAGCTAGCTATCTTAAAATGTACTGCACCGATTGGGTTCAAATTAAGTACAGCAATAAATTTTAGAAAAATAGATTTAACTTAAGACATAGGAGTAGTATATAGGACACGATAACGCAGACACTCTGTGTTAAATTTCTGTGTGTGTTCTATGGTGTCCCTCGGGGGACACTATGTGTTAGTACTGTTCTATGGTGTCCCACACTGTGTGTTGTATGGTGTCCCGTGTGTGAATTGGTGAGTACTGTGGTGTCCCTCGGGGGACACTATGTTTTTTTTTTTTTTTTTTTTTTTTTTTTTAATTTAATACATTTATTTTAGTATGCTCCATTTTACAATACTACATACTAATATTTTTCCCATCATAACATTTTTACATCTGCAATTTCGTATTTACATTTCATATTATTATATTTATTTATTTACAATACTTAAACTATATATATTTTTTTTTTTAAATTTTAAACTATTTAATTAACAATGGCTCTAAATATTTTACATTTAAAATTTAAATTTAAACATTACATAAAATAGTGTGATATCAATAAATATTTTTTACAAATTATTTTCCCTACATATCATTATTTTACATGTACATTCATATTCCTTTTTTATATTTCTTTTTTATATTTGCTTCATGCTTTATACATCTTATAATTATATTCGAGTTCTGAACAATATGTTAATAAATTTTATTTTATTTTTTTTTATATATAACAACAGATACACATATTTGTACATATAACAGTATTTAATCTAATTTTTCAAAATCTATGGAATTGATAAAGTCTATAAATATTGATGTATGTCTTTTAACTAAATCTGGTTTTGATTCTGGCCAGGTCCTTCCACTGTAATTAATTTGAGTTTTAAGTTTCTGACGCTCATTGTTTAATATCGCACAATTATAAATTATGTGATCAATTGTTTGATCTTCGCATCCACATACACACTCCGCGCTTTCACTTATTTTATATTTAAATAGGTAACTTTTAATATGTCCGTGACCACTTAACATTACTGTCACTTTAGGTGAGTATGGAAGTTTGATATCTATCCGCGAATCAACACTCGGAAAAAACGATTTTGTTATGTTACCTTTACTAGTATTTGCCCACTCACTTTGCCACAGTTCTTCACTGCTTTTCCGTTCTTGGCGTGTAACAACTAATTTTCTTAATTTAAGTTCTTCCTCGGTAGTGTCTTCTTTGTCATCTGAAGTAGGTTTCAGTTTTTCGTACAGTCGTACAATTTCTTGCAGTTTAATTATAATTGGTGTGTTTCCAGTCAGGATGCAAGAAGCCTCATACGATATTGTTTTATAGCCTTTTAATATTTTTATGTTTATTAGTCTTTGCACTCTTTTTAATTTGCGTTGGTTGTACTTCTTTTGCAGGGCGCCCATCCATGCTGGCGCACCATATGACAAGATCGGTATTATTGCCCCTTTATAAATAGTATGGAGTGCTTGTTGTCTCAAACCCCATTTGATTTTCGCTGACTTGGCTAAAATATTGATTAATTTTATACATTTGTTCGTAGTGTATTCCACATGTTCGTTAAAGTTGAGCTGGTTGTCTATTTGTATTCCGAGATATTTAATAATTGTTACTTGTTTTAAAATTTCATAATTCAGAAATATATTTATCTTGCTTTTGAGTAACGATCTTCTTTTTGTCATAAGCATGACCTGCGATTTGGTTTCATTAAAACTTGTTTTATTATTTATGGCCCAATTCATTATCTTTACTAAATTTATATTTGTTTCGTTTTCAGCCTCCAAAACTGTGTTTCCTCTCACCATCAGAATAAGATCATCTGCAAAAGCTATCACTTTAGCGTTCTTTGAGTAGTTAAGCTCCAGTAGTGAGTTATACTGGATGTTCCAGAAACCTGGACCGCTGCAAGAACCCTGTGGGCAACCTCTGCTTACTAATTTAATTACTTTTACGCCATTTGATTCAAGTTCGGCTGTTCTATCACTAAAGTAGCTTTTTGAAAGGTTTAATAAATTTCTAGGACATTTGAATTCCTGCATCGCTTTGATAATCGCTGGCCACCAAGCAGCATTGAATGCACCCTTTACGTCGAGACTTACAAGAACCACAACTTTCTTTTCTGCAAAACTTTCTTCTACATATTTCTTAAGCTCTATTATTGCTTCTGTTGTTCCCTGAGGGACACTATGTGTTAGTACTGTTCTATGGTGTCCCACACTGTGTGTTTTATGGTGTCCCACACTGTGTTGTATGGTGTCCTACACTGTGTGTGAGTACTGTGGTGTCCCTGGTGGGTCAGGTGCGTGCCGTTGTAGGAGGGAGTATGTTTCAATAGTGTGTTAGAGCGTGCAGAATGTATAGTTAGGGATGCGTAGAATGTTGTGTTATTCAATAATTGTCAAGTATAGAAGTATATTAGGCACGTGTATGATAATAGGTAGAAGGAATATAAGGAGAATTATAAATCGTACTGCAACGCCGCCGCTGGTAGTGCCCGCGGGTTACTCTGTGGCCGGCGTGTTTGAACTAGTTCATATTTGGATTGTAAACAAACAGTAGGGAAACGTACAAGTTTATGAATATGATGTGTGAGCAAAGTTGCCCGTCACACTACATCGCAACTGATATTTAAAAATATTTGTAGTAGGTGTAATATTACATAAGTTAAATAAAACTCTATCGTACTAGTATTATTAATATTTATTTAAATAGAATACAATTTAATACAATAATCATACATTTTATAAAAAGTTTTCTTTTAAAACCCAAGAATTATTTTTCTCATCTAAGCCGAGCCATTTCACAAAATACTTATCACCACGACGTTTTATTATCTTTTCAACAAGGTAGGTGTCGGGATAGTTTGTTTTAAGCAATTCTTCTTGATAGAATCCGCCTTTAATACGGTTTCCTTCCCAATCTTCTATTTCATAAGTTACGGGTATTGTATGCTTCACATCGGCAATTTTAAAAACTTCTGTTGTCCAATTAGGTGTGTATCCTTTTTCAAATATATGCTTATATTTACTTATTCGTACTTGATCACCAGTTTGAAATTTCGGTGTTTTCAGTGTACGACGTGAATACTTCACCGATCTATTGGAGTACGCTTGAATGCGTGTTGATTCTGTGACATCTGACGGGTTCATTTGTATAGTACGATGTTTGGAATTATTATATTCCTCAACTAAATCGTCCAGAATATCTATCCATTTGTATGTTCCTTGATAGCTAAATTGTTTCCACATCTTTTCCTTTAGTGTTCTATTCCAACGTTCAACAATGCTAGCCTTTAGGTGTGAAAACGTTGAATAATGATTAATGTCATGATCTTGCATTAATTTCTTGAAGTCACGATTAAAAAATTCGGTACCATCATCTGTTTGTATATTTCGTGGTACACGACTGGTATTGAATATTTCCTTCATTGCTGTCATAACATTTACACTCGATTTAGTTGGAACAGCTTTTGCCCACGCAAACTTTGAAAATGTGTCTATAACAGTTAATATAAATTTTATACCGTTGTTTTCATTACGGTATGATGTCATGTCGACTAAATCTGCTTGCCATAAATCGTCAAAACCACGTAGTGCAACTTGTCGTCGAGGAAAATTGCGACGCGCTGGTTTATGTAGTTCATTTGTTAATTGTTTTTTTTCGTCGCTCATTTTATTAATGGTTTTGTGCGTTAATAAAATATCCCATTTGTTCTTTAAGTTGTGCTGTAACTTCTTTTAAAATTTGTATATCTGCATTTATTTTATGCAACTGGTTATCAGTATATTGTGAAAGTTGTGCTTTCATTTCCTTAATTCTATTTTCTTGATTTAGTTCTACAAGTCTAATTTCCTTCACATTATCCCGTATTTCTTGTCCAAATTTGTTGACGAGAAGAGCAACACTGTCACGCACTAATTTAATATCTCCTTGGAACTGTTTATTTATTGATCCACTGTTTTCATCCACATATTGTTTAGTTACAGCATCATTAGCGTTGCGAGAGAGACCAATGTTCGTTAAACGCTTATTATCGAAATTCAAATCACCGTCGCTGGTTAATGAATAACCAATTTCGTTTTTTCTTAAATTCTGGTGTTGCCCGGCTGATGTTGTAGGATTATTGGAAGAGCTCAAAAAATGTCCAAACTTGTCGACAGACATAACGAAAGTGAGTTTATTCAATAAAACCCTCTTCTCTTAACTCTTCCTCAATCGCTGCGATTTCGAACTCTAATCCAGTGTGACCAATAGCCCGTGAAGAATGAAGTATATGCAGACGTTTAACCAATTCATTGGGATCATTCCAATATTTAAAATCAATGTTGTTTCTAGGTGTAGATACTAAATTAGTTCCACCAGTACCTGTCACCGGTTGTGTATGAAAATATTTTATTATATTTTTATACTTATAAGATTTATTTATCATAATTTTGCCTAGCGGTGAATAATTTTTTCTATGTGCATTTGTATCAATAACTATTTCCTTATATTTTATCCAATCGTCAAGAGTATAACTTTCATCGCTAGGAACTGTGAGAAACAGTAATTTTGCAAGTCCTGGTGTTATTTTATACTGCTTTTCTCTTACATTAATAATGTCATCTTTACTTAGTGTCACATAGGAATCACCAATTTTAAAAAAGTCACCTACACGTCTAACCCCATAAAGTTGATCCAACTGTTTATTGTATTTATTGTATTTTTCATTGAATATTAAATGTTTTATATAAACTCTTAAAATTGGTCCTACATTGTCATTTAGATATTTTTCAATTGTTTCATGACCATCGGGTAATTTTAATAAGTTATCAAAAGAAATTAGATTTCTATCTTCTTTCTTGACATTATTCACTTCTTGTTTAATATTTTCTTTTGACTCTGATATTTTTGCCACAGCTTCTGTTAATGGCTCGACAATAGGTTTGTATTGTTGTATTAATGCATCATTTTTGCTTGTTTCATGTTGCATTATATCCTTGTATTTACGCCGAATATTATTAGCAGTTTTCTCAATTTCCAATATAAGGCTATTATTCTGTGTCTTTCTTGGTTTTTCTATCTTTCTGGCAACATTATTCTTCTTTAATTTTAACACTTTTGTCATTTTTAAATTATATTTTACCATATCATAACACTACAACAGCTCTATTCAATCTGAACGATTTTGTTAGCGGTCTAATATTATGTAGGAGTCAAAACACTTACGATAACGCCCTTCATTTAACTCCTTATCTTTATCGATAACTACGAAATCATACTTATTTTCTCTCCAGCAAAGCGAGCATAAGCTCTTGAAATGTTCAAAATTCATATCTGTATTTATATGATCTTTGTATATATGCTGTAAATTAGTATCATCTTGCTTGAAAAGAATTAGAAAATTTGCATTATCTCTAATTAAGTGTTTTGGTATGTGCGCATATGATTGACACAAATAAAACGAGTCTACAAAACTATGGCGACCCATACTGAAATATTCGCGCATAATATTTTGTTTATCACATACAACATCGTCAAATATGAAAAGAGAATTTCGTTTGGCATTTTGTGGACTCACAATATTAGAATTATTACTATACGAATAAAAACCTATATCAGGAACAAGATTTAAAATTTTTGCCAATAACATATATTTTCGTTGATCGGGTGTTTTCGTGTATACATAGATATTTTCAAATTTCAAACCATTCGGATCGGTAATAAGGCTGATCATTACGTTTGTTTTACCACAGTTTGAAGGACCACATATTATACAACGTAAATTGTTAGGTAACAAGTATCCATGTCTTAAGAAGTCTGAATTATTATTATCAGAATTTGATGCAACACTATCCAAATTTTGAACCTTTAAAGTGACGTCTTGTTTAACCACCTTCATTGTGCACTACATACTAAGTAAAATATTATATTTGCACATCCATATATATACATGTGGAATAGACAAACATGTATAAATATAAAGATTAATGTGAGTTTCAATTTAGTAGCCTGTTAGCAGTTGTAATGTCAACATCTCGATATAATTACATTGGAGGTGGTTTAGTAAATTCTGTAATCAATAAACTTCCTTTTGAAATTCACATACCGGGCTATCAATATTGCGGACCAGGTACAAAACTTTCAGATCGTTTAAAACGTGGTGATAAAGGTGTAAATGAATTAGACAGAGCTTGTAAAGAGCACGACATATCATATTCAAAAAATAAAGATAATATAAGCGCTCGACACGACGCTGATAAAAAATTAGAAAATAAAGCTTGGCAACGAGTGTTAGCTCGTGATTCGTCTCTCCGAGAAAAATCAGAAGCTTGGGGCGTTGCTACAACAATGAAAATGAAGCAAAAATTAGGTATGGGGCTAAAAAAAGTAAAGCCGAAGAGAAATAAAAAAATAAGAAAAAAACTAACTTTCCAAAGTATAACAAAAATTGCGAAGAATGCTATGAAAGCGAAAATAAAAAACAACAAAGGTCATAAGGTCATAAGGTCATAAGGTCATAACAGCAAGAGATCTTATAAATACAGCGTTAAAAGCTGCTAAACGCGAAGTAAAAAAATCTAAATCGAATCCACCAACTGTACCAAAAGACCGTATGCTACCTTTATCTAAAATTGGCGGTCTCTTTCCACTAATACCTGTCTTCGCAGGATTATCAGCGATTGGTGCTCTAACAGGCGGTGCTGCAGCTGTTGCGAAAGCAGTTATTAGTACAGAAGATGCAAAAAAAGAATTAGAAGAGAATAAACGACATAATCGTAAGATGGAAGCGATTGGTATAGAGAAAGGGATTGAAATGAGACCCACAAAAAAAGGCTATGGATTGTTCCTATCACCGTATCCAAAAAACCACTAAACTTACCGAGAGTACCTTTGACTAATTTGGATTTGATAAAGTATGCACGTCAATATAAAATTTCTTATTTTCGCGGTGTTTTCATGCGCGATACTTTACCCAAGCGTCCAAGACATAATGAGTCTGCTATAGTTAACCTGGACAGTGTTTCGGGTAGCGGAACCCATTGGGTTGCATACGTAAAACGTGGAAAAAAAGTAATATATTTTGACAGTATTGGTAACATGCAACCACCAAAAGAAATCATTGAGTATCTCGGTAAATATAATATTTATTATAATTACTCTAAAGAACAGGCACCGAATACGGTAATATGCGGTCATCTTTGTTTAAAGTTTCTTATGAATAATAGATAATTATATGAAGTTATAAACAATAATGTCATTCATGTTTTAGTTATTGAAACGTTAACACTATGTCTCTGACACTAACTTTAAACGGATATAATTCATTGTTAAGTTCCAATTTTTTTCCACCAATTGATTTACACAAAAAACATGAGTACGTACTGGGGCTAGTTCTATTTAGTACATTTAATTCAATACCGAACATTGATCAAACAAATAACAGATTATATTATGGCGACACATTTATTACACTTCCAGAAGGATCGTACGAAATTAAAGATATAGATACATATATTAAGAGTGTTCTTCGTAGCAGCTGTGTAAAATTTGATATAAAACCAAATAATAATACTTTACAAAGTGAAATAAAATGCAGTGAGTGGATTCATTTTAATAAACCTAATAGTTTGGGGCGTTTACTAGGATTCACAGCTAGGAGTCTTAAACCAAATGTATGGCATCAATCTGACCTGCCCGTACAAATAATTAAAGTTAATACTATACGTTTAGAATGTAACATTACAACGGGGTCATATACGAATGGTTTTACAACACATACAATTCATGAATTTACACCCGTAGTGCCCCCTGGGTACAAGATTGTTGAAGTTCCAAATAATATAATTTATCTTCCTCTTCGTGTACACGCAATCGATAATATAACTATTAAAATAGTTGATCAAGACGATAACTTAGTTAATTTCCGTGGAGAAGCCGTTACGGTAAGGTTGCATATTAAGCAGCTATAACACAATGTTGTTAGTGAGTGGAAAAAACAAAAGAAGAATAAGAGGTTTTGGATATCCATTGATTTTACAACGACCACCGTCAGAGTATAAATCCTACAGTTATTCTCCAATTAACGTCAGAAGTATTCGAACCAACCTAACGTTAACACATTACAGTAAAAATATTTTAAAATCTTTGGGTTATAATATTTTAAAATGAGTATTCAAACGTTTGCAACTGACGATATTTTAACAGTGGGCGAAGAGTTAACATTCGATGAATCGATTACTCGGTTAGAATTTCATAGCCATCAACCATACATCAGTTCAACTTTTAGCAGCTGCGATGAGATACGTATCCCGATACAACAACAAGATATATACACTTTACCATCGCAAAGTTATCTTTACGTAGAAGGAAAAATAGAAGTTAATACACCGATAGCAGCAGCAGATCTAGAAAATCTACAACAGAATACGAAATTTATAAATAATGGAATATCCTATTTGTTTGAAGAAATTCGATATGAATTAAATGGAATAGAAATTGATCGTACAAAAACTTTGGGTATAACTTCAACTGTCAAAGGTTACACGTCCTTTACACCGAATGAGGCGAAAGCATTACAAAATGCTGGATGGTCTGTACTAGATGCTAACAATTCTATTAAATTAAATGAAAACTTTAATGTATGTATTCCGTTAAAAACATTACTTGGATTTGCTGAAGATTTTAACAAAATTATCATCAATGCTCGTCAAGATTTAATACTTGTCCGTTCAAAAACTGACAACGATGCTTTAGTATGCTCATTGAATGAAAATTATAATTTTGTTGTAAAACTCTTTAAAGTACAGTGGCGTGTACCATACGTGCATGTTGCGAATCCTCAACGTTTAGCATTGCTAAAATTATTAGAACAGAACAAACCAATTTTTATAAACTTCCGAAGTTGGTCAACACACGAATATCCAATGTTACCAGCAACTTCAAAACACACATGGACTGTGAAATCAAGCAGTCATCTAGAGAAACCCCGTTTTGTCTTGCTTGTTTTTCAAACAAATAGAAAAAATTCTATTCACGCTGACACGTCCGTATTTGATCACTGCAATATCACAAACGTAAAGTTATTCTTAAACTCCGAATATTATCCTTATGATAACATGAATTTAGCCATTTCCGACAATAAGTATGCATTAATATACGATATGTACACACGTTTTCAAGCATCTTATTATGGTCGTAGCGGGCATGGAGAACCATTATATGGTATACAGAATTTTAAATCAATTGCGCCAGTTTTCATTATCGATTGCTCTAGGCAAAATGATTCTATAAAGTCTTCTACTGTCGATATTCGTCTTGAGTTTGAATCAAAAGATGTAATCCCAAACAATACGTCAGCATATTGTATTATATTGCATGACAGTCTTGTTGAATATAATCCAATGACTAATATCGTTAAAAAAATTGTGTAACCGCATCACACGTTTTTCTCAGTTCACTGAAGTTTCTCATATCGGTTAGACGTACTACATGATAAAATGGAAGAATTTATTGTTGATATTCAAGGTTTCAAATTGGGTAAAGAGCGATTTATAGCCAAAGAAATTGCTATCATTACAACCATCGGTTTAAAAATACAACATATTCTCATACAGCCACCTGTTTCATGGAGCGAGATAACAAGTTTTAAAAAACGAAGACAAGTACTATGGTTAGAACGTTATTATCATGGGTTATCTTGGTCAGATGGACACATACCGTATTATTCTACAGAAAAAATCATGAAGAAAATATTTTCATCTGAATGCAGAATATATGTTAAAGGAGCCGAGAAGAAACAATATTTACAATCACTACTTGCAAAAAACTTGATGTACACTACAATTGTTGATTTATCAGAAGAGGCAAATGAACTTGAACTTACACCGTCATTGAGACATTGCAATGAACACACATCTAGAGTAACATGTTTCCATCATAGACCACTTGTGGGGACAAATTATTCAAGAAAAGAAAATAAACCTTCATGTGCGTTGAGAAATGTTTACACATTACAATCTTGGTTGACACGGTTATAGTAAACTAATAAAATATTAGTTATAATCTATGTAATTATTTTTTTATTGTACACATATGTTTAAAATAAAAACATTATAACTAGGAAATTAATGAATTTTTATTTATTTTCTTGGTATACAGAAACAAATATAGTATATACAATGTACGCATCGTTTATTCAGATAATGTATTATTTACATTCATCAAATATTTAAATTTTTCATAATTACTAGGTACATAATACATATTTGCTTTTAAATCTTCCATAATTAAGTTTGGATAAAATATTAACATTTCTTTATACATAACACACGTTATATGATTACTTGATACAAGTGTTTTTATATTATCAAGAGATTTTCCTGGCATAAAATATGCTTGAGTATTAATATCTCGATAAAATTCAGCAAAATTAATATCTACTAAATATTCAATTATGCCTGACATGAGATCAGTTATTTTACAAACAATATTTAATGAAGTTTGACATAACAATATTTCACTTTCAAACCATTTAATATGAACATTATGTTCTTTTTTTATTGTATGAAATTCAATTTGATGTTCACTGTATTCATTATTATTGCTTACAACATTTTTAATATGTTGTACAAAATTATACCATTCTGATACATTAAATATAATACAATTTTTGAATTTAAAATTTTCAAGTTTAACAACAACTTCTAAATTTATAGGATATATGCCTACAGCTAAGTTTGTGTCATGATGTCCACAAAGTTCGTATGTATGTTGTAGTAACAGGCGACTTTTATTCTCGGTCAGCATTTGTTGCACCATTCTGTAAAATAGAAATATTTATAGGTAGGTATAATAATACAATATAAAACTTATATTTTTCTTTTAAAATACTTACTTATTCACTAGATTTCTGATCTGGTATTTCCGAATATTAATTCCTTAGGTTTTAATGTTTTTAAGAAGTTGTAATAGTTTTTTACGTCTTCTTGTAGATATTCACAGACTTCGAATTCGAGTTCGTTCAATAACCTAAGATCTTTTAATTTTGAAAGAAATTCTATGATATTTATCTTCTTATCAATATAAGTGCCACAGAGTATTTCTGCTTCAAAATAACGATCTGAGGTCTCTCTGTATGATTTATTTACTTCTTTTTCGAAATCTTCATCGAACCGCGATTTCTTGTAATAAATTTCCTTGTCAAAGTTCCACGCTGCACAGTAAAACTGTTTTTGCAAATTTTGTATAGCAGAATCAAGATCCACGGCTTCTTCAACTTCACTCCACATGTTTTCACTTACACATTACTGTACTAAATAATACTTAATTGAACTCGTATTGTGAGCATATATAGTAATAAGTTCAATTTAAACAGCCAATAGAATGAATTCTTATTTTAACCAATCCGGCTTTACTTTATTATAACCAATAGAATGTATGAATATGTACATTGTACAAGTTTAGACTTGCAACGTTAATTTCTTTGGTATTGGAATTCTTAAATAATAAACATAATACGCGATTTTCTAACTATTAGTATATTGATATTTTGCAAGATTGAACTTGCTAAAATGAGAACATCGCGGATAGAACCGCATAGAATTCTAAAATAATAAACTTAATACAACACTTTGTTGATTTGCGACTTTGTAACCATTATTTTATTAATATTTTTGCAAGATGGTACTTGCTAAAATGAAATCATCGGATGAGACCACCTAAAACGTTATTCAAAAATAATAAACTTAATACAACACTCTGTTGATTTGCGATTTTATAACTATTAGTTTTTATTGATATTTTTGCAAGATTAAACTCGTTAAAATGAGATCATCGGAGGAGACCGCCGGGATGAAATCGTTATTTCAATTTCTTGAACGCAAATTTTTTAAAATAATAAACGAAAAATATTCCTTTGATGTCCGCTTAAAACATACGATAGAGTATAAGTGATGCCAGAAAGTGCTTCACGTTCAAACAAGTCACATCGTCAGTACCTATACGCATTACTTGAAACTAAATATCTAATAATGGAATTTTTGAATCAAGTTGGTCAACTAAAAAACTTTAAAATGAACAAAAAAGTGTCGGAGTTAACGGTTAACCAACCGTATGCGTTAAAACAATTAAAGAAAATAAAAACAAAATACGGGGATAAAATATTGTGTGATTTCGGTCCGTTTACCGTTTTTTTACCGGAACGGTTTTCGAGTATGACAGACCATCAAGTGCAAGAAATTAATAACTCCGGTAACACGGCCGTAATATATAAAGGCGCAAAAGATGCTGGCCATGGAAGAAGGCCAGCATTCATATTAGAATTTAAACCATTGACACCGGGGTCACCAGAGGAACAATCTGCTAACAATGCGGCAGATGTTTTAATGTTATTTGATCCAACTACGTCAGCAGTGGGTGCCGGAACATCGTCAAATGTAGGTAATATATTTTAAAGAATAAGTCATTCATATAAATTATTGATTGATTTTTTTAGATTTAATAAGTAAAATTCAGAAACATCATCAACAACAACAAATACAGAAACAAAACGACGATTCAAATGTACCATCAACGTCAAGCGATATGACCGACAGTAATAATCAACAAGTGAATTCTTTTAAAATAATTTCGGTTAATGAACGACAAATACGTAAATTTAAATCAAAGTGGCGTGAAATAGTAATTAATATAAATCAATACAACATTAATAATTCTTTAAACCCAATAGAGTGGATAAAATCAATATTTGAAGAAATAATTCAATACATAAAAACAAACATGAGTGTTTACGAAAATGATAGAATAGGAATGGAAATTTATAGTAATGCGTCTCCTGACAAACCTATTGGAATTTCTTATAATAAATTTTCACAATTAACCAGTGACATAATAACAAATTCAATTGAAAGAGTAATTCAAAGTAACCAGGATTTTTTAATAGCGGGTAACTTGATAGTTAATATAGCTCATACGAAAATGCCTTTCGGTAAAGGTCGCACAAATTATAATTTAATAGCATTTGACGAATATTGCAAACGAAAACGGTCTATAATTTGTATTAAAAATAGTGACAACTTGTGTTTGACGAGAGCACTTGTTCTGTGCATAGCTCATTTAAGTGAAGAGAAATCGGAATTTCAAAAACTAAAATCTAATGAACAATTTCAAAGACAAAAAGCTGTTGAACTGTGTGAAAAATTTAAAATTAATTTAAATGACGGTGCAGGTATTGAAGAAATACAAATGTTTCAAGAGTGTTTAAAAGATTATAAAATTACTATATTTGGCGACGACCGTAAAGGTAACGAAATTATTTTTGAGGGGTATGATGTAATAAATCAAGGTGAACAAAAATATCTTGATTTAATTTACCATAATAATCATTTTTTCCCTATATTACATATAAATGGGGCATTTAGTGCAAAATATTACTGTCGGTCATGTCACATCCGATATTCAACACGCGGTAATCATATATGTAAAAATTCATGTAAACGATGTAATAGTACTCACACTGATGTTTCTACATTACAAACAAATTCAGCATCAACATCATCAGCTTCTGTTAATCTAATAGAATGTGAAGACTGCAATCGAGCGTTTGCTGGCCAAGCATGTTTCGATAATCACAAAACTATCCAGCTATTTACAAGACACCGAACAATGTGTGAAGTAGTAAAATGTTGTCCAAAATGTTCAAAAACATACAATTTAAATACAAGAATCAAAGATCATGAATGTTCAGAAAAATATTGTTCAGTTTGCAAGGTAAGTTTTATATATTTTTTATAATATATTATATAATTTAATTCTCATTTTATTTATAGGAATATGTTTCACCGAGCCATCAGTGTTACATGAAGAGTGTGCAATGTGATGAATCGAAAACGCCGCCTTTCATGCTTGTATTCTTCGATCTGGAGTGCAGTCAAAATAAACAAATGGCCAGTGAACATGATTCTACCGAAACTTCTGTCATCAGCACCACAGAGTCATCGTTCTCAGTCACAGGTGATAGATCTAAAGAAGTAAGACTACACGAACCAGTGCTATGTGTTGCTCAACATTGCTGCTCAACTTGTTTACACGATTTAGACATAACAAATTTATGTTCTACATGTGGTATACGAGAACATATTTTCCAAGATAATCCTATTAAACAATTTTTTGATTACTTAACATTACCACGTCAAATAATTAAAAAAATTATAGTTATTGCTCACAATTTAAAATCCTATGACGGTCATTTTTTGTTAAAATATATGGTAGATGAACTAAAATTAACACCTGAAATAATACTGCGAGGAACTCAAATACTTTCTATTAAAATTAACAATATAAAATTTATAGACAGTTTAAATTTTTTGCCCATGAAACTGGCTCAAATGCCTCATGCCTTAAACTTAGGTATTGACATTAAAAAAGGTTATTTCCCCTACTTTTTCACTAAATCAGAAAATTTTAATTATATTGGTGCACTACCTGATAAAGATATGTATGGTGCTGAACAAATGAGTAACGATGAACACGAATGTTTTTTGGATTGGTATACAAAATTAAAAAATTCAAATTACACTTTTAATATGCAAAATGAATTAATAGAGTATTGCAAAAACGATGTTAATATTTTGAGATACGCATGTTTAAAATTCAGAGAAATATTTTTAGAAGTTAATAATGTTGATATATTTTTGCGTGCAATAACAATTGCTAGTGCTTGTCTATATACATTCCGTAAAAATTATTTAAAAAATAATGTTATAGCCATTGCTCCACGTAATGGTTATAGAAGTTGTGATAATTTTTCTTTTGAAGCTACTTGTTGGTTATTGTGGAAAGAGAATGAATTAAAAATTAATATAGCTCACGCATTTAAAGAGCGCGAACATGTAATTTTTGGTTTCAAAGTCGATGGTTACGCAGAACATGAAAATAACAAAATAATTTTTGAATATCATGGTTGTTGGTTTCATGGCTGTCCTAAATGTTATTCAACTAATAGACATGAAACATTGTATAATACTGGTGGCGACACAATACACATACGTTATGAAAATACAGAACGCAAGATAAACATTTTAAAATCAGCTGGTTATAAAATTATTCAAATATGGGGTTGTGAATTTAAAAATCTATGCAAAACAAATGAACAATTAAATGCATTTATTAAAACAAAAAATATTCAAAATTTGAAACCATTATGTCCACGTGATGGATTTTATGGTGGTAGAGTAGAATGTTTAAAAACTTACCACACTGTAAATGAAGAAAATAATGAAAAAATTTTTTATTCAGATATTTGCAGTTTATACCCATATATAAACAAATATGGTTGTTATCCAATAGGACATCCCAAAATTTATGTTGGTGACGAATGTACAAATATTTCATCTTTAGATAATGTGGACGGTTTTATAAAATGTTCCGTTTTACCACCTGAAGATTTATATCATCCAGTGTTACCAATGAAAATCAACAATAAATGTATGTTTGTGTTATGTCAAACCTGTGCACAAAATATGGTTTTAACTGAATGTACACATACAGATTCGGAAAGAGAGCTATCATCAACCTGGGTTATAAGTGAAATAAAATTGGCATTACAGTACAACTATAAAATTATAAAAATATTTGAAATTTGGACCTTTGATACAGTACAATATAATACAGAAACTAAAACCGGTGGTTTATTTGCTGAATATGTTAACAATTTCTTAAAAATTAAGCAGGAGGCCAGTGGTTGGCCGCAGTATTGTGTTGACGAAGATTCAAAAAATCAATATATTTTAGATTTTGAAGCAAGAGAAGGGTTTCGACTTGATATAAATAATATTGCCGATAATCCATGTCTCAGATCGATTGCAAAGTTAGAATTAAATAGTTTATGGGGTCGGTTTGGTATGAGGGAAGATTTAACACAAACTAAACTTTTAAAATCATATAACGAATTCGTAGATTATTTCGCAAATCCAATGGTTGATGTTATCTCAAGTTTTCCCATTAACGATGATATTATATGTGTAAATTACAAAGATAACGATATTTCTAAAAGTTCTCTTACTACTAATGTTTTTATAGCAGCATTTACGACAGCATTAGCTCGCATTCATCTGTATAAATATCTATCAAAACTTGGTACACGTGTTTTGTATTTAGATACTGACAGTATTATATATACACATGTACCTGGTGAGTGGATGCCTGAACATGCAAACTATTTAGGCTGCATGACAGACGAATTGGAAAAATTTGGTAAAAATTCTTACATTGATACTTTTGTGGGGGGTGGACCTAAAAATTATGCATTTCGTGTAAGAATAGGGAATGATAAAAATAATACTAAAACTGTTTGCAAAGCAAAAGGTATGACAATAAATTTTACTACAAAAACTCTTATAAATTTCAATACATTACAGCGTATGGTAACCGAATATACAGAACCGATTATTGTAAATTATCCAAATAAAATTGTAAAGTTGAAACACTGGCGTGTAGCATCTTGTGATCAAATAAAAACGTACCAACCAGTATATTTAAAACGAAAATTTAATGATCTATGTGCATCTGAACCTTTTGGTTCTACAAAACGATTAAAAGGAAATTAAATATGTAGCAATGTTACGTTTACAAAAATCTTATCTTATTGTTGTTGATGTTGTTCTGTACTTAATAATATAAGAAAATATATATATATATGTTATAATATAAATACATCATGCTTTTATTATAATCACATGTAACAGCTTTGTATCTTTTTAATTATTATATATCTATGTAATCATTTATGTATCACTGTATTTTAAACATTTATTATATGAATAATGTAATTATAAGTTCTTATTTATATACTTATCCTTTTCTCATGTCATACTTACTAAATTCTCCTGCTACATCATATCATACAAGTTTCAATACTACTGTTTGATTACAATCAAAATGTAGGATTTCAAAATAAATATCAGTATGAATTATATGTTAATAATATATTATATTAAATCTTAATATTTACATTTATATGAATTTATTCACTCGAAATATACAATTTTTTCATCATCAGAATTACAGCTTTTTTATCTTGATACAGTTTTATATCTTGCTTCAATTTGATCATGTCTGTAATATATTTCTCTTTTCTTTTTCTAAAATATCAAAATTAACACATTAGCAATAAAAATAGTATATCATAATAAAAACAGTTAAATCTATTGCGTTCAACTTACCTAAATTCATACAATAATTTTATTGGTGATTGTACTTCTTTTTTCAGAGCAATTTTCTTCCTGGATGGTAATGGTTCAGTTGGATGTTTCCTTTTCTTCCCTTTATTTGTTACCTTTTAAAAATAATAAATTAAAATATCTATATTATAACGATAGAAATAAAATTTTTATTTTACCTCCATTATGAAAGACAACTCGATGTCGGTATTTGATAATCGAAGTATCACAGCCAAATATCGCTGTTACAATGAAACTGTTCTGTTACAAGCTCTAAGACACTATTGAAAAATAGTCCCTCCAACGCACATCATATCATAAACTACTGTTTGTTTACAATCCAAATATGAACTAGTTCAAACACGCCGGCCACAGAGTAACCCGCGGGCACTACCAGCGGCGGCGTTGCAGTACGATTTATAATTCTCCTTATATTCCTTCTACCTATTATCATACACGTGCCTAATATACTTCTATACTTGACAATTATTGAATAACACAACATTCTACGCATCCCTAACTATACATTCTGCACGCTCTAACACACTATTGAAACATACTCCCTCCTACAACGGCACGCACCTGACCCACCAGGGACACCACAGTACTCACACACAGTGTAGGACACCATACAACACAGTGTGGGACACCATAAAACACACAGTGTGGGACACCATAGAACAGTACTAACACATAGTGTCCCCCGAGGGACACCACAGTACTCACCAATTCACACACGGGACACCATACAACACACAGTGTGGGACACCATAGAACAGTACTAACACATAGTGTCCCCCGAGGGACACCATAGAACACACACAGAAATTTAACACAGAGTGTCTGCGTTATCGTGTCCTATATACTACTCATAGGCGTATTACAATTACAATGTCAGTTCGCCATCTTGAAACAAAATGTCAGTAACTATCTCCTAATGTACTGCACCGATTACATTCAAATTTGGTACAGTAATAGCTAAGGATCTAACTTAAGACATTGACATTTACAATGTCAGTCCGCCATCTTGCAATAAAATGGCGGCTAGCTATTAAAATGTACTACACCGGTTGCATTTAAATTTGGTATAGTATACTTATAGTAGCTAAGGATCTAACGTAAGACATTGACATATTACAATGTCAGTCCGCCATCTTGCAATAATATGGCGGCTAGCTATCTCGAATTGTACTGCACTGATTGGGTTCAAATTAAGTACAGCAATAAATAAAGATCTAACTTAAGACACCGGCGGATTACAATACAATGTCAGTTCGTCACCTTAAAATAAAATGGCGGCTAGCTATCTCAAAATTTACTGAAAAAAACTTAGGGAGGCATAGGGGATAAGTACCTGCCAAGAAATACAAAATATTGTAATTTACAAATAAAGATTTATTTCCATTGTGTATGGAAAGCCATTTTACTTTTTAACGTGACTAACGTTTTTTTCTTAATATAAATTGACATATCTGTAATTCAATTTAAGATATCAGAAATTCAATTTCAGGTATCAAAAGTAGAATTTTTGATACCTTAAAATAAATTATAGATATCTTAAATTTATCGAATTCATGATATCAATAATTCATTTAGTGATATCAATAATATATTTAGTGATATCAATAATTCATTTAGTGATATCAATCATTCATTTTCAGATATCAAAAATTATATTTAAGATATCTTAAATTCAATTTGTGATATCTGGAATTCAAATTCACATATCATAAATTGAATTACGGATATGTAATTAAGGAAATGTACATATCCATAATTCAGTTTATATTGTTTAGTAGGTTATTATAGAATATTACTGGACCAATTGTGGATATCACTAACTGAATTACGGATATCACTAACTGAATTAAGGATATCACTAAGCGAAGTATGAATATCACTAAATGAATAAAGGATATTACTATATAAATTATGGATATGTAAAATGTGTGGAAAATTGAACTAAACAGAATTAAATTAATGATATCTGCAATTTAATTTAAGATATCTCAAATTGTATTTAGGATATCAAAAATTAAATTATTGATATCAAAAATTTAATTTTAGATATCTGAAATTTCTTGATTAAAAGATATCTTAAATTCAATTATTGATATCTGGAATTGTATTTTTGATATCCTTAATTCAATTTGAGATATGTGAAATAAAATTGCAGATATCATTAATTTAATTTTGTTTAGTGCAATTTTCCCCACATTTTACATATCCATAATTTATTTGGTGATATCCTTAATTTATTTAGTGATATTCATAATTTGTTTAGTGATATCCACAATTCATTTAGTAATATCTCTAATTCGTTTAGTGATATCCTTAAATCGGTTAGTGATATCCATAAATCGTTTAGTGATATCCGTAATTCAATTTATGATATGTGAAATTAATAAATAGAATTGTTGATATCTGAAAATGAATTCTTTATATCACTAAATGAATTATTGATATCACTAAATAAATTATTGATATCACTAAATGAATTATTGATATCATGAATTCGACAAATTTAAGATATCTATAATTTATTTTAAGATATCAAAAATTTAGTTTGTGATATCTGAAATTGAAATTCTGATATCTTAAATTGAATTACGGATATGTGAATTTATATTAAGAAAAAAACGTTACTCACATTAAAAAGTAAAATGGCTTAATGGGGTTATTCAAAAAAAAAAAAAGTTGGTGTTTTTTTTGTATAGACGAAAAATTTGGGTGTATTTATATATATTGGAATGAAAATTTGTTTAAAACTTTGTACTTTTCATTCATAATTTTGTTAACAAAGTTTCACGGGTCTAATGCTGTGACGTATATAATTCATACACACACAACTATAAACACTTACATACACACGCTCAAACTCACGCAGACGCAGGTCGCAGATAACCTAAAATTTATTTAAACGTGAAACGTCAAACGCTGATGAGTCGATGAGCGATTGTTAACATAATCTTCCAACTCGTTTATAATAAAAGAATAATACAAGAAGTACTGTTGTAGTTAAGAATAAAGCTATTATAATTATACAGCTTATTGAAATCAATTAAAATGATATTACTATTTATTGTAGATATAACCATGGTTGTTAAGTATTGCGCTGTACCTTGTTGTGAAAACAACTCTTTAAAAAACCATAAAAAATGTTATATTAGAATGCCACAAAATAAGGATGTTAAAGAAAAATGGTATACTGCCATAAAGCAACCAAAAGTTTTAAAAGGTGTTCATGCGTATGTCTGCGAAGATCACTTTAATGTAAGTAATTTTAAAATATAATTGATGTAACTTTTAACTGTTTGATTTTCTATGAAATAGCTTGAAAATAGAAAATTGGATGGCGTTTAAATTATTGAGCAAACGATTAGTAATTAAGAAAGGCGTAGTACCACATCTAACTCTTGAGTCAAATGTAACAGATATATCTGAAACTCAAATATCATCGTCAACTAAAAAACGAAAAATTGAAAATAGATCTACACATGCAGTGACTAGTCGGAAGAGACTAAAATTTGATAACGAAGAACCAAGTTCTTCAAGTATGATTCCTTCCATATCTACAGAAGAATGTGGAAGCCCCGTAACATATGGTTCTCCGTCGGGAAAATTTAATGTTTCTATTCAAAGTGAAGACGACCTTTTAGGTTTTACGAGAAATGTTGCCGTACAAGTCTTTATGAAAACAGAGACGAATAATAAACAAGTCCAGGTGAATATGATAACAACTCGCACAATATTAATTCAAGCAAAATTGTCAATAAATCGCCAAAAAATAGATCATTTAACATCCGTTCTAAACACTAGTTCCAGTTCCAGCTCACCAACAAAAAGTGATTCATCATATACAAATCCCGGCTTGTCGTCTTCAACTGATATGACATCACCAGTAAGAGAAGAATTTTCAAAAATAAAGAAAATAATTACTCAATTTCTGAACACAACATAGAGAACCATAGTAGGTTATATTTGGGAATACCCGAAAATGAATATTTTTTATTAAAAATGTTAACTTCAACAGTACAACTGAAGTATAAAAATATTTTAATTTCTTTAAAAAAAATTCGATTAAACGATTCGTACAAACGAATCTCAATTGAATTTGGTGTAAGTTTAACGGCTGTATCTCGAATTTTTTTTGAATCGGTTCCGAAGTTAGCGAATTTTTTTAATGATTTTGTTTATTGGCCCGATTCAGAACTGGTGAAGCTAAAACTACCGCCTCAGTTCTCTGTACGATATAGGCAAGTACAGTCAGTGATAGATTGCCTGGAAATCGAGATTCAGACTCCAACAGATCCGTTTGTACAAGCCCAAACATGGAGCAATTACAAAAAATGTAATACCGTGAAATATTTAATATCAGCAACTCCATACGGTTTTATAAACTTTATTTCTTTGGGTTACGGTGGAAGAACCACAGATGCCGATATTATTGAAAAAAGTAATTTTTTAGACGTGTTGCCTCAAAACTGTTCAGTAATGGCCGACAGAGGTTTCAAGAACATCGCTCATCTTTTAATTCGAAACCACTGCACACTGATTAGACCACCTTCAGCAGCTGCAAATACAAAGATGACGAAGAAAGAAGTAACGGAAAGTAAACGAATTGCCGCCCTTCGTATTCATATTGAACGTGTGATACGAAGATTACGGGAGTTTAGTATGTTGGGGCCGCATGCTTGTATCCATTCCAAACTAATTCCACGTATAGATTCAATAATTATTATTGCATGCGGAATAATTAATGTGCAAGGGGAATTAATAAAATAAGTATCTTAATGTTTTTAAAAGCTTTTATTATAATACTAATAGTTTACATGTTTATAATACATACATAATATATTTATAACAAAGAATAAAATAATGTTGTCACTGTATAATTTTTGTAAATATTGCCTTCTCCCAAAATTTCCTAGCTTCATCCATCATGTCTTTACAAAATATTTCATCTAGTTCTACTTCTATTATTTGAACATTGTTGTCAATTTCAAAATGAGGAGATGCAACACAGAAAAGTCCATGATTTTTTCCACATAAAAGCATTTGTAATTGGAGTTGCGCATAAGGTTTATTACATATCTTGTTGTTGGCCTCTATATAATTTAAGAGTTTTATCTTTTGTCGGACACTTAATTTCAATGCAATATTTGTCAGTTACACCATCCGGAGATGCACCGAATAATATATAATTTGGTTTAATTACAAACCCACAAGTCCGAATTTTTAAATTTAACTCACTGCCTACTTTCTGTAGTACAGAATCTTCTAACCGAAGTCCTCTTTCCATACTATCGGTGGATATTTTTGTTGAGCCAAATATGGATTCTACTAAACTTCCATCAAACGTCTTACTCCGCGATACTTCAAAAATTTTAGAAGCAGTTATTCTGCCGAAACGTGCGTCATACCACTGACTAGTTTTAGATTGATTAACTGTCAAAGATTGCACATTTTCACAGTCGTCATCTGTTACTGATGTTTTACAGTAATCTATAAAATTATCTACACTTGCAGTAGCGTTAGTGTCTCTAAATAATTTACTGTATTTAACACTTAAACAGTGCAAAGATACTCGTTCTACTGCAGTTTCGCCTATCATTTTAACAATATAACTTTCGCTACCACACTGCAATCCTTTCTCAATAAATTTTTGTTTGAAACTGCCATTTGCTGGTTGTAACTGAGGTTGATTTTTTGTAGGGTACAGTTCAGCTATAGTACACGCTTTCAAAGATTTTCCAACTTTTGACAGTTTTGACGTACGCCAATAACAATCAACCGACGTGACAGAAGGTTCCTCACTGCGTCTATGTAGCCACATTAAAAAGGCAACTGCGTGCTTACAACCACCTTAAATTTATATTATAAATTAGTACATATTCATAACATTTTCATCAATCACGTACCAGCAGAAGCAGTGCAATCATGACATTCACAGCTGATAACCTCCTCATCTTCTTCATGTACGATGACAGTGACGGCATAATCTTTCCCTGTCACACGGTGCTCAGGAGTAATACGGGCCTTTACAATACATAAATTATTTTCCCGTTTTAATTGTACGTGACCAACTGCATTGTCCCCATAATTTTCTCTGGCTGCTCTAATAAATCATATGCAAATTTTATAAGGTTTCTATAAATAATAAAACTGTAAACAAACCTTTTCATTTTAACATTCTGCACCTCAGCATTTCTAAACTCAGAACTGCTCACAAAAAATTCATTTACCATGATAAAATCAATTTTAGGTAAGTTATTGGAATTTGCTTGCTCAAATCCAGATTCCATGTTAACTTTTTAACGAAATACAATTATATCACAAGTAACAAACTATAAAGCACTACAACAACAAACTAATCGTAACCACTTGTTGCTGTCATCTGTCAGGATTCAAAAGATAGCGTAAACAAAAATATTTCAATGTTTGTCCGCTAGGAGGTAAGTCATCGAGACTCGCATTCGGAACGCTTCGTAAATACGAAGCATACACGAAGACTTGTGAATTATATACGTAACACTGACGTCACCCAAAGAAAATTTAAAATATGAAGTCGATTTTGAAAAATCATATCTCTTGAATTAATCGCTAATAGAACATAAAATGTTGACCTATGTATACAGTTAAACGTATTCTTTCAAGAAAAAAATAAAACCAAAATTGTGAAACAACCCCATTGTGTGTATCGGACAAAGCCGGGTACTTCAGCTAGTGTAATATAAAACAAAATTATTAATTATTTTCCCGTGTCACCAGTTAATGTGATCAACTTTCTATTTTGTTTTCCAGTTGTTTTTGGATATGTACTTATCACACTTAACTTTGATATAATTATTTAATAAAATATTACACATAATATGTACTGCTTTGCACACATATTCTTGTTCAGTTTTACTGTTCCCCCAAGTCATACTATCTTTAGTTTCATCTCGGCACGATTTTTCCAATATTAAAATATTTGACATTATATTACCGAATTTAATAAAGCTGTTAAATGTAAAATTCGAAAAAATTTAACTCCAGTGAAATCACGAGAACGCAGTTAATATTTTAATTTTCTTGGTAAATATATTACCTAGAACGGGACGCTTTTATGTTATTATTCATAAATAAAGTGCCAGATATAAACATACTTATTAGATTATGTTTCTTCTACAACTTAAAATCTTAATAACGACAAAAATACAACAATTACTAGTGCATTCTCACTAAATTCACTGATGTACGCAGTGAATTACTATGCGCGCGTCTATATCGGATCGCCTCGACGCGTGACGTCACAGCGACACACAACCGTGCTGGTCCAGGCCTGTAGTATTTAGGAGGCAATGCATGAACCATTATGAACTGGTGATTTTTTAAACATTATTACGCGCTGTCATAGCGCAGCGTCTTGAAGTCTACGATGAATGGGGGAACACGCGTTTATTTAATCACTTATTATTGCAGATGTTTAACTATTTCTCTTAACTTAAAATAAATCTATCTATTTATCTTAGAGATATTTGTACTTTAGATAAAAACCACCCGTCTTTAATGGAAGCATTTCAAAATGGTTTTTTTGTTTTAAATAAATCTGGCAGTCGATTTTTCGATATTGATCTGTATCAAGCCCATGAACAAAATAACGCTATTATAAAATGTTGGTGGTGCCATAAATCTCACACAAAATACAAGTTGAGATTGATTGAGGACTTCCAAAAAATATTTATCCAACATGCTCCTAATTTATTGCATCACGAAGAAACATAATCTTTTCAAGCTAATTTCACTGAAAAAGTAAAATGTTTCCTACAAACTTTTGAAGAATTTGGTAATCCTTTTTTGGATTGTGGTACGAATTTATACTCTTTTGAAAATAATTTAGTTATGAGAAAAGAATGTACTCATTTTTTAAATAAGATTGAAGAAAAAGCTTCAAATATGTATCAAAAGTTTTTAGAAAACCATCCGCACTAAAAATGTTTCACCTTTTATTTTAAAAGAAGTTGAAAAATATTCAGTAAAACGCGTAGATGTTGTCTGGGATGTGTATAATAAGGATAGTATCAAAGGCAACACTCGCAATATGCGAGCACCAGGAACGCGTCACCAGATGAAAAATTCCTCTTTTTTAACAATACAGAAAATAAAACTGCTTTATTTTCACTTCTTACTGAAAGTATAATTTCATCTGAGCAGAGCATTAGCCAGACTGTTATCTTCTCTACTCATAACGAGAATGTGCTAAAAAATAAAACTAATAACAGTTTCCCAAATTTAACAAAATGTAACGACGAAGAGGCTGACACAAGGATATTTGTTCATATCCTAGACGCTATCCGTACAGGTCACAAAAATATATGTATTAGAACGGTTGACACGGATGTTGTAATTACAATTGCTTTTTATTTTTCATTGAAATCTGAGGGATTAAATGCATTTTGTATTCATTTTGGAAGTGGAAAGCATTTTCGTCAAATTAATGTTGCTGCAATATCAACTAAAATTGGTAAACCTAAGTGTAGAGCATTGATGGGTTTCCATTTTTCATTCATTTACAGGATGTGACACTTTCATTATTTTTTTTTTGAAAAAGCAAGGCATGTGGAAGTCGTGGCAACTGTTTTCTGATGTTACTGAAGCATTTCAGTATATTTCTATACCTCAAAATTACATACCGACTGCAATAATTAAATTATTACAGCGTTTTTTAATTCTTTGCTATTGCAACAGTTGTGAGTGTATAGACATAAATGATGCACGGAAAGAACTATTTACGTCTAAAACACGAAATATAGTTCATATACCTTATACCATTATCAGCATATCTGTATTTGAACATGTTTTACGTGCAGCTTATCAAAGTGGGCATATTTGGGGGCAATCATTATCCGAAATAATGATTCTACCAAATCTTGATAATTGGGGCTGGACCACTACTGATGTTGACCATTTAGGACTTGGATATGTGGTCTTATCAGTATTGTTTCAAATGCATTACAGGAACTTTATACACTGCTCCTGCAAATTTAAGTGCAAAGATACGATTTGTAGTTGTAGAAAATCTAATCTTGCATGCACTTTGTTAAGTAAGAATTGCAAGGGAAGTTGTTTAGAATAAGACTACAAGCTTTTATTTCGAATACTTTCAAAAAATTTTACAAAATAATTTGTTAATGTCGTTCAATAAGTTTGCAACAAGTACTCATTGTCTCAAATTAATAGTTTCGTTTGTATGTTCGTTTGGGAAATTCTGCAAATGTGCAATTTACCGAATTCTCAACAGATTGATTACAACAGTATGATTGATTGTGTTTGAATGTGAATACTTAAACAATTATGAATATTTAACTAATATTATATTCACTCTAACGTTTAAAATAACTTTATATTGTTAAACAATTAATATGCAATAAAGATTCCTTCATTTGTTCTAATTACCATTTTATTAAGATAAATATCACAAAAATTTCCAATATTAAAAATATTTTTATTTTAATTACATATACTACAAACGAATAGACCTGCGCTAAAATATTATGTCCAAGCTATTACAAGAAGAGTTTTGTGCACACTTTGTTTAAAAAATCACCATTTCGTAACAGTTCATGTTTTAGAGTTGAAATTTTAAATATAAATAAAATAGCAAATTTTGTACAAGTTTTACTTGAAAAAAAATTCAAAAAATGATTAGTATAGCCGTAAAAATATAAAATATTTCAAATCAAGTGATCCAAATCTGAAAAAAACATACTTTTGATATATTTCAAGCAAAAACCTGAAAAATTAAAAATCCATAGAAATAGTCTTAATTATGTTTCTTCGTGATGCAATAAATTAGGTGCATGTTGGATAAATATTTTTTGGAAGTCCTCAATCAATCTAGCGATTTCTGGTCCAGAAAGCATCCATCTGTAAAATGCACTTGTATTTTGTGTGAGATTTATGGCACCACCAACACCTTTTATAAAAGCGTTATTTTGTTCATGGGCTTGATCCAATATCGGAAAATCGACTTCCAGATTTATTTAAAACAAAAAAACCATTTTGAAATGCTTCCATTAAAGACGGGTGGTTTTTATCTAAAGTGCAAATATCTCTAAGATAAATAGATATATAGATAGATAGATTTATTTTAAGTTAAGAGAAATAGTTAAACATCTGCAATAATGAGTGATTAAATAAACGCGTGTTCCCCCACTCATCGTAGACTTCAAGACGCTGCGCTATGACAGCGCGTAATAATGTTTAAAAAATCACCAGTTCATAATGGTTCATCTTTAGGATCTGAAATTTTACATATACATAGAAAAGTAAATTTTCCACAAGTTTTACTTGAAAAAAAACTTCAAAAAATAATTAGTATAGCTGTAAAAAAATAAAATATGTCAATTCAAGTGATCCAAATCTGAAAAAACACATATTTTAGATATATTCCAAGCAAAAACCTGAGAAACTAAAAATATACAGTAATACTCTGTACATTTGTGCATATTTCAGTGTTTGAATTTTTGCCGTAGCTATAACCGTTCTCCAGTAAATAAATAATATAGCAGAGCGAGCGCGCACTGCCGAACTTTAAGGGGTGGTACCCGGTGGTGGGGGAGTCCGGCGGAGTGGATCCTCGACTCAAATTTTTTGTTTTGATGTTGTTAATAAGTTTCTGCAATAAAATCGCTGTTATCCCAAAATGCAGTATCATGCCTATTTTCGAGCATTACAGACCCTACTATTGTAAATTGTTATTGAGTTGGCACTATTGTTATTACCAAAACTGGAAGATCCGATTCCGGTGATTCATAACCACTTATGTAAAAGCTCTATGTAAAAGTGCAATAAATAAACGTAAGTCAAGCTACTTTAATAAAATACAATCATTTGGAACCACTTCAAATCGATCATTCATTCAATCCTAAAACCCAACAGTATGTGTGTTTGAAAATTTCGCCAAATTTTACAACCCAGCTATTTCATATAAAGTAGGTTTTATGTGCAACAGAAAGTGCAAATAATGTGCACAATGTGCTTACGCTGTCAGTGGAAAATAAAATATCAGTTAATTTGATTTAAACTTTAAACAATGGATAAAAGTAAAAAAAACAAGTGTTTTTAAGAAAAGTGAATAAAGTTCATAATGAAGAAATTGAAAATAAACTTGAAGATATGGTTTTATTAAATCCAGATAAATTTACCAAAAAACAAGAAGAAGTACTGTTTTATCCGAAATATCTGCAGGGCCGTCCAATACTAACCAAGCAAGGCAAACTAATACATTTTATTTAAATTATACTATGAAACATGTCATGAAGAGGTGAGTCTTTAATTTATTTAGCATTGCAGAATTAGATCCTAAATATTTTCTTATTACAGCATCGGGCGAAACAAATTGCTCCATCGATCTGCAAGAGACAAGTTTTGACAAATTGGACAATAAGAAATAATATTACACACAAAGCAAGTGACGAATTGTTAATAATAATAAATGATAAAAGTTTATCCCGACATGCCAGAACTTTACTTGGAACTCCGAGGCGTAATGAAGTCTATAAAATGGATGATGGTAGCTTTTGGTACGGTGGCATTGAGAAAAATTTAAGGAGGTTGATATAAGAAAATAAGGACAGTGTTAGTCATATTAATGTTTTAATTAATATTGATGGGTTACCACTATATAACAACGGAAATATTCAGGCATGGCCCATATTAATGTCAGCTGAAAATCTGGAAAACACGAATCCATTTTTAGTCGGTATTTGGTGTGGTGAAGGGAAACCCAATATTCACAATTATTTGAAGGATTTTGTGCTTGAATTTAAAGAACTAATGGTGAATGGGATAAACATAGACAATAGCATGAAGTCTATAAATTTAATAGGATGCTCCTGCGAGATCATATATATATATATATATATATATATATATATATATATATATATATATATATATATATATATATAAAATGTATTAAAAGTCATACTGGCTATTATTCATGTGAAAAATGTGTGCAAAAAGGTGAATTTAAAATAACGAATGGTACAACTAAATATTGCGCTAAACCCGAGTACTATTATCAGTATAAGGGTAATTACGACCAACTGTATGAATTAATGGTAAATGTTGATTGGGGAACGGTTATAGAATGTGCAGATATAAATACTGCAGTAGAAATTTTTTATGGCATTATATTTGATATTTTTGATAAATGTATACCCAAAGCACTTAAAAAGCGCAATAAGCACAAATATCCTACGTGGTTCAATGCTGAACTAATTGATCTAATTAAGAAGAAAGAACACTACCATAACCTTAATAAAAACAACAAGCTTCCTTGTTATTACAACAAATTTAAAAAATTAAGAGCACAAGTCAAACAGCTTGTTAGAACTTTGAATAACAACTATGTCGCTAATGTGGAGACTGATTTATTGGCTAATCCAAGCCACTTTTGGAAATATGTTAATAGCAAAAGAAACAATAATGGAATTCCCTCAACTTTAGTAGATGGTGATGTAACTTACACAGGTGGTGATAACATTGCTGAAGCTTTTGCTAATTTTTTTAAATCAGTGTTCCAATTTGATGATCCACATATTTCACCTGCTGTTGATATTTACTCAAATACAATATCTCAAGTTAAACTTAGTGATGTTACATCTGAAGACATACGTTTAGCAATTAAAAAGCGAACTAATAGTAAATCTACTGGCCCTGACAATATTCCAATATTATTATATAATAATATATAATATTTCAAAATATACAAAATCAGACTCAAAATTATATATGTCCTCAGCAACATGGTTTTGTACGTAATCGTTCAACAGTTACAAATTTACTCAATTTTTCTGAGTTCACCAGCAATGCCCTTGAAAATAAACTGCAGGTAGACGTTATTTATACAGATTTTTCAAAGGCGTTTGACACTGTTTCTCACTCTATACTAATTCACAAACTCCAACTTATTGGATTTTCTACAGAGCTTTTAAACTTAATTGCATCATACCTAAGCAATAGAATCCAATATGTGAAGATTCATGGTTTTCATTCGAGCTCATTTGTAGCTACGTCGGGAGTACCACAGGGCTCTATCTTCGGGCCACTGTTATTCTTATTATTTGTAAATGATATTGTATCATCAGTGAAATACTCTAAATGTTTGTTATTTGCCGATGACTTCAAATTATTTTACTGTATATCGTCTCTTGAAGACTGTTTGAATTTACAATCTGATTTGAATAGTATCCCAATTATATTTGTGGTCCCAAAATAATAAGCTATACTTCAATATCAGTAAATGTAGCACAATGAGTATTTCCAGAAAAACAGAATTGTTGTGTTTTTCGTATAAGATAAATGATATTTGTCTGAATCGTGTCACCTCCACAAAAGATTTAGGTATTTATTTTGAATCAAAGTTTTTATTTAATCTCCAAATAGATCGTATGGTTGCTGATGCATGTAAAATGATGGGATATATTTTACGTACTACGTACAATTTTAAAAATAAGAATAGTCTGTGTTCTTTGTTCACCACACTTGTACGTAGTAAACTTGAATATGGCTGTATTATCTGGAATCCATACTATAGATACCAAATAAATGCAATTGAGAATGTTAAAAAAAATATCTAAAATTGTGCTACTACAGAATTCATCGTCAATGGCCCAACATGGAGTATAACATTTTGTTAGTAGAATTCCAATTAGGCTCATTGCAGCTACGTCGCACTAGGCATCAAATTATTATGTTGTATAAAATTGTAAATAATTTAATTGATGATATGTTTTTGCTTGAGTGTTTAAATTTCTATGTACGTCCCTGTAATTTTCGCAATACAACTACTTTTCTTTGTAATTTTTCTCGTGCAAATTATCAAATTCACTCAGCTATAAATTCTATGTGTCGAGCGTATAATAAAATTTGTGATGATGTTGATTTGTCTGATAGTTTAAGTATTTTTAGAAAAAATTAATCATTAGCTGTTTGTAGAAAGTACCAACTTAATTTATAATATTTAGTTTTAAGTTATTATTATTTTTATTATTATTATGTCTTGTAATTTCAAATACTTATTCTATGTATTTTTTCTCTGTAACTGGGATACTAATCCTGTTGAGAAATAAATAAATAAATAAATATCGTTTTGTTGAACGCGAATGAAAATTGCAGCCCGAGGGAAGGGAGGGATGCAATAGTTTAAGTTCGACAAAATATTTTCAGTACGTGTTATACACTATTTTTTCTACTTCTGCAATACAAGGAATTTAAATAATACTAAAATTGATATAAATTATTTGTATAGGTACTTTCAAATTTTCGTGAAATATCAATGTTGTTGCGGAAACAATGGACATTCAAAAAAAGCAAAATTGTATTGCAAAGTGTCAAAAAGTGTGCGACATAGTACTTTGTAACACACTTGATACAAACAGTTGCTTTCAACATAAAAACAATGTAGACACATGAACTTTCAGAAAATAAATCTGGAACGCATGCTTGAATATTAAACAAGATATTATGTGGTTTGATATGTTTTATTTACAAAACTCAATTAAAACAAATATTTCTGTACAAAAATTATAACAGTGGAATGCATATAATGTGGCTTATACTAAACACAGCAAAAAATTTACATTGTATTTCTTCTTTATTTACAACAACTTTATCAAAATAATTTATTCTTACTTTTATTATACCTATTTTAGTTGAATATATAGGACTTGTAAAATAGTCTTATATTTTTGAATATTTAATACCTTTTACAATAACTTTATTGTTGTGGAAGCATTCTATATTTTAAATTTTTAAAATAGATCCGTCATACGAGCAAAAATTATTTGGAAACCTATTATCTATCAAATTCAATAACATTTATTGGTAATTTATTTGATGATTTTATTTCTGTAAAATTATTTAATTCTTGAATTCTATTAATTATTTGTTTGAGAGGTTTTCAAATTTAAATGCAGACCAGCTATGTATAGTTCCCATCTTTGCACAATCATCACTTATGTGAATTAAATTGTGTACATTGTAGACGACATTTTGCACACCATATAAATTTGAATATTGATTAACAAATGTTTGCAGTAAATATTTAGTATCATCTAAATATTCTTTATTAAGCTTAAAATACGGATTACACAATGCAAGTACATAAAATTCACATATTTGTCACGAGGTAAAATACCTTTTAAAACTATTGGTCCATAATATTATAAAAACATTCGGTATTCGGTTGCTTTCCAGTGGCGTAAATAATCTAAAGATCTTAATTTTCTATTAGAATCTTTAGGAACAAATTTTGCCATATAAATGATTTTGCTATTTATTTTCAATTTCTTAGTCGGTGTAAAGATGTTCCACTATACCATATATTTAACAATTTTCGTACTACACCCAAACAAACTGGATGCATGTAGTCCAAACCGAATGAAGTTACCATGCCTATTTGAAGTTTTGCAAGTGGTGAAATTACTGTGTGGTGTTTTTCTTGCACTTGGTTTTTACAGTCTTCGTCAGTTCGTAGGGCCGCATGAATTTCGAGGAAACCCACACCTTTCTTAAATTCACCTTTTTGCACACATTTTTCACATGAATAATAGCCAGTATGACTTTTAATACATTTTATATATATATATATATATATATATATATATATATATATATATATATATATATATATATATATATATATATATATATAAAATGTATTAAAAGTCATACTGGCTATTATTCATGTGAAAAATGTGTGCAAAAAGGTGAATTTAAGAAAGGTTTCCCCGAAATTCATGCGGCCCTACGAACTGACGAAGACTGTAAAAACCAAGTGCAAGAAAAACACCACACAGGAATTTCACCACTTGCAAAACTTCAAATAGGCATGGTAACTTCATTCGGTTTGGACTACATGCATCCAGTTTGTTTGGGTGTAGTACGAAAATTATTTAGATTATTTACGCCACTGGAAAGCAACCGAATACCGAATGTTTTTATAATATTATGGACCAATAGTTTTAAAAGGTATTTTACCTCGTGACAAATATGTGAATTTTATGTACTTGCATTGTGTAATCCGTATTTTAAGCTTAATAAAGAATATTTAGATGATACTAAATATTTACTGCAAACATTTGTTAATCAATATTCAAATTTATATGGTGTGCAAAATGTCGTCTACAATGTACACAATTTAATTCACATAAGTGATGATTGTGCAAAGATGGGAACTATACATAGCTGGTCTGCATTTAAATTTGAAAACCTCTCAAACAAATAATTAATAGAATTCAAGAATTAAATAATTTTACAGAAATAAAATCATCAAATAAATTACCAATAAATGTTATTGAATTTGATAGATAATAGGTTTCCAAATAATTTTTGCTCGTATGACGGATCTATTTTAAAAATTTAAAATATAGAATGCTTCCACAACAATAAAGTTATTGTAAAAGGTATTAAATATTCAAAAATATAAGACTATTTTACAAGTCCTATATATTCAACTAAAATAGGTATAATAAAAGTAAGAATAAATTATTTTGATAAAGTTGTTGTAAATAAAGAAGAAATACAATGTAAATTTTTTGCTGTGTTTAGTATAAGCCACATTATATGCATTCCACTGTTATAATTTTTGTACAGAAATATTTGTTTTAATTGAGTTTTGTAAATAAAACATATCAAACCACATAATATCTTGTTTAATATTCAAGCATGCGTTCCAGATTTATTTTCTGAAAGTTCATGTGTCTACATTGTTTTTATGTTGAAAGCAACTGTTTGTATCAAGTGTGTTACAAAGTACTATGTCGCACACTTTTTGACACTTTGCAATACAATTTTGCTTTTTTTGAATGTCCATTGTTTCCGCAACAACATTGATATTTCACGAAAATTTGAAAGTACCTATACAAATAATTTATATCAATTTTAGTATTATTTAAATTCCTTGTATTGCAGAAGTAGAAAAAATAGTGTATAACACGTACTGAAAATATTTTGTCGAACTTAAACTATTGCATCCCTCCCTTCCCTCGGGCTGCAATTTTCATTCGCGTTCAACAAAACGATATTTATTTATTTATTTATTTCTCAACAGGATTAGTATCCCAGTTACAGAGAAAAAATACATAGAATAAGTATTTGAAATTACAAGACATAATAATAATAAAAATAATAATAACTTAAAACTAAATATTATAAATTAAGTTGGTACTTTCTACAAACAGCTAATGATTAATTTTTTCTAAAAATACTTAAACTATCAGACAAATCAACATCATCACAAATTTTATTATACGCTCGACACATAGAATTTATAGCTGAGTGAATTTGATAATTTGCACGAGAAAAATTACAAAGAAAAGTAGTTGTATTGCGAACATTACAGGGACGTACATAGAAATTTAAACACTCAAGCAAAAACATATCATCAATTAAATTATTTACAATTTTATACAACATAATAATTTGATGCCTAGTGCGACGTAGCTGCAATGAGTCTAATTGGAATTCTACTAACAAGATGTTATACTCCATGTTGGGCCATTGACGATGAATTCTGTAGTAGCACAATTTTAGATATTTTTTTTAACATTCTCAATTGCATTTATTTGGTACCTATAGTATGGATTCCAGATAATACAGCCATATTCAAGTTTACTACGTACAAGTGTGGTGAACAAAGAACACAGACTATTCTTATTTTTAAAATTGTACGTAGTACGTAAAATATATCCCATCATTTTACATGCATCAGCAACCATACGATCTATTTGGAGATTAAATAAAAACTTTGATTCAAAATAAATACCTAAATCTTTTGTGGATGTGACACGATTCAGACAAATATCATTTATCTTATACGAAAAACACAACAATTCTTTTTTTCTGGAAATACTCATTGTGCTACATTTACTGATATTGAAGTATAGCTTATTATTTTGGGACCACAAATATAATTGGGATACTATTCAAATCAGATTGTAAATTCAAACAGTCTTCAAGAGACGATATACAGTAAAATAATTTGAAGTCATCGGCAAATAACAAACATTTAGAGTATTTCACTGATGATACAATATCATTTACAAATAATAAGAATAACAGTGGCCCGAAGATAGAGCCCTGTGGTACTCCCGACGTAGCTACAAATGAGCTCAAATGAAAACCATGAATCTTCACATATTGGATTCTATTGCTTAGGTATGATGCAATTAAGTTTAAAAGCTCTGTAGAAAATCCAATAAGTTGGAGTTTGTGAATTAGTATAAAGTGAGAAACAGTGTCAAACGCCTTTGAAAAATCTGTATAAATAACGTCTACCTGCAGTTTATTTTCAAGGGCATTGCTGGTGAACTCAGAAAAATTGAGTAAATTTGTAACTGTTGAACGATTACGTACAAAACCATGTTGCTGAGGACATATATAATTTTGAGTCTGATTTTGTATATTTTGAAATAGGATAGATTCAAAAATTTTAGCGAAACAATTTAAATTAGATATCGGCCTATAATTACATAATTTGTTTCTGTCACCTGACTTGAATATTGGACATATTTTTGCTACTTTCCATGAATGACGAAATTTCATAGTTTTTAGGCATAGATTAAATAAAAAACAAAGTGGCTCTGTTAATATATTTGAACAACCTTTTATTATAAATATTGGAATATTGTCAGGGCCAGTAGATTTACTATTAGTTCGCTTTTTAATTGCTAAACGTATGTCTTCAGATGTAACATCACTAAGTTTAACTTGAGATATTGTATTTGAGTAAATATCAACAGCAGGTGAAATATGTGGATCATCAAATTGGAACACTGATTTAAAAAAATTAGCAAAAGCTTCAGCAATGTTATCACCACCTGTGTAAGTTACATCACCATCTACTAAAGTTGAGGGAATACCATTATTGTTTCTTTTGCTATTAACATATTTCCAAAAGTGGCTTGGATTAGCCAATAAATCAGTCTCCACATTAGCGACATAGTTGTTATTCAAAGTTCTAACATGCTGTTTGACTTGTGCTCTTAATTTTTTAAATTTGTTGTAATAACAAGGAAGCTTGTTGTTTTTATTAAGGTAATGGTAGTGTTCTTTCTTCTTAATTAGATCAATTAGTTCAGCATTGAACCACGTAGGATATTTGTGCTTATTGCGCTTTTTAAGTGCTTTGGGTATACATTTATCAAAAATATCAAATATAATGCCATAAAAAATTTCTACTGCAGTATTTATATCTGTACATTCTATAACCGTTCCCCAATCAACATTTACCATTAATTCATACAGTTGGTCGTAATTACCCTTATACTGATAATAGTACTCGGGTTTAGCGCAATATTTAGTTGTACCATTCGTTATTTTAAATTTAATATATAAAGCAGGATGGTGCATATCTTCGGATACCAAAGCATCCACACTTTGACTAACATTACATTCTAAGTTAGAGATAACTACATCCAGAATACGACCATTGGAGTTAGTTACATTATTATACTGTGACATACCTAATAAGTTGGTTAAATTTACAAAATTTTGTATATTATTATTAAGAACAACATTTTCTGAGTAATAGTTGACTAAGCCAGGTAAATTAAAATCTCCTAAGATAATTATTGGTGCGGTATAGATAAAAGGAAAACTTGTTTACAAATAACTATTGGTCTATTTTAATTTCATAAATTGAACTTCTCCATGTTCTAATAAAATTGGTAAGTTTTTTTTCAGTGAATTTTTTTTACATTTTCAAAAATTCAGAAAAATAACGACGTGTGTGTAACGTTTATACGGCGTCGGTGTATCGACACAGTATTAGCGACGTTTCTGGAACGTCGAAATATTGACGTCGACAAATCGACGTCACGCTGACCATAACGTCGATGCTTGTCTGCTTGGGATGTATTATTGATTATTTAAATAAAAACTTTCAGATTCAGTGTGTAAAAAAATATGATGTGATGCAACACTTGAGTACAAATATACATCAAGAACGATTTAAAAAATTTAAAAATGCGTCAATGAAACAGCAGACAATTCAATTCAGAACTGTGTAATGCTATGTTAAAATCAAATATACCTCTAAATAAATTAAATAACCAGGCCTTTAAAGAATTTCTTGAGAAGCATTGCAGAAGAAATATTCCTGATGAAAGTACACTTCGCAAAAGCTATGTTAAACCTGTTTATCAAGAAACAATTTGAGAAATTAGAAAAATAATTGGAAATAATTATATATGGTTTACAGTTGATGAAACTACTGACAGTTGTGGATGATATATTGCACATTTAATTATTGGAGTACTTAACGACGAAGTTCCTACAAAAGGTTTTTTAATTAGTTCAAAAGAATTACCAAAGACGAATAATAACACGATTTCTAAATTTATTATGGAAGAAATTGCACAATTTTTTTGTCTGGAGCGGTTCCAAGTAAAAACATATTACTTATGGTTTCGGACGCAGCTACGTACATGATAAAAGCTGCCTCTAATTTAAAAATTTTCTATGAAAATTTAATACACTGTACATGCTTGGCACACGGCCTGAATCGTATTGCTGAAACTATACGAATTCAATATCCTTTGGTAAATAAATTAATTAGTAATGGGAAAAAAATATTTGTGAAAGCTCCATTAAAAGTACAAATGTTTAAAGAGAGGTTGCCAAATACCCCACTACCGCCAGAACCAGTGTTTACTAGATGGGGAACATGGTTGCAAGCCGCCACGTATTATGCGAATAATTTCGAAAAGTTTAAAGAATTAATATTTGAATTTCCACCACTAAAAGGGTAAAGCAATTCAAGATTGCCAAAATGTTCTCAACAAACAGGAACTACAAAATGATTTAGCTTTTATAAAATGTAATTTTAGTTTCATTTTTTTTTTCATTTGGGCAGTGGCAGTGTTCAGCAGTTGTCGCTGTCTAGCTAGTTTTTTTGTTAATTATCTCAACGATTAAATACAAATAAATATTGGAAACATTATATTCTATAGTGTAGAGTGCAGTAAATAGATTGTGTTAAAATACAGTACAAAAATTAAGTTCTTGAAGCAAAAAGTGCTCTATAATCGATAGTGAGTCAGTCAATAAAGGCTATTTTTGCATATCCATCAAGCGAACAACAAATTTCAGTTCGGTCGCGTATCGCTCGTCTCAGCTGACCAACGGACGGAGTCAACCAGCTAAGTACCTCACATAATTTTATTTAAAAATGGGAATCTGTGTCCATTGTAAATCTAAAATAAATCGAACCAACCCTGGATTTACATGTATGGGTACTTGTGGTGAAAGATATCATGTAGACTGCATTGAACTACCTCAGATAGACAAAGATGCGTTACTTAAGTCACAAAATCTAAGTTGGATATGCGCTACATGCAAATCTAAAAAATCAGCTATTAAATCACAAAATAACATCGAAAGGAACCCAACTCAATCCACTCCTGATTTATCACTTGCAGATGTAATGACTATGTTGGAGAATATTAAAGAATCTGTTGATTTTTTTAGCAAAAAAATTGACGATTTTGAAGTAAAATTAAATTCATTCACTACCAAAATAAAATTAATAGAGCCTATGCAGGAGGAAGTCAAACAACTAAAAATAAAAGTAGCAGACTTAGAACAACGTTCTCGATATAATAATGTTGAGATATCGGGCGTTCCGGAGGTATCGAACGAAAACATAATTTCTGTAATAGAATCAATAGGAAATGCTGTTAACTTTCCAATAACTAAAGAAGATATTGATGCAGCCCACCGTGTTGCAGCATTTAATGATAATGGTACAAAACCAAAAAATATAATTATTCGCTTTATTTCCAGGCAAAAACGAGATAATTTCGTAGCAAAAGGTCGAACATATAAAAACTTAAATGCTAATAAATTAAACTTGAATCTTAATTCATCTAGTAAAATCTACATCAATGATCACCTTAGCCCGCAAAATAAATTACTCCTAAAAAATGTCAAAAATATTACGCGCAGTAATGACTATAAATATACCTGGGTAAAAAACTTTAAAATATTTGTTCGTAAAAGTGATACGTCACCAATCATTGTCATAAACCACGAGGAAGATATTTGCAAAATTAAATAATTGTGCTAATTTTAAATTTAAAAAATGTTCATTGCAGCAGTAGAAGTATGGACTTACATATATATTACCAAAATGTTCGAGACATGAGATCTAAATTAATAGATTTTTATAATGAAATTAGTGCTAACGATTATGATATAGTGTGTATCACCGAAACGTGGCTGAATGACTCAATTCTGGACCCAGAAGTATGTGATCTTAATAAATATGTGCTTTATCGTCGTGATCGCTCAAATAATATCAAAAGTAAAGGTGGTGGAGTGCTTATTCTAGTTTTAAAAACATATTTTTCCAAACTTCAGACTGCATGGAACTCAGAAGCAGAAGACCTGTGGGTGTCAATCACGTCTCACAATAACATCAAATTACACATCTGCTGTGTCTACATTCCTCCCCTCTCAGATCTTACTATATATTCCGGTCATTACAACCAAATAGTAAATTTGGTTACACAGTACCCGGATGACATATTTTTGGTATGTGGTGATTACAATTTACCAGATATTAGATGGACTGATAATTCTAATTATTTCGAACCGGATTTATTACGAAGAACTGATTTAAATATTGAATTAATTAACACAATGAACTTTTGTAGTCTTTATCAGTATAACGGTATAATTAATATTAATAACAGAATTCTCGATCTGAGCTTAAGTACTTCTAAATGTTCGGTAAATGTTTGTAGTTTACCAATACTAAAATTAGATTGTCATCATCCAGCACTCGAAATAGTCTTACCAATTAAGTTGCAAAAGTACCTAAATGATTGTTGTCATAAAACTTATGACTACCGTAAGTGTAACTATGAAGATTTAGTATACAAACTTTCTAATATAAACTGGTTCAATAGATTAAGTGATTCAAATGTAAATAAAAATGTCGATACGTTTTATAGTATAATATATTCCTTAATAACAACGTATGTGCCAGTGAAACATAAAACTCATACTAATAGTAAATATCCAGCTTGGTTTAGTAAATCATTAATTAATACAATGAAAGAAAAAAATAAATACCACAAACGTTGGAAATTATATGGAAATATTTCGGACTATAATTCATTTACTACTCTTAGACGCAGGGTACAACTTTTAACACAAAAAGATCATAAAAATCATATGAATCATATTGAGTCAAACATTACAATAAACACTTTTGGGAATACAGTAAATCCTTAAAAAAAGTAACAATTTACCAAATGTGTTGCATTACAACAATGTTAAAGCTGAAACAGGCTCTGAAATCTGTAATCTGTTTGCGGAACATTTTAAATCGGTATACACGAATTCCAACATAACCAACCAACAAGACTTAGACTCAATTTCTAATCATATTAATCTTGGTAAGATAAATCTCTCTCATGCAGAAATTCTTACTTATCTAGAGAATTTGGACATTTCCAAAGGGTGTGGGCCAGACAATATTCATCCTTAATTTATTAAAACGTGTGCATATTATTTAGTTGATCCTCTTTATATAATTTTTAATCAATCACTAAATACAGGAATTTTTCCTGATAAATGGAAATTGTCCTACCTCACACCTATATTCAAGTCTGGAGATGTGGGAGATGTTGGAAATTATAGACCGATTTCAAAATTGTCTACGTTCTCTAAAATTCTTGAAGCTCTAATTATGAAAAACATAACATTTACCATTAGTAATATAATAATACCAGAACAACATGGGTTTTGTACAAAGAAATCGGTACTTACAAATTTAATAACATTCACAGAAACTGTCAGCTCAAATCTGGATAATCGCATTCAAACGGATGTTATTTATACAGATTTTTGTAAGGCCTTCGATAGGGTAAATCATAATTTATTAATTAATAAATTACTACAATTAGGAATACATGGCTCACTACTGAGATGGATTGAATCATACATTAAAAACAGAACTCAGATTGTTGCAATCAAAGGATATGTATCTAGAGAGATTCTTGTGACCTCCGGTGTTCCCCAAGGTTCACAATTAGGACCATTGTTATTTAATATTATATAGTCGATGGTAACCCTTTTACCGTTAAGTGTAGGGTTTTCTTGTCTTTATTCGCACACAAACTTTTTCCACTGTAATCTGTCTCTTGCGCACATTTTTGCTTCTTGTATTGTCATTTCTTTTTTCAATAGTAGTTTTCTTACAATTCCATCCCAGTCTTCTCTTGGTCTACCTCGTCCTCTTCTCTCTCTTATTTTGGCTGTCCATATCTTCTTTACGGGTCTGTTGTCGTTCATCCTTATCAGGTGTCCCCACCAGCTGAGTTGTCTTTCCTCTATAAACTGTAGTATCGGTTTTGTTTCTAATTCTTTCCTAATATCTTCGTTTCTTATTTTGTCTATCATTGTCACACCTTTAACACTTCTCAGGTATTTCATTTCCAAAGCTTGGAGTTTACTCTTCATTCTTCTGGACATAACCCAAGTTTCGCAGCCATAGGTTAATATCGCACGATATATTGTGTTAAACACTGTAATTTTTGTTTTCTGCGATATTTCTTTTTTGCCTATGAGACTGTTTTTCAGCATGTAGAATATTTTTGCTGTCTTGTCTATTCTTCTGTTTATATCTTCATCTTGGACTCCGGTACTGTTAATTAACACTCCTAGATATTCAAATTTCGACACTTGTTCAATTCTGTCATGTTCTATTTTTATGTTCATAGTTTCGTACTCATTTGATATAGCCATTACTTTTGTTTTATTCACGTTTACTTTCATATCAAATTCTTTTAGTGTTTTGTTCCAAACATTTATGTTGTGTTGGAGATTCGTTTCGCTACTTGCTAAAAGTACTACGTCATCAGCAAATGCACATTCTCCAATTTCTATCCGTTGTAGGCATCTATATCCTATTCCTAGTTTCTTTATTTCTGGCTTACATTTCTTGATGATGTCATCCATGAATATTGTGAAGAGAACTGGACTCATAACTCCACCTTGTCGTAGTCCTCCTGTAGTTTCAAATACTTCCGATGTTCTGTTCTTGCTGATAACATAATTTAGATTTTTCTTGTATAAGCCTTTGATTGCATTAATTAATCTTTTGTTCACTTTTCTTTCAGCTAAGCTGTCCCATATCTTCTGTCTCTGTACTCTGTCGAACGCCTTCTCTAAATCAATAAATGCCATAAATGCTTTGTTGTTGCTTACTGTGGTCTTTTGTATTATTTGTTTAATCGTAAATATATGGTCTTGTATACTTCTTCCCTTTCTAAATCCACTCTGAGCTTCCTCAAGCGTAGGTTCTATTATTTGTCTCAATCTTCTTTCCAATATTCTTTCATATACTTTCAGTGCAGTGCTTAGTAGTGAAATTCCTCTGTAGTTGTTGCAATCTTTAACATCTCCTTTCTTATGTACTGGTGTAATGACAGCTATTTCCCAATCTTTCGGTAATTTTCCTTGCTTCCAGGCTTCATTAAATATATCTAATAGTAGTACAGTTCCTTCTCTTCCCATATATTTAAGCATTTCTCCGGTTATTCTATCATGGCCTGCCGCTTTTCCATTTTTTATCATATTTAGAGCTTCTAGCATTTCTTCCATAGTTATTTCCATTATCTCGTCTTCGTCTTTCTTTGTTTCTTCTATCGTTTCTATTTCCGTATCTGCCTTTTCTGCTGTTACGTTTAGTAGTTCTTGAAAATATTCCCTCCATCGCTTCATTACTTCGTTTTCTTCCGTAAGAGGGTTCCCTGCCTTATTTTTAATTGTGAAGCTTTGGGCTGGTTCTGATTTCCGTAATGATTTAATCGTTTTATAAAATAGCTTTTGATTTTCTTTGCTATTTTTTTCCATTTGTTCACCAAATTGTTTCCAGCTTCTCTCTTTCTCAGTTTTCACTTTGTCTTTTACTATCCTACGTTCTTTCTTGTATTCATTGTAGTTTGCTTGCGTTTTGTTGTTCAAGTATTTAAGCCATGCTTTCTTTTTCTTTTTTGTTCCTTCTTTTATTTCTTGAGTCCACCACGCTGTTTGTTTTTTATTATTTCTTACTTTTGTTGTTCCACACACATCTTTTGCTGCATTTGTTAGGAGCATTTTGAATAATTGCCATTTATTTTCTATGCCAATCTCATTACTTACAACAAGCATTTGTGCTTGTTTTGTTACTTCTTCTTCGTATTTTTTTGCTATTTTTACGTCTTTAAGTCTATATGTTCTGATTGATTCGTGTTTAATTTCTTTCAGTTTTCCATATTTTCTTGTCATATCTTCCCTGAAGAATTGTTTCTTTATTTTCGCTTCAATTAGGAAATGATCACTGAAAATTTCCGGTCCTCTTCTTGCTCTAATATCATTTATGATTTTTCTATTTTTTCTTTCTACAAGAATGTAATCTATAAGTGATTTGTCTTTTCCTTCTGGTCCTTGTCTTGAATACATATGTATTTGTTTGTGTTCGTAGAATGTGTTTGCTACTATCATATCATTTAGAGAGCAGTAATCAATCAACCTCAGTCCGTTATTGTTTATCCTATCTCCTCCAAATTTTCCTATAACATCTGCTGACCCTACTTGTTTTTTCCCTACTCGTGCGTTGAGGTCTCCTAATACGATAATATCTCCTCGACTGTTTTCAGTTTCTATGTGTAGTTGTTCCCAAAATTTATCTTTATTTTCTGCCGACTCATCTTCGTTTGGTCCGTAAACAACTATAAATGTTTTTTCATTGTTATTTCTTTCTTTCATTCTAATTTTTAGTATTCTTTCCGAGCAGGCTTCCCATTTATCTATTTGGTTTGCAAATTTCTCATGGATTAGGCATGTTACTCCTGCTGCTGCTCTTTTGTCTTGTGATACTCCGCTATATATCAGTAAATGCCCATCTTTGATCAATTTTTCTCCTATTCCTTTTTTCTTTGTTTCTGTTATGGCTAACATATCCAGTTTTGCGTTATTAAATTCATATAGAAGTTCTTGTTCTTTTCCATTTATACTTCTAATGTTCCATGTTGCTAATTTAAATATTTCTTTGTTTTCCGGTACGTTTTTCCGTTTCCTTTGCCTTGTCGTCTCCAATATTTCTATTTTGTGATTGTCTAATCGTTTTTTGGAACCTCTTCTTTTAGAATGACTCCATTTTCTTGTTTATCCCAGATGTAGTCTTTATCTCCTATTCTAATTTTTTGGTAACCTATTTTCACCCTTTTACCTTCGATCTTCTTTTCTCTTGCGATGCTTCTTATTTCCCATTGAATTCTTACTTCTTCTCGAGTTAGATCGTTGTTAATGTAGATGTCTGTGTTTCTCAATTTACTTTTTGCTGACATTACTTTTTGTTTCTCTTCCCAACTTTTCATTTCTACAAGTAGTAGTTCATTGTCTGTGCCCTTCATCAGTGTTATTACCTTATTAAACTCTGCCTTTACTTGCAGTTTTTCCTCGAATAGTTGTTTTATAATTTCTTCTTCCGATTTATTCATACATTTTAGTCCGTTTATTATTATATTGTTTCTCTTCTTATGTTTTTCTTCTGCTTCAGATTTCTTTTCAAGTTTCTCTATTCTGTCAAGAAGTACTTCTTTTTCTTTCTTCCACTCTTCTTCTTTCCTTTTCATTTCATCTTTCAAATCATTTATCTCTTGTTTTATTTCCGTCATATTGTCATTTATCTCTTTTTTTAGCTCTATTTTATTATCCTCCATGCTTCTCATCATTGTTTTCATCATTTCTTTTAGTTCGTTCATATTGTCTGCGTTTACGTCCTCCTCTGTGTTCTTGCTTTCCTCTTCTCTCTTCCTTTGTTCTGGTGAGCGAATAACTTTTTTGCTTTTGTTGAATGCCTTTTGTTCTTCTTTATCTTCTGTCTCCCTCAGCCTTTTATTCATAACTTATCTACGCCACTGGCAATTGTTAATTAGCACTCGCGCGTATTTCACTCAGTGCTGCGGCACAGCCTGTCACCTGTCTCACTCGCTACCTACTGTCAGGCTCCGACCTTGAGACAACTAAAGTGTTAAATAACTGTTTTGTTCTTTTAATTAACTGGGATCACTCCACTGCCACTAAACTTCACCTTCCTTAACTTCCGAACTATAACAATTTGCTTTCGAATAAAGCGATAAGTCCCGGTAAATTCGAGGTTGTTATCGGCCACTCCGAACGCACGTGCACAGCGGATCACGGTCACTACTATAATCTATAAACTATAATTAGGACCATTGTTATTTAATTTGTATATTAATTCCATCTCATCATGTTTCTTAAATTCTGAATTTTTACTTTTCGCTGACGACCTTAAAATTTTAAGTAAAATCAAAACAATAGATGACTGTATTAAACTGCAGCAGGATTTAAACAGGCTTAATGCATATTGTGAAAAAAATGATTTATCATTAAATATAAAAAAATGTTTTGTTGTACAATTTACACGAAATAAAAACAAAATTAATTTCGACTATTACTTAAACAATGAAAAATTAGCAAACAATAATTCCGTATAAGATCTTGGTGTAATTTTTGATGCTAAGCTCTCTTTTAATGAACACATCGATTTAATAACAAAGAAAGCGTACAGACTTTTAGGGTTCATTTGGAGAACAGGGAAGCATTTTACTACTGTAAAATCCTTCACAATATTATACAACTCGATTGTCAGATCTATTTTGGAATATGCATCTCCTATTTGGAATCCAATGTACTATAACTCATGTAACCAAATCTAACGTATTCAAAAAAAGTTTGTAACTGTTCTTTGTAAAAATTTGGCTTCAATTATAATACCTATGAGTCTGCTCTTATAAACTTCAAATTGCATTCCTTACAAGATCGTCGAATACTATTTGATATGTTATTATTACATAAAATTCTAAATAACAATCTGATTTCTGTTTCTTTCCTACATTTAATTAACTTGAACGTACCATATATTAAAACTAGATATAATGTTTGCTTCACAACACATAAATGTAATACCAATTGTTTTCAAAATTCAGTAATTAATAGGATGATGTCAACCTACAATAACAAATTTTCAAATATTGATATTTTCTTCTTAAATCTGCATCAATTTAAACATAATGTTTTAGTTTATTTCAATCCATAATAGTCTTCATAAACTATTTTGTAATATGTATATTTTGTATATTAATATTATATTAATTTATATGCTAATCTGTAAAACTTTATTCTGATATTTGATATTTATTTGTATTTATCTATGTTATTATAATGTATATTTGTATTAAATCGCGTTAACCTGTTATTGGCCTCGGCTGTTGGTTAACCAAACAAAAAAAAATAAAAAAATAAATAAATAAAAGAAACTATAAAATCATTAAAAATATAAATAAAATTGACAGTTTTAAAAGATGCAATTAATGCTGTTCCAGGCCCTTGTGGCGATATAATAAAAACTAAAATGACATAAATATTTTCAAAAAACGAGGGCTATAAAATTCTAGAACAAATTTGATCTGTTTTAAGTGGCACAAATACCAATATTAATTATTTAAATATTAGTCCAGGCATTTTAGATAATGTTTTGGCAAATAGGGGAAAAAATGATAGACAGCTGAATTTTGGTATATACGCTCATAATGGCTTCTAGTTTAACATACTAAAAGTCCTTAACTATATCGCGTGTGCTTCCATTGCTACGACCTTGTAAAGATCTTGAGAATGAGATTTTTGCGTATAACTCACGAACGAACTCACCAATTAAAAACTTTTTTTACGATAATGTTGGTAATTTAATGTACTACAAAAAGGCCCTTACCAATTTTATCGTCAGTTTATTTATTTTCCTTAAAATCGGGAAAAGGCTAATCACCGTTTTGGAATCGTTGAGAGCCCGTGAATTAGACTTCCGGTTTCAGAAAAATAGCTGCCGTTTATGAATGGAAAATACTATTGACTTCCGGTTTGCGGCATTCAATTCCTTTTATATTTATCTATTAGACGTATATATTTTTTAACTTCATCAGGCTTTGGTTTAGCAGGAATTTTAAGTTATTTTAATTTTAGTATATTACTAATTTTTTCATTTATTATGTTTAATCGAGTGTTATTTCTAAACGAATAAAAATACCGACTTCCGGTTTTCAGCATTCGATTCCTTGAACATTTCTCTATTAAATACATTATACCAAAAATGTTGAAACATCTTCGTTTTGCCGAAATCTAATGATTTTCTTTAAGAGAGCACAGGAAAATTATAGAAATATTATTTATTTGTCATGTTTGAACAAGTGTAATTCCTGAACGAATAAAAATACAGACTTCCGGTTTAGATTCTTTGAACATTTCTCTATTAAATAAAAATTGTTGAAACATCTTCGTTTAGCCGAATTACACTTGTTCAAACATGACAAATAAAAAATATTTCTATAATTATCCTGTGCTCTCTTAAATAAAATAATTAGATTTCGGCTAAACGAAAATGTTTCAACATTTTTGGTATAATGTATTTAATAGAGAAATGTTCAAGGAATCGAATGCTGAAAACCGGAAGTCGGTATTTTTATTCGTTCAGAAATTAGACTTGTTTAAACACAACAAATTTAAAAAAAATCCATAATATCGCTATGTTCTCTTAAAGAATATCATTATATTTCGGCTAAACGAAGATGTTTCAACATTTTTAGTATAATGTATTCGATAGAGAAATGTTCAAGGAATCTAATGCCGATAACCGGAAGTCAGTATTATAATTTGTTCAGAAATAACACTCGATTAAACATAATAAATGAAAAAATTAGTAATATACTAAAATTAAAATAACTTAAAATTCCGGCTAAACCAAAGCCTGATGAAGTTAAAAAATATATACGTCTAATAGAAAAATATAAAAGGAATTGAATGCCGCAAACCGGAAGTCGATAGTATATTCCATTCATAAATGGCAGCTATTTTTCTGAAACCGGAAGTCAAATTCACGGGCTCTCAACGATTCCAAAACGGTGATTAGCCTTTTCCCGATTTTGAGGGAAATAAATAGACTGACGATAAAATTGATAAGGGGGCCTTTTTGTAGTACATTAAATTACCAACATTTTCGCAAAAAAAGTTTTTAATTGGTGTCACCGTTCGTGAGTTATACGCAAAAATCTCATTTTCAAGGTCTTTACAAAGTCGTAGCAATGGAAGCACACGCACAATAAGGACGAAATTTTCAGCTCCGAAAAGGAAATTGATAGGGCTTAGTGACAATCGAGTCGAACAACCCCCTTAAGATAGGATTTTTTGGAGCTACAAGCCTTCAAACTTTGAGATTTTTCATTGCTCAGACATGACATCACATAAAGTGATTTTTCAGGGGGTCGGGGGGAGCGAATCTCTTCGGGATTTTTGGAGAACGTAGAGGAGGAATGTATCTCCAGAGGGAATTTCTAGATTTTGGTTAACATGTCCCTGAAAGAAATGCCCCACATTTTAAAAACAGGCATTTTCTTGGTTCGGCCAAGTGGCTCGATTTTTATTTTGAGCAATGTATGTGTATATAGAAAATTTGGTACTTCCCTAAAAATAGTAAATGTATATAACAAAAGACATACTTTTTGTTTTTAAATAACCTGTAACTTCTGAACAAATGAAAATTAAGACTTCCGGTTTTTTCTGCGAACAATTATCTATAAGATAGATTAATTAAAATTTTTTGAGAACCTTAGTTAAGCAAAAAATTTAAGATATTCTTCGAGAGAAAATTTAGAAATTTTAGTTTTTCAAATTTTTTTGTTTTTAAATGACCTGTAACTTCTAAACAAATAAAAATGAAGACTTCCGGTTTCTTTTATTCAATTCTGCGAACAATTATCTATAAGATAGATTAATTAAATTTTTTTTGAGGACCTTAGTTAAGCCAAAATTTTAAGATATTCTTCGAGAGAAAATTTAGAAATTTTAGTTTTTAAATTTATTTGTTTTTAAATGACCTGTAACTTCTAAACAAATAAAAATGAAGACTTCCGGTTTTTTATTGAATTCTGTGAACAATTATCTATAAGATAGATTAATTAATTTTTTTGAGGACCTTAGTCAAGCCAAAATTTTAAGATTTTCTTCGAGAGAAAATTTAGAAATTTTCAAATTTTTTGTACTTATTGTGTTTGATGAACTGTAATTTCTGAACGGAAAAAAAATATAGACTCTCGGTTTTCTGAATTAAATTCAACGAAAATTGTTCTATTATACACAAAATTTGAAAACTAACAAGGGCTTTAGCTTTCCTCGTATTATTAACTATTTTCAAGATAAATACAAAAAACTAAAAATTTGGATTTACAACTCGCAATACACAGCCCCTGTACGGCCTACGAGAGTAGCTACACTTTTTTTGAGAGGGGAAGTGGGCACGTACCTTTAATATAGCTACTAACTTTTATGCTTCTATATCACAAAATAAAGTTTGATGTTTTCTGGAGTAAAAATTTCGTTAAATTGTCTCTTTCCTGGATTGTATCTCACTCCCTGTTAAACTTACCAGAGTAGAGTGTGTGAGTTCCTATCCAAGATTTCACTTCAGAAACTTGTTCAGGGTGGCTAGAACTTAAACCTATTAAAAGTCCTGACGTTTAGGAATAGAGTCAAGGGCGAGGGGCACGAAAATGGTTCCGTTTTTTGAAAAAACGTGGGGTAAAAATTATTTATCGAAAATTGTCACTTTTCCGGAGCGTATTTCTCGAAAACGTATGGAAATCGTAAAAAGTGTATATAATGAAAGTTATAGAGAATTTTATCAGCTTTCTTTTGTTTTTTAGTTTTTCGCTACGAAGCAACGTTTTCGAGATATAACCGAAAAACCAAAAAACGGTCCCATTTTCGTGCCCCCCCACCCTTGGCTCTCCTCCAAAACGTCGGGACTTTTAGTATGTTTAAGTCCTAACCACCCTGAACAAGTTTCTGAAGTGAAACCTTGGATAGGAAACCACGCACTCTACAACCCATTTTAGAGCATTCGTTGACTGGACTAATATGACACAAGAAGTTTGGTCTGCAGGCACAAGCGTTATCAATATTTTTAGTTTGCCCTCCTTGCTAAACTGAGTACGAGTATTACTTAGTCGAATACAAAAAGAGATTGCTAGATGTGTATCAAGATATTTCGTTTTCCCCGACTTGTCAAACTGAGTACGAGTACCTACTACTCGAATACAAAGATCGCTAGGTGAAGAGTGTAGAGTACGTTTAGCGAGAGAAGAAACCAGTAATGCCACATACGCAGAAATGCAGGTTAAGAGCAAAACTTCGCGCATGTATCAATAACGCAGGTGGCTTTTATTCTCTCTTCTTTTAAAGTTAGCGATTAGAGATTATTCTTTTCCATTCGGGAATTACGACTCTTTTAGATTTTTTCTTGTCTTAGAAGCAATAACCTCGAGATATTGTCGCATCTTTTAAAAAATTTTCCGCTAACTTCATGGTGTATATGGAAAAGCGAATTGTTTGAATGTACCTAACCTACTACCTTATCGAATGATACAAAAAGGTTAATTGTACCTACTAACATGGCTTTTGAGGTCCATTTGGACTTTTGTTTGTATTAAATATGCATTAAGCCTCCATATTTTATGTCTTAAAAAGCGTATTCATAATCTGTGGATTATGGTTCGTAAAATTTTACAAAGAGTTTGCATGTACCTTATCACGCAATTTTCGGCCCTTTTTGAAAATTTTTATCGTTTCTTAAATGTCAAAAGCCCCGATTTCGACGTCATAGAAGACATTGTATTAGCAAACTAGGTAAATATCTAAAACGAATGACACAAAAAGTTAATAATAATTGTACCTCGTCAAATAGTTTTTGGGCATCATTTTGACTTGTTTTCGTGTCTTAAATGTCAAAATCCCCCAGTTTCAATGTCTAAAAAGATATATTAGCAAACTAGGCGAAACCAAAGTCGAATAAAATAAATTTTTTATTTTGTACTTCTTCACGTAGTTTTTGGCACCATTTTGACTTTTGGTTGTCTTAAATGCATTAAGTCCCCAGTTTTTGTGTCTTAAAAAGCATATTCGTGATCTGTGGATTATTATGCATAAAAATCCACAAAAAGTTTGAATGTATCTTATCACGTAATTTTCGGCTCTTTTTTGAAATTTTGTTTCGTGTCTTAAATGTCAAAAGCCCCCGGTTTCAATGTCTTAAAAGACATTAGCATACTAGGCAAAAATCCGCGTCTAATGACACGAAAATTTTTAATGTACCTCATTACGTAATTTTTGGCACAATTTTACATTTGGTTGTCTTAAATGCATTAAGCCCCAATTTTTTATGTCTTAAAAAGCGTATTCGTGATCTGTGGATTGTTGTGCATAAAAATCCACAAAAAGTTTGAATGTACCTTATCACGTAATTTTCGGCCCATTTTTGAAATTTTGTTTCGTGTCTTAAATGTCAAAAGCCCCCTTTTTCAATGTCTTAAAAGACATATTAGCATACTAGGCAAAAATCCACGTCTAATGACAGGAAAATTTTTAATGTACCTGATCACGTAATTTTTTACCTTTTTTTAAATTTTGAAAGTAACTTTTTTTATAGACACCTAATAATAAGGTAACAAGTTCATTTGAACAAATGTCCGTAAATGCTTTATTCCAGAGATATTAATGTTTTTCTTATTGGAGCAGCGCTACTTTAAAAAATCAACTTAATAACGAGATATCTAATATTATCTTATTGAGTTGTGACATAATAAGTAAATTAAATTAAAAATTACATTATGGGAGATAACCAAGAGAGTGGTTAAATTGACACTATCCACAACGGTGGATTGATCGCGCAGGACCTGTACCGTGGCCCGCACGTTCACCAGATCTAACACCTTTAGATTTTTTGCTTGGGGTGCCATAAAAGAAAAAGTTTATTATGAACCGATAGATAATTTAGACTCACTACGCAGAAAAATTATTCAAGTTTGCGAAACCATATCTCCCGAGCAATGTCACGCAGCAACCAATGCAGTGGCAGATCGTTGTCGTGCCTGTTTACGTGCTGCAGGTGAACATTTTGAACAAAAAATGGTATAAAAAAATAGTTTATGAATTTATCTTATTACTTTATTATTTTAAACAGTAAATTTCTTTGAATTCGTTGATAGTTTTTCATTTTTTCCCAGACATCAGTGCATGCAAACTAAATTTTGTATTGAAATGTGGTAATAAACAATTTATTTTAAATTGAATTATAATTATTATGTCACACCTCAATAAGATAATATTAGATATATCGTTATTAAGTAATTAAGTTGATTTTTTTAAAGTAGCGCTGCATCAATAAGAGAAACATGAATATCTCTGGAATAAAGCATTTACGGACATTTGCTCAAATGAACTTGTCACCTTATTTTTAGGTGTTTAATCTATTAAAAAAGTTAGGTCGTTTAAATCTGGGACACCCTGTATGGTCGCAAACGATCTAAAGCCCATAACACCGCTAAACATTCCCTTTCCGTTGTTGTATAGTTTCGTTCCGCTTTTAATAATGAACGACTTAAATAAGCAATCACCTTTTCACCCTCTTCGAAGTTTTGCGTCAGCACCGCGCCTAACCCAAAAGAACTCGCGTCTGTTTGTACCGTAAATGATTTACTAAAATCTGGGCAAGTGAGTATTGGTGCTGAAATTTCTTTTAGGAGACCAAACGATTGCTGACATTCCGTATTCCAACTAAATTTGTGATTTTTCCGTAATAATTGAGTGAGTGGAGCTATTATGGTTGAAAAATTCGAGACGAAACGTCGGTACCAGGAAGTCATGCCGATAGGGACCGGAATGTTCAAGATCGCCTGAACTTTATCAGGGTCAACACGTAGTCCTTGTTTATCAACGACGTATCCCAAGTATTTTATTTCAGGACGACAAACATACTTTTCTCTGGACTAACTGTCAAACCTGCCGCCAGAAGTCTTTCAAATATCTTGTGTAAATTTTTTAGATGTTGGTCAAACGATTCCGAAACTATGACTATGTCGTCTAGATAAACGAAAACAAAAGGCTCTAAATCCGCGACGAGAACTTTATCTATAAGGCGTTGCCACGTCGCCGGAGCATTAGTAAGACCGAACGGCATACGTTTAAAGTGAAATAATTCACTACCCGGTGTTGTACAAGCGGTGATTTCCTTACTGGCTGGTTTAACATGTATTTGCCAATAAGCAGATTTTATATCCATTGAACTTATATACTTAGCGCCTCAGTCTGTCTAGAATAGCCGATACATAAGGTATAGGATATGCGCCCTTCTTTGTTACCTGATTTATACGCCTAAAATCGACACAAAACCGTCTTTTTTAGGCACCATTAATACCATGAAGACCATGGGCTAGAAGAAGGTTCTATTATGTCATTCTTTAGCTCGGCATTTATATGTTGTTGAACTACGGGTGACACGCGATAATACCGTTGTTTTAAGAGGGTAGCGGTAGTTATAATTTCATGTTCTACTAATGATGTACAGCCTAACGAGTTGCTCATTAACTCTCATCGTTCATCTAAAAATTTGTTAAGCATAATTTCTTGAGTTTGCGTTACATCAGAAGTAGACTGAACAGAAGATATCTGCATTATATTTTCAGTTGCGGAAAACGACCAAACATCCCGCTTCAAATCTGGAACAATTCCCATTACCCGCCAAAAATCTAGTCCTAAAATTATTGCGTGTTTCACGGACGGTACAACTAAAAAATTAACTAATTTGATTTCACCCATTAACCTTACAGGAACTAAAGCAGACCCTAAGCTATGACAGATATCACCGTTCGCTACTTTACACTCAGGCGAGTCGTGAGTATCTAATTTTAAATTAAAATTTTCGAGAACGATGGCTAGGAGGTGGTGGTTGAAATAGTTGGGTCCTATTATGTATATCTTGCAAGCCTTGGCAAATCTGATCTAATGCAACAATTGAGTGTATTGGATCGTTTCCAATTCTTTGTAGTAAGTATGGTTGCAAATTATTAAAAATATATGATAATCGCTCACTCTCGCAGGGTTTCTCACTTAATCGACTAAACAACCGTTCCATATTCGCAATAAATACCGACACGTTCTCATCTTCACCTTGAGTTCTATTCCGGATATCTGACCACAAATTGTAATCATATCTACTCGGCAAAAATGTGAATTTTAAAGCCTGTATTTGGTGTTCCCATGACGTAAACGTGTGCTTTTTTGCCCGATACCAGATTAAAACATCCTCAGTAAATAATTCAGCAGCGGCTGTAAATAATTGAGCTTTAGATATACCGCGTACTATTCTTATTTCGTCCATGCGCTCAAGAAAATTTGAAAGACCGGAACCGCCATCGTATGTTACATTCCATTTATAAATAAGAAGAGGAGCTGGTTCTGACGACTGAGTGCGAGGCATTGAGAGCCTTAAATAAATTATCTCAAGAACACTGGAAATGCGAGATTCGAGATCACGGTCCGTGATATTACGGTCCGTATGTTGTGGACTAGACGATGTTCCAGGTCTAGCATCGGCCACGGGTTCAGCATCGTCCTTTTGTTCTGTTTCAGTCTGATCCTCGGTCAACGAAGTATCATGCTCGGCTAAGAGAAGTGCTGAGGCTTTTGACGAATACTTTAATTTCAACCGAGTAACCTGTTTTTCGCATAAATATTTTAGTTTTGTTTTCGCTTGTTCGTCCTCTGTTATCGTCGGTGTAATACATTCCACACGCAATTGATTATGACTAAGTCGTGTACTTAAGCGCACATAATCATTCTGGTAATTGTTAAAATGAAATTCATCTATCAACTCGCTCATTTTTGTTAATTTTTGTTCACAAATACCTAATTCTGCTTTAGAAAGAAACTCAGAGGCCTTTAAATAAGTTCCCCAGCTCGTTCGGCTCGATAACAGTCACGAAGACGTGTACGTTTCACATCTACCGTTCCCCTACAATCGTATCCACGCAATAGAAGCTCGTACGTAAGTTCATCGGAGGAAAGCCGATTTGGATCTATTCTTAAATCCATATTGTACGAATCAAATTTAACAGACAATAAAATTAAATCAAATATATCTAAAACCTAACTAATCCAATATAACTGTGAACAAATTAATAACCTAACCTCAAATTAAAATAAAAAAATAACGCCAATAACTATAATAGAATCAAGCTATAAGCGTAATAAGATATGAAGCAATAAAATACATGACAACAAAAATAAGAAATAAAGCAAAATACAAAACGAATCGCTAAAGAGAGCTAAACGAAGACGAACAAGCGGCACGGAACGATGAATACCAAGCACGAAGCTCCGAAGTGCTCCAAAGCCCCACGTTGGGCGCCAGTTTTATTACCTACCTTTCTGAGGAGGTTATCTTGACGCCTAAGGATGAGAGGTGCCGACTAGTCAGGGTAGATTAGGCGGGGTGAACTAAGAAAGGGGCGCCACGTAATTAATAGTGCATCTCATCCACTAAATTACGATAGTGTAGCGTATCGGAACCTAAAATAAAATGCTGCAAGAAAGAACGGCAGGCGGGCGCAGGTAAAATGATAGTGCTAAATAAGTTTAACTACCTGGTATATTGAAAGTAAAAGATTTGTAACCAACAAGTAAACTAATATATATGTTGGAAGAAATCGTAGTTAAATTCAGTATATAAATTACAACAAACCACTGACGGTAACATAGATGTCCACGACGCTCATCCAAAAACACAACAAACAATTAATTTGACAACGCGATCACCGGCGACAGTATTCCGCGCAGGCCCGGAAACCAAAACCCATATCTTGTGTACTACACTATCGAAGATGGCCAGTCGATTTACAAATAATATGGCGGGAGTGGTCAAACAGAACCCGTTTGAAACACAGCCACAGCGCAGGCGCACAATATTAAGAAAATTCTAACGGTAAAAAAAAATAATTACCAAGAAAAATAGCGTAAACTACGAACATTCAAGCTTACATACATATACAAGAGAAAATAATACAATACGCAAACTAAAAGCACTGAAGGTGCAAAACAAAAGGGCACTGAAGGTGCAAATAAGGCACAAAGCCTATTCTTAAACTCAGTGGTCGATGACCACGGTATAAACTAGAATTACAACACCAGTACTGATTGCACTGAGGCCGAGCACGTCGGCTTTTCGCAAAATAAATGTATAGCAGCTAGGTGGTAAAATCGAGCTTTACTTTAGAGTGTCAATCACGCGGCTGTAGACGCGCGATTATTGGCACGCTGCAGCCGCGCGGCTATAGTGACTTGGTGCGTTTCCAACACGCGGCCGCGAGTGGAACAGTACGTGGTACCGTTTGACATTTAATATTTATTAATGCATTAAACTAAACGCTAGATTGTTAACTGCGTTCATTGAATATAAACATCAATAAGGTAAGCTGCCGTTTGCAGTGTAGACAAAAAACTAATAAATTTTAGAAAAATATTGTCCAATTTTGACTGCTATTTCTGTCCACACGTTATCTCTAACATTTTGATCCTTATAATGTTTATTCTTCGCATCATAAAAACAGGGATGTTGTCCAACTAGTTCACTAAGAAACGAATTATCTATAATCACGAAGAAACACTCCAAATCATTCACTAAAATATTACGAATTATGACATAAAAACAACAGCCGCGCGGCTGCACTTCTCACAGAGCAGCCGCGCCGTATTGATCGCGCGGCGTCAATAGCCACTCGAGCCGCAGTCGCCTGATAGGAAACCGGGTTCATTGTTTTTAATGTAAACCAGTGACCAGCGCGACGCGGCTATAGTCGCGCGTCTACAGCCGCGCTTCTTTAGCCGCTTCAGCCGCGTGATTGACACTCGACCTTTAGAGACCGCTGGCTGAAGATGTGACGTGGTGGAACGACCGTGCAGCTCAGTTCGAGGAAGATTCGCGACCGCAACGCATTGGATTCCCCAAATGGGCTTCCGTGTGATTCACTGCTTCTCAAAAGCGATCGCAAAATCACAGACGGAAAATCTCACCGGACTGATAATCTCAAAATTGGCGATTTTCTTATGAAATACGTCACACACGCGTTTCTGATAACTCCGTACGCTGCTAGTACTTAGATATAACTCGCAACGCTTGGCTACTAATTTGCATAAATTCGCAAAAGTGCGTTTTGCGCAAAAAGAACAAGGATGGAGAATCTTCAGATTCGCTTCACAATAAAGAAGAGCTGAAGATTTGTCGAAAGTGCATCGCAAGGCCTTCTAGCGGTGATGATGGAAGAAATAAAGAAGAATTATAGAGAAATGTTGTCTGCATTATCGATCATAAAACCAGTAAATTATTTAAACAAATTGTCAAACTGAGTTAATTAATAAAGATGTAAACATAACCTAATTTCTTGTAATATTATTTTAAATGTTTTTAAATATCTAACGTTGCTGAAAACTATAAAAAAAGTAAGTACGTATGAAATTAAATACTATAAACTAGATAAATTTAGGTTTATTGCCAGTTTGCAGAAATGAAATGAAATGAAGGAAGAAGATAGAAGCTAAAGATCAAGAGGAACAGATAATAAATAAATACAAAGTGAAAGAAGCTTAAGTCTAAAATAAAAACGTAACAATTTTTTAAAATTCTTGTGTTTACGTTAACCAACTCTAATTTCCAAACGGATATAGGTAACTCTCTCAGGCTATCAAATAGACATTAAATCTTGAAGAACTACGCTTCGTATATGATTATATTTATCAATATTATCTAAGTATTAAAAAAAATACAAAAATTAGTCAAAAAATCACAATCTGTCAGAGTGTAGGTATTGCAAAGTTTCGTACTTATATTTTTGTTTAAAGTATGCGTTTTTATTAACGTATGACGTCATCCCAAGTAACAATGGCTAACCGTCGACCAAAATATAACGTCACAATTTGGTCATATTTAAATCATAATCTGACATCATATTTTGACGTCTTAAGACGTTGGATCCACGTCTTCAAGTGAGGTCTCTGGTCATATTTCAGTCTTAATCTGACATCATATTTTGACGATTTAGCAATTTGGATACACGTCTTCAAGTGATATTGTTTTAAATATATACCGTGACCTAAAAACTTTATAATGTAACCTATAATTCTGATATTTTAAAATGTTAGAAGACAACATGTCTCCAAGTTTGGTTTTTTGGTTATCATGATGATTTTCATTTTTTGTCGGAGGCAAATTATAAAATCAGTCGTTTTATAAAACGCCTAGTCATTTTCTGAATGACTCAGACTATTATATCATATCATTTTATTGCACAATATGCCGAGGCTTTTAGTAGAAACTCTGAACTGAACTAAATAAATTATGAATTTGGAAGTTATATCCTGATTACTTTTAACATTTCTTAGGTATGGAAGACGTAAGGATCGTAATGATTTAAAATAGTCAGTTAGACATGAGTTTATTGACGGACGTTTCGACTGCGAAGCGAGTCATCAACAGCTTTTATGTATCTTTTCATTACATGTTTGATAAATTGACAATAATATAACAATATTTTTCTAAATTGTAGTGATGGGGTGGATGGTAGCCCTATGACATCTTGGCTGGATGTGCCAAGATGTGGTAGGGGTAACATCCATCCCATACGCATTTGCGTCTTTTGATATTTTTGTTCTTTAGATTGTTGTTATTCGGCATCGGCACCCTAAAAAGAATCGTCAAAATCATAGCGTTTAGAACTATCAATTATTTTATTTATAATTATTTTTTAAACGTAATGGTTTTAAATCTATATTATTATTTATGACTACTAAATTAATACTACTACTATTCACTTTATATTGATATTTCAAAACATCAAACTATATTGTCAGATTGGTCGAGCGGTTAGAGGCGTAGAATACCGTTCCGAAATTCCACGTTCAAGTCCAGCGAGATCCAGATAAAATCGGATAAACTAAAAATTTGACAATGTTAATGTTCAACGAATTCTACTTCTAATACAAACAAAGAAAGTTAAAATATAAATAAATTAGTATTTTATGTTTTTCAATTAAATTGCACAAAAATCGTCATATTATTATCGGAATATGATGTCACAATAACGTCTTTAAAGTCGTCAGAAAATGACGTCTCATAGCTCCACGCATTGACGTCTTCAAGACGTCTTTATACATATTTGGTCATAATTGTTACTTGGGATTGTGGCTAACTTTAACGCCAAATAACTCGATAACTGTAAATGATAAATAGATTCTATAAACAACATAAATATTCTAATTTTTTGTCTAATTTTTCTGTATAAAATTTAAAAAATGAGTTTTATCACCGGTGTGCTGTGTGTCTGACAGCTTCTGAAGTCACCGCTACAGCGCTGCATTCTTAATCGAGATCACCTATAGTTAAATTTAAAAGGCCTTAATTAACCCGAAATAAATTTTTCTACGCGGAGAGAAAATGATGAATATTAAGTAATTTTTGTTTACTGTGTTTAATCAATTCTATAAACGACAAAGATATTAATTTCCAGTTTTCAGCATTGGATTACTTAGACATTCTATTCCACAGATATACAGGCTGGTCCATCGGTCTGTATTTTTTTTACTCATTTATTTTAAATATTACTGAAATTGAAACACCCTGTAGAAAAACTTATAGTGCGTAGATAAATGTGGGCTATTCAAAAGTTTTTCTACAGGCCGCTCCATTCTCGCGCAATCATACAGGGTGTATCATAACTTCGAGTACCTACGTGAAAGGTATATGTTGTTTGATATTCTGATTACGAATCAAAAAGAATTTTTTTTAAATTCGAAAAATGAAGGGTAGTTTACCTGCAGAATTTTTTGTAGTACTGCACTGGATTCGTTTTCCTATTAAACACAAACAAGATAAATAGGTAATCAAACATCTTAAATTACATAATAATAGTAAAATAAACATACAAAATTTAATTATTTTTAATGAAACAATAATTACTTCACCCAGTGGCAGTGGCAATTAAAATTTTTTGACTGGGAAACATATGAAAATGCATTTTGCGATTAAAAGAAAAATTCTTTTTGATTCGTAATCAGCATATCAAACTACATATATCCGTAACGTATGTACCTGAAGTTATGAAACATCCTGTATATGGAAATTTATATTATTTCATGACATACTATCTGTGTTATTATTTATTAATAAAAGCATGAATAATTTATGTACTGATGATTTTAGGATTATAATGAATTAGATCTTTTATAAAGAAAAATAAAAGATCTTGAAAATTTTGTAAAAATATATAAGTGTTCCATTAAATAATATAAAGTTGCATATGATTGCGCAAAAATGGAACAGCCTGTAGAAAAACTTATAGTGTAAATATGTGGGCATTTTAATGTAAAATAAACTTTGTTTGAAAAAATTTCGGTAATATTTAAAAAAAATGGACCGATGGACCACCCGGTATTTTTAACGAACACTATTATTTTCAAAATTTTAAAAGCCTGGGTTAAAACATATAATTTAGCAAAAAAAATAATGAATTTAAGTATTTTTAAAATTTCTTCTGTTTAATCAACTCTTATTTTTGTACGGATAATGAAAGCGACTCCCGGTTTCCAGCATTGGATGCCTCAGACATTTTTAATTAAGACACATTGTTTTAAAATTGTTAAAAAGTCTTAGGCAAGCAGAAATTTAATTATCTGTTTACACGAGAAAAGTTTTCACTAAAAAGTTTCTTTAAAATAAAACAAGTGCTAGGAGCTGTCATAAAAAATCTGACGTGGACACCACATGACTTCCTTGTACGCCTATTAAACTGTTCATACTTTTCTTAATAACTAAAATGTAGAAATATAATATTATACAAATATTTTAATATATAAGTACTACTAGTACTGCTACTATACTTACAAATATATTTTAGTCATTTTATTTAAACTGCAGAAGAAGATATAAACGATATTTTACTATTTTCACTGCCACTGTCACTGTCATAATCATTTAAATTTTACGTAGTAACAAATGTTAATCGATCATGGACTACAAGATACCGAAATACTAAATTATAAATATATACTTTAATTATTCTTAAATGATAGCAGATACAAAAATATTTATAAAATACCGATTGTAGGTAATAATCACATAATCTTTCATTTAAAATAAAAAAATTTGTCTTAAATTAAATATTTATCGAAATATTTGAAAAAAGTACTACTTCCGGTTTGTAGATTGAAACCAAAAATAGGAGGCGCACAACTAGATGCTATAACAGTCCTAAATACAAAATTTCAACTTTCTACGTCTAACCGTATTTGAGTTATGCGACACACATACGTCCGTACGTACAGATGTCACGACGAAACTAGTCATAATGGATTCAGAAAAGGTCAAAACGGATATTTCCGTAAAAATCTGAGAACCGAAATTTTTCGCGATTACAATACTTCCTTATTACTCTGTACAAGGAAGTAAAAAACCGTCAATACCGTTCATACGGAGAATGTAATTATTTCTATTAAATATATTTAAGATCACTAGCTTCAATATATTAGTTTATAGTTTCTAAATAATTGAATTTTAAGATTTGAAGACCCGTATATTGGTAATATGGTTTATTAAAAATAACGGTTTATTTTATTCCAACTTACAGTTATAGGTATTGATAACAAAAAATAATAGCATTAATGTTCTTGTAAAATAAACTAATTTGTTATAAACAATTATCCAAGATCGATATTCCGTTGAACAAAGTGGACTTGGATCGTTCTTCCAGTGGAGACAATTATTTCAATCAATGCCTGAAAATCGTAACTTAGATCGTATTTACTGAAATTTTCTGAACTCGTTTTCGCGTATGTATGTTTTCGACTTAAACCTTTTGTAACGCAAACGGTATTTCTACCGGCATTTCTAACTAGGGAGGTTGTTTTATACCGGGTGTCCCATTTTAATCCGCCACTAGCGATAACTTTGAAATAGTGCGGTGAAACAAAAATGTTCTAAATAGAAAGTTAATGGTTATGAGGGGGACATCTGATGCCGTCGACCATTTCCCCCCCAGATCCCCTGGGGGGCGAGAACGGGGGGCAACTTTAAAATTTTAAATGGAAACCCCTATTTTTTATTGCAGATTCGGATAAAGCGTTAAAAAGTAGGTGAATTTTATTCGGAGTGTTTTTTGAATTTGTTGATAGATGGCGCTGCAAACGTCAAAATTTGAATTTTTGATTTGATTACTGCGTTACATAAAAATGATATTTTTTCACTTGGTTTGCTAGTAAAGATAACCTTCATGTTAAAATAAGAGTAACCACTTTTTTCAGGCATTTTTATCTTTGTGGGAAAGACTTTGTTCTAGGTGGTAGTCTTTAGGGTGGGATGCGAGAAAGGAAACAAACGTATCATGTTGTGAGTGAGTTTCAAGTAATTATAACAATTTATTATGTGATGATTTTTGCAATTTAATTTGAAGAAAAAAAAATTGGCATTTGTCAAAAAAAAAACGAAAAAAAATTAAAATAAAAAAACCAATAAAATTCACCTACTTTTTAACGCGTTATCCGAATCTGCAATAAAAAATAGGGGTTTCTATTTAAAATTTTAAAGTTGCCCCCCGTTCCCGCCCCCAGAGGGTCTGGGGGGAAAAAGGTCGACGGCATCAGATGTCCCCCTCATAACCATTACCTATTTATTTGGAACATTTTTGTTTCACCGCACTATATCAAAGTTATCGCTAGTGGCGGATTAAAATGGGACGCCGTGTATATGTGCAATATCTCAAGAAATATCTGCTGCTATTGAGAATGGTAATCAGTTAGATATAATTTATACTGATCTAAGTAAGGCGTTTGATAGTGTTTCACATAAGATATTGATTAATAAATTAAAACTCTTTGGAGTTGACGAGAATACTTTGTTGTTCTTCGAATCATATTTATGTAACAGGGTACATTATGTTATTTACAATAATACTAAATCCAGAGTGTTTGAGCCATGTTCTGGAGTGCCACAAGGATCTCTGCTAGGCCCACTATTATTTATACTGTTCATAAATGACTTACCTCGGGTACTACGCTTTTCTAAAGGTTCATTGTATGTTGACGACCTAAAGATATCCAAAGAAATATGTGACTCTGTTCACGCAGTTCAACTGCAAACCGATATTGACAGGGTGGTAGTCTGGTGTGAAAATAATAAATTAAATTTTAATATTAAAAAATGTAAAATAATGACATGTTGTAGAAAGTTAATGTACATTCAGCATGATTATTCGATATGTAATGAAAAACTAGAACGTGTTGTTACTTAAGGACTTGGGAATTATTATTTCAAAGTAATTTAAAGTTTAATCTACATTATGATAAGATTGTAAAAAAATCCTACAGAACAACAAGTACTATTATAAGAATAGGGAGAAACTTTAGTGTAAATACCATCATCACTTTATTTAATACTCTCGTAAGGTCAATACTGGAATATGGTTGTATCATTTGGAGTCCATCAACATATGCTAGCTCTGATCTAATTGAAAAAGTTCAAAAAAGACTACTGAGGTATCTGTACTATAAGTATTATAATGTATCACCTATGTATACTTCTTATATAACACAAGTAAAATTATTTAATATGTGTACTCTACAATGTAGACGTGAGATTATCATGGTTACCTTTATCTGGAATGTAATTCATGTCATTGATGCTCCAGAATTATTGTCTTTGTTACCATTTCATGTTCCTAATGTAAGGTTAAGGCCTAGGCCTATAGTTTTTCATATTAAGGAGTCTATTTCTCCAATATATAACTGTATGAAACTAGTTAATCAACTTAGTGCTAATGATTGTGATGTTGATATTTTTTGTTGTACCAAAAACACCTTAAAGCTGCAAGTTGTAAATATGATATCACTGTAAACATGTAATTGGGATTGCCTGTATGTTTTCAGTATAAATAAATACTTATTATTATATTATTATTATTATTATATATTATTATTTACTCAATTTCAAATGGCTATAACTCGTCATTTTCAAATGGAACATCCTATATTTTTGTATTATGTTGTGTGTATTTTTGCATCTTCTTATGTTATAAAAGGTGTCCTATGCTTAAAAACATTAATTTAATTAATTTCGAAATTAATATTTTTAGGCATAGGACACCTTCTATAACATAACAAGATGCAAAAAAAATATATGTATATATATATATATATATATATATATATATATATATATATATATATATATATATATATGAGCATTTCCATTACTTTTCGACAACTTAGTTAAGCAAAAATATTAAGATTTTCTCTGAGGAAAAATTTGGAAATTTAAAAAATTTTCATATATATTGTTTTTAATGAATTGTTACTTCTAAACCGATACAGATAACGACTTCCGGTTTCTTGCATTAAATTCTACGTACAATTCTCTACAAAATACATTATATTTAAACTTTCCGAGGGCCTTAGTTAAGCTAAAATATTAAGATTTTCTCCGAGGGAAAATTTGGAAATTTTGTATACATTCATTTTAATGAACTGTAACTTCTAAACGGACACAGATAACGATTTCCGGTTTTTTGAATTAAATTCTACGTACAATTCTCTACAAGATACATTATATTCAAACTTTACGAGGGCTTTAGTTCAGAAGTTACAGTTCATGAAACACAAGAAATACGAAAAAACGCTAGAATTTCTCAACTTTCTCTTGGAGAAAATCTTCAAATTTTGGCTTAAGTAATGCCCTCATAAGTTTTTAAAATAATGTACTTCATAGAAAAATGTTCGGAGAATTCAGTGCAAAAAAGCAGAGGTCGTTATTTTTATCAGTTTATAAATAACATTAATTTTTGTGTGAGGAAACGAAATTTCGACTTTTTAAAAATGATTTAAATATTCGAAATACATTTTAGCGATTTTCTCAAAAACTGTGCCACTTACAAGAAAATTGCTAATGACGTTTTCTGTAGAGAATTTAGTGCTCTATAATTATATGTAATAGTTTTTCGCGTATCATTAACCAATTACACGATAAATGTAAAAAACCAAAAACAGTAACACATTTTGCTACACAACGGACTTAGCACACACCGTAGGACCAGGGACTTTTGGTATAATCATCACCAAAGACCTCCAAACACATCCCATAAATAAAATCTTTAGGATCAAAAAGTCCGTCTTTAAACCATTTTTTAGCGTTCGTTAACTAGACTATCCGTAGAATCTCCAAAGATCGCCGTGCGAACAGGGCTTAATATAGAGATATGAGAGCACCCGGATTATTAAAGTGTTTACAGTTTCTAAGAATAAATCCTAAGATCCTATATGATTATAGACATGAAAGTTTAATGACAGTTTGGGATCATAAGTGACGCCTAAATCTTTAATTAATTGTTTATTTTCTGAAGTATTATTATCAATATTATAAATAAATAAAATTGGATATTGATTTCTTGTGAAATTTACTACAGAACATTTAGAAGCATTTAGTGAAAGATAGTTACGTTTACAATATTCTTGTAATTGATTTAGTCACTCTGAATATCCAAATTATCTCTTGAAGTTCTAACAGTCTTACAAAATTTTAGGTCATCCGCATACAGTAAAAATTGGGAATGTTTCAAACATGATGCTATGTCGTTAATAAATAAGTTGAAAAGTAATGGACCTAAATGAGACCCTTGAGGAACTCCAGATGTAAGCGAGATCTATAACCATCACAAGATACTAATTGCGATCTATTAGTTATATAGGATTCGATCCAACGAAGTAAGGTTCCATGAATTCGCAACATTTTTACTTTTTTTATAAGTGTAGGATGATGCACTCGATCAAAGGCCTTGCAAAAATCAGTATATATAACATCTATCTAAACTTCCCTGTCCATATTAGTACTTAGAAATTCTGTGAAAGGATCTAGATTTGTAGAAATTGATTTCCCTGAACAAAATCCATGTTGCTCAGGAATTATTATATTTTCTAAACTATATTTTAATTGCTGTACAACAAGAGCTTCAAAATTTTTGCCAAATGTTCCATGAATTACCAACATTTTTACTTTTTTTATATGTGTAGGATGATGCACTCGATTAAAGGCCTTGCTAAAATTAGTATATATAACATCTATCTGAACTTTCCTGTCCATATTAGTACTTAGAAACTCCAGCTATTTCAATGTTGTTAATTCGTGAACGTTGTTTTAATTCAGCTACTTTGGCCTTTAGTACATCGCATTATAAAACTATTTTGTATTTAATCCTACAAAATCTGTTTCTATTTTAATGAGAAATTAATTAATTTATATATTATATTCATAAATATAATAATGTCAAAATATGTACCTGCTAGTGTTTGATTGCAAAATGTGACAGCTAAAACAAATTAATGATAAATAAAAATTTTCAGATATGGTGATTTTTGCACAAATTTAAAAATTTCTGAATTTTGATTGGCCAGAGGCAACAGGCTCGCACTGAAGGCAATGCAAGGAGTTGAAAGTTGACTACTCTTGCCTTGCATTGCGTTGCTGTTCATCTTACCTACTTCATTGCGTTACCCATTGCATTGCGTTTGTTATAAATAGCCCTTTAGTATTGTGAGTTAACTAATATTTCACGCAGAATTAAATAACATGTGATAAATTAAATGACTAATTGATCTGAATAGTAATGTGGAGTAACTAATTACTAAAGAGTTCAAATAAGTTGCGGGCTTATCTGTTGAGAGCGGCTATTTTCCCACGTTGTCCTTTTTAACACCAGTCAACAATCTGTACGATCCAGTACCAAGCCCAGTGGAAGCAGAGTGGAAAGTGGAATTCGTTCAAATGGATGTATTATCATATACAGGATGAGTCATCGAAATGCCCGTCGTCGATATCTCCCTTGTTAAAAATACAGCATAAATTTATTAACAGAATTTTTCGTCTACTCTAGGAGCATAAGTTAAAATTATTTTCATCATGTGAAATTTATCCAGCAATAAGGAAAGAATTAGTTCACATATACAGGCTGTTGCATAACGACTTGGCAATAATTGTTCGTCTTTTTTTTAAATGAAACACCCTATATATTTTTATATATTTTGAATTGTATTTTCTTTACCTATACGAACATATAAATTTCATTTTAGTTTTCCGCTAAAAATTTTTTTCGCTAAAAAAAGCCGAATACACGTATTGTTTATAAAGGCGTACTGAAGTTATTTTAACAGTAAAAATTAAGAATTTTTTTTTCTGTACAACTGTAACTATACTCTTTGTTCTGACATAACTTTTTTTTAATGTTATTATACAGGGTGTTCAATACAGAAAATCAAATTTACTCAATTTCAAATGGCTATAACTCGTCATTTTCAAATGGAACACCCTATATTTTTGTATTCTGTTGTGTGTATTTTTGCATCTTCTTATGTTATAAAAGGTGCGGATTTTTCCCGTAAAAACCAATTTTTTTCATCTATGTAGAAAAAAGTTATGAATTTTTGAAGATTTGAAATTTAGGTAACTTTTTAAATATAGAGCATTTTCAAAAATTGCAATGACGTGCGTATTTACTAATGAATAATGCTTCTCATGTACTAAAAAAATCAATAAAACGCACGGAAAAATTTCTTATTGTGGTTTAATGGTTTAATTCAATGTAACAAGAATCTGTAATGTCGATAATTACGCTTTCAGCTCGAACTTAAAAATTCAGTGGGTCTTCCCCGCGCGTTTTTTGATTTTTTTATTACATTTATTAGTTGCACGTAATTGCAATTTTTTTAAAATGCTCTATTTTAAGAAAAATTACCTAAATTTCAAATCTTCAAAAATTTATAACTTTTTTCTACATAGATGAAAAAAATTGATTTTTACGGGAAAAATCCGCAATTAATTCGTTCTAAACAGCCTCAAAGTTTCCTGTTTGGGAAATTTTGACCCAAAAAAAGTTGTCGAAAAGTAATGGAAATGCTCATATATATATATATATATATATATATATATATATATATATATATATATATATATATATATATATATATATATATATATATATATATATATATATATATATATAAAATGGCCTATTTTCAACAAACTGTACATATATATATATATATATATATAAACAATTGATATTTTTATTAAAACTTTAAGACGGGTTTAGAACCATCCTTTATCTTTACAGTACTTCAAAAATTTTTAAAATATCTTTAAAAATAAGCCCAGAATTCCGAATAAATGACATATATATTTTGACGAAAATCTGCATCTGTTGTTCAATACAAGACATACTTTCCTTCTACTCCGGTTATCCAGGCTAAGAAATTTTGTAGTGAACAGCACGTCGCTGCGTAGAACATATGGTATAGGTTTCGAATGCGGAAAAATTTGATGTTCCGCCTTAAGTTAAATAGTTACTTGTCTCTATTTTTATATTAATTTTGTATTACCGTATTATACGCCAATGAATAGTCTAACATCTGTAATAATATGTTACTCTCATAACGAATTCGTGAAAACCTGTAATGGGCTACTTGCATACATTTTTTTAATTTAATATATTTGAAGAAGAGATCAAAACTTGGGACCCGTATTTTTTATTTTGACTAAATTTTTATTTACAAGCCCAAAAAAAATTATTTAAATTTAAATATTCAATATGTGACGTAAAAACTAACCCAACCAATGAATGCCCGTTAAGCCATAGCAACGGCTGTACTAGTGAATGCCCGTTAACTACGTCTTGCGCGGGAACGAGTTTGGCAAGTTGACAGATCAGATGTGTTTGACATTTGTACTTCGTACATGTTTTGATGCTGTAAAATATAAGTAAGTATTTGTGTTTTCATAAATTAAATAGTCTACATTTATAAAATAATGTATTGTTACTAAATTTTATGTATATTTTTGACAAACAAATGTCAAATTCAAACATTTGCTGACTGACTCGCACGCTATCTACAGGTTACATTCTTAACTATGCTTCTCTACCTTCTGTTCACACAAATGACGTCACAGAAAATTTAATCTCAATTTACTAAAAAACATATAATTTTTTTAAACAAAATTTGTATTTTTACCAATGTTTTAGACCTAACATTATGTGCATAGTGTTAAAAATCTAATTTTCAGTACCATGCAAGTACCCCATTGTTGACTGTTGGTTTTCCTTTGATAAATAAATAAATAATTGAGAGTTGTCAACTGGTATTTGTCAAGTTAAAGGATATTGGTATTGGTGAATAGTATAGTAAATAAAGACAAAAAATGCCCATTTACTTAAAAAAAAAACTTACTGGCTGAAATTTTGAGAGGGTGTTGGCACGGCCGTCTCTATTTATCAGGCCGGAGTGTGCACATTATGGCAACAAGACTAGCGGTCCTATTCTCACAAAACGAACGAAAATGAATACATTACTTTTTCAACTTATTTTTAAATTACTCAGAAACTACTGCAGATATCGTAATGAAATTTTTACCAGTTATTTTCATAACAATGTTCTTAACAAACATAATTTAATTGGAAATTGTTTATAATAAAATTGTAATAATTATTTAAAAAATGCTATGTTCATAAATAATGTAAAAAAAGTAGTATGCTGCTAACTTTTGTATTTGTTATAATAGACATATAGTATAAGGGTACGAAGTGTTGAGAAATGTTCAAATTTTATTCTGTTAAAAGAATTATAACGATATCTTAATTGTATCGTGAGATATTTAACTTAGAAACTAAAATTTAATGCGTTCACGCTCCATTATTATAAGCGCGCAAGACCGCTGTTACTTCCCGGTAGCCGTGTTTAGATTCAGCTACATTCAGCGTTCGTCGTCACTTCTTGTTTATAATTTATTAAAATACTAAATCATATTTAAAATTGAAGGTAAGAAATATTAATAAAAACTTATTATTATTACTATTTTAGTAATGAAAAATGAAAAACAAAACTAAATTTTAAAGTAAGTTGATTGTTGTTATCATACCGTTTAAAATAAATGTTTCTATCAAAATTAAAATAATGTTATGTGTGATAGAAGAAGAAAAAACTGTTAATGAATATTGTACTATTTAATTTGTAATTTTTGTATAAAATATATCAGATGCCACGTCGTTGCTCTGCGCCAGGGTGCAAAAGTAATTACGATTTCAAAATTAAGGATGGTTACGTAACAACTTTCAAATTTCCAAAAGATGAAAAGTTATTATGTTGTGCAACTTATTTATTTTATACATTGTTCAATTATACACTTGAAAATTCTATAATGAAACATGTTTTTACTGCATATTTTTGAAATTTCCCATACAACGTATAGCGCGCGTAGGACCACTACCGGTACTCGGTGCGCTGTTGCCAGTGTGAAAACTCCGGCCTGATAAATAGAGACGGCCGTGGTGTTGGGGACATGTCCTGAGTCTAAAACCGAGTTTTCGTTTTCGAGGAGGTGGAGGAAGGTACAACAATCTGTCAATATGGGGGTAAATTAGTTTTTATTTTTTATCTTTGTTTTCTATCGCCTGTACATTTAAGTTCAATAGATGAAATTTGTTGAAAATAAAATAATCTTTCTTATAATAAGAAAATCAAGACCGTAGATCAACTATATCAATGACAATGGCCGGTCAAAGGTCAAAAGTGAGGGATGGTTTTTGTTTTTTCGTAAATACCGTGAAATTGGAGAACTTTTTCGCATCCTGTCGCGATACTATTTTAAAGTACTTAAGTAGGTATCAATCGTCGCCATACCTACTTACTTAAAATTACCTACAAAATGAGTGCTCTTATACTCTTCTACAATAAATAAATTTCTATTAATCCAACGACAAAGTTGCACGCGCGCCGAAGCTATACTTCGTTGCTCGCTCGTAGGGCGCGGTATAAGGTTTTTTACGACTTCGCCAATACATCGGAACCGAAAAGCTTTTTAGTGTAATGCTTCGATCTGAATCGAAAGTTTTTTTTTGTTTCCCTAGAATAGAAGAGTAGTTTAAGTTGTTATTTATGGTGTTTATGGCTTAATACATGAATATCATATCAGTAACATTCATTAAAATAAATTTTGATATTTTGAAGATGATTTTATTGTAGAATGCTCAAGAAAGACAGTGTGACATTTCCGATTGTCAACGGCGTGCTTCATATGTCATTTCCTAGGTTATGAGTACAAAAAAGTAATTTACCTTCATAAACCTGTCATACAGAAAGGTGATAAGTCGAGTCAAGCATTTCTTGTACATAGTGACCCATCAAATGACATTCTTGGGACGTATCCAATCGAAAAACGTCGTGTTTTTCCAATTTGAGGTAGCAGTTTCCTCAGCGACAAGTTCAGAATCAGTTGTATTCTTTGTCGTGAATTGACTGGATGCTCGCGGAAAAATGGACACGTGTTTTGTATGTGAAAAACTTTTGAGTAAACAAAAAAGTGTCAACAAAGTTACCGATCTTCTGGAAAATGCGACGGAGATCCAACTCAATACATTTTGCTACAAACGATATACCGATGATAGGAGGAATTCGTTACCCAGCCAACGTAATGTAAGTTCATCACTGTCCACTTCTCACTCGTCTTTTTCTCTGGGTTTTGATTTCGAATCTTCATGTTTCTTGAAAAAAAAAATGAAAATCTCACGCGTCAGGTCGTAACGAAAGACAAAATTGAATCAATTGTGCGCGAATTGAAAACACTTAATGACATTAAGCGCATAGAAAATGTTTCCGATTTCGTCGCGATTGGAGCCAAGTACCATAAGCATTGTGGTACAAATTTAGGTTTGCTGGTGTGCCGGAAAATGAGAAGAAACTAAAAGGACGGCACCGCAGCGATACAATTAATAGATGCATCCAAGCAAGATATTTTTACATTTTTGGAAAATAATTCCGAAGAATGTCAGTTTACGATACCAAAATTAATTTCACAAATCAAAACAAAGTGCCACCGCAGTCCTCATACAGTACAACATAGATTGATCGAAAAATATGGCGATGATATAATGATCATACAGCATTCCTCAAAAGAAAAAAATAGTATGTTTCAAAAATACGGGTCATAAACTACTCACTCAATTTTGGTACGACAATCGAAAATTAAATCTCATAGAAGAACGGTCGCGCGTTGTCGAAGAAGCCGCAGATATCGTTCTCGAAGATATTCGTTCCCAAGTTTACGACCTCGATACTTACCCACCCACTGAAGATTTTGCAAAAAATGCCACAGACTGCATACCACCTACTCTGCTCACTTTCTTATCGCGAATCATTATCAAACATAAACGTGGATCAATCGAAAAATGGAACAAAAATGCGTCGCCCTGGCTCATGCTGTGATTACAGCGTGTCGACCTCGTTCTTTTCTCTCTGTTCTGCAATTAGGAGTTGGTACATTCATTTTTAAAACATTTGGTTCCTGTTATCTGATAAACATCTTGTCATCTCTCGGATTTTCGGCGTCCTACAGCGAGATTTCAAGATTTGAATCGTCGTGCATTTCACGACCAGAGGACACCATTTCACCTCAAGCTTTTTCCCAATTCGTTTTCGATAATGCGGACTTCAATACGAATACAATCGACGGACGAGGCACTTTTCACGCATTGGGAGGAATACAGTGCGTTACACCCAGCAATCTTCTTCATACTGAAAGTTCGATCAGCCGCATTTGGAAAAAAACTGCTGTCGAAAAAGCTGAGCTCGGCTTCGTTCCTTTAACTCCGTACGTGCAAGGAAAATTGTCCGGCCTTGAAAGTATCAAGATTTCTGAGATTAAAAACATGCGGAAATTGTCGACTCAAATTATTCGAACAGCTTGTGACTTACGGTAAGTAGTCTTGTTTAGATGGTGTTCCAGGTGGGAATGGCTTCATGATCGAGGCAACATCAAAACATGAGTTTGAAACATCGAAAATTATTTTTGTTACCATCCATCAATGCCCCTCCAAGTGATTATGACACTATTCTTACTGCGCTTCAGGGCGCCATCAGAAAATGCTGGACAAGTAACTTGTATCGCTTGCTTCGATCAGCCCTTGTACTGGACAGCATACGATATTGTGAGCGCCGCGGATCCTGACTTTGACCTTGGGAAAGTACAGCTTGTATTGGGAGGATTTCATCTTCTTATGTCACACCGACAAAACCGACATATTCTCCTCTCGTAACACAGTTTTTTAGAAAAAAAACATCTGGCCAACTGAACACGAAACTCGATGAATTGGAAAATAATGGACGAACAGCAAAATTGTGGGTTCAATATTTTCGGCTTGTAACGCTAGTGAAAAACTTCATTGAAGCTGAGCAAATGAGCAACTGGTTTCTTCACATAGATACAATGAAGAAAATTATTCCGTTTTTCCAATCAAGCGGCCATTATCTGTATGCGAAGTCAGCCCATTTGTACGTCCAGGATATGGAAAATTTGCAGAATACAATGCCGGAGGATGAATTCGAGAGCTATACGATGGAGGCAGAGTCGTTATCAGGCGCACTGATAAATGTTTCGTTGCAAATTATCCAGACCACGTAATCGAGTGAACTCTGATAAAAGATTTTAAATACACAGGAGGCGTAAAAGACATGCGTGGAGCATCGGACAGCAGCATTTCTTCGTGGGTGCTAGGCATGGTGTCTCTCCAGAACATCTGTGAAAAGATAGAAGAGTTTTGCGGCATCTCGACGGACACCTCCGAACAACACGTGGACTTCAGGGACTCTCGAGTAATCCGGGATAACCAGGACGTCGAAAAAATGGACATGTGGATTGCTGACCACTACCCTTTCCCAAAAGATGAAAACTTAGTGTCTCTTTCAACTGGCGTAGTTGGTGGTGACAACATCAATTCACTCCACAAGTTGTGACGTCACGACCGCCATTTTATTGTGGTAGGTTACGGTTTACGTTCCAAACAAACCATTACAAGCGTGATGCAGAGCATAAGTACGTATGAAAATATCATATTTAATTATAAAATTCAGTTTATTTTGAAGTTTAGTAAATATTTAAATTTTAATATGTATGTCGGAGTAAGAGCGGAGGGGACCATAGATGATCAGTTACGTGAACAACAAAACTACTAAAAGCGCAATTAATGGAATAGTTAACTAATCCAAACATCAAATAAATCACACATTCACCACTCATGTCATGAACCAGTTAAACGTGATCTACAAATTATGACGATAAGGAATGGTGGCAATTCCTGAGCACGTGCTACTCGCTATCAGAGCATATTCAAGACTGCCGATCTCCGGCTCATTCCACACCTAGCACGTAATCCCAGACTTCGCCCAAGTGTACTAATAATAATAACGTAATCGAACAAACAAACACGATCATAACTTCATTAGCACACTTGCATTCCTATCATTAATTATTATTAAAATCAACATTATTGCTAACCCCGACACGGCCAACCTGACATATCACACGTCCTCGTGTGATACTTCTGAAAAGAGAATCTGATTCAAACAATATCAATATCAGCTCGGCCTCCCTGACCTATATCTCAAATCTAAGAAACTCATCTATCCAGCAACTGTTACGGTTAACAAGCTAAAGTAAGACGTAGCAGGTAGTGACAATTGCTAACAATTTAAATCATAACAAAAATAACTAAAATGTCTGTATGCCATATCTCTATTTCCAATTACTATCCAATTCATTATTTCAATTTTAAACAAATCACTTAGTCTCACCGAGACCTTCAAACCGTTCGGAGCCACCTCAGTGCACTCACGTTGGAAGTCACCTCAGTGCACTTCATCGTTGGGAGCCACCTCAGTGCACTCACGTTGGGAGCCACCTCAGTGTACTCACGTTGGAAGCCACCTCAGTGCACTTCATCGTCTCAAAGTCTCAGGGCATCAACCACAGTGCCAGAGGCAAAACCAAAACTCCATCGCAACAACGCTTAAGGGGGATATAAAGTCACATATTATTTGATACAAAAAGCCCATTCTTGCTGTCGCAATATCTCAAAAACTACATAAGATATTTAAGTAATTCTTGAAATATTGTAAAGAGGAAAGTTTGTAATTTGGTCTGATGTTATTATTTTGTTGATAAATTAATAATATATTACTAATTTTTAACAACAAATAATTGCAATTTTTGAACACATTTTTTTTTACTTAAAATCTGATTTTTCTAAAATATTTTGACATCATTCCAAAGTTCAAACCTTGACTAATCAATATTTGAAAACAGCAAATAAATATTTCAAGTAGTTTTTGAGAAAACGCGACATTAGAAAACACCAAAACATAACATTTTCTTTTCAAATATACTGACTTTGGGGTGTGATTCGAACACAGGTCTGTCTGTAATTCCTAGTATCTACTCTTCACCCCAAATATATGATCGACACCCTAATTCTTAGAAGTAGTAGGATAAAGGAAAGTTTATTCAATAAATCTTCAAATCCAAAACTGTATTGGTTCTTGTGGTTTGTTAATATATTTGTGCTATTGTAAATATAATTTTAATTTACTTACATATGTTTCACGATGGGTAAAAAGACGGATAGAAAACGATGTAAGTGTCGAGGTATGAAAAAAAAAACGTGGACATTAATATTAGTTCAATTAAATTAGATTTTTTAGTGGAAAAAATTAGTAGACAGCTGGATTTTGTTATACACCTTCCCAGTACCTTTATCAACAACATACTAAAGTCTCAATCGATTGGACTGAAGCTTCGTCCGCCATTTAAAAAAAATGGTTACCGTCTCGTCTATTGTTTTTAATTTTTATCTCATAAATTATTAATATTACGAAAAAAAGTTAATAACAAATTGTAGAGCTCAAAATTTGCTATAAAATGGTATATATGTTTTTTTTTTATTAAAGTGGTACAGTTTTCGAGAAAATCGTGAAAATGTATTTTGAAAAAAAAACGATAAATTTTGATCAAGTACCTAGTAGTTTATGTCTCATAATACGAAAACGGCTATAAATTTTTATGAATAATAATATGGATTTCCGGTTTGCAGAATCCAATTTTCTGAATACTCTTCTATTAGTAAAATTATTTTCAAATTTTTGACGCACAGGTTTAAACACAATTTAAGAATATTCTTACAAAAGTTTAACAATAAATTTGTTTTTTATTTTACTTTTTGGTGTTTAATTTACAATGACTTCTAATTGGATAAAGTTATTGACATCGGCATTTCTGCATACAATTCTCTATAAAATTTGTCAAGAAATGATATGAGTTTTAAACGTTTGAAGGTTAGGTTAGGTTAGGTCGAAATTTTAAGATTTTTCTAAGCAAAAATTGAAACTTTTGTAAGAATATCCTTAAATTGTGAGTATTCAGGAAATTGTATTCTGCAAACCGGAAATCCATATTTTTATTCATAAGTAATATAATAAGAGCCATAAATTTATCGGTAAAATTTACGAATAGTTGTTGCGTAGAAACGGGCAAACGAGTGTCAAAATTGACATAACTCCAGCTTCGCTGTCGTGATTTAAGAGTCAATTTTGACCCGAGTTGTCGTTTCTACGCAGAAATTATTAGTAAATTTTACCAATTAAATTTATGACTCGAATTATATTTGCTTGATTATTTCAGGAACGAATATCTTCTCTCTGTATATTATTTTATTTTTGACGTTTGCAACATTAAAAACATTTAATAAACAAAATGTAACCATGGTTACCCTACTGTGGTTTTATCAAATTTTATCGCTGAAAAACTGGCCTCTTCGAAAAAATTATGCATTCTTATTTGGCCAGAAATGACGTGTGTAAAATAATCACATAAAAATTACAGGCGTTTTCGTATGATGAGACATTGTAGCAATTTTTTTGCTACCACCCGGTATATTCCTTACCGCTTCCTTACTTGTCCACCAGAGTACTAACCACATTACGCTGCAACGAATTTGCGAGATCTCTGTCTCTCGCATAGGGACAGTGGACCCGGACGGTTGTGTGAAAAGATTTGTCTAAAGCAGCCATTTTGAGCACATGTTAACGTAAATTTTCTTTAAGTAGTTTTCTTGCAATAGTTTTTTTATCAACATATTACTGTAAGTACTTTTGTCTTTAATTTCACTAAATAATTCATTCTTTTATTTCAATAGATTTGAGGTTTTACATTTTTGCTTGTTCAATTTAATTGTGTCATTTTCTTAGAGTAATATTTTTTACTGTAGTTTTTTAATAGTTTATTAATTTTCTGCTTCTTTTGGTAAATTATTTTCACCGCCGCACGGCTGTTCCTATACAGGGCCGGGCTCAAGTTTTTTTTTTGTACGTATAACGTTTTTTTTTATTGATCCCGTTTCATTGTAATTTTCATTATTAGAGTAAATTAATTAAATTTAAACTTAGTTCCATGTAATTTTTTTAAGTAATAGTAAGTCTGCTTATTTCTGTCCGAGAACACAACCAAAGTTCTCCAGTCCCTTGTTAGACCACGATGTGGCTAACTTCAACTTTGTGAGTATACTTTTTTGTAATTCTGTTTAATTTTCCGAAAACATTACCAACGTTTTCCAGTCCCTCGCGAGACCACCGTGTGTCTCGCTTCAAATTTGTAAGTAATCCTTTATTAGTAATTCTGTTTAAATTTGAGAATTTTACAACCAGTCATTCTCTCGGTCTTCAACAAGGATGCTGAGACACCTTGTATCATTTTATTAGAAACCATTAATATAGTAGTGCAGTGTAATTTATTATTGTATTTTTTTAAAAATTTCTATTAGCATTTTTATTCATATTTACTAATATATTTTCATATTCGGTATTTTTAGAGTTAATTTAAAATTGTTCTTTGCGTCACTCATTAAATCATTGGATGAATGTCTGAGAGTATGCAGCTGCAGTTTTGATTTACAGGTGTGATTTTTGTATATTGGCGGATTGCGTAAGCCCTAAGGGCTTCTTGTTAAATCAAAGCCGTGCGATTGTTGTTACCAAATTGTCTTTTACAATTTTTGGTTTGTGATTAAGTAAACTACTGTTTTTTGGGTATTGTTAGTAGTTACTAAATTAATATCGTACGTATTTGATTTGCAATTTACGTCGACATTTTTTTCTTATTATAATTGAGTAACCGGTAACTTTCTCAGCTGCAATTCATCTACTTTTCTATTTTTTCTATTTCTTCCTTCCTGCATGCGTAAAGTCATTTGTATAATTACTTTTTTTTGATTGATTTAATCTCCGTTTAAAATAATTTTCGGCGCTTTACTTTAACGACTTTTTTTTTACAGCTGTTGTACTTAAATTGATCTGTTGGAATTTAGCTTAACATTTTTGTATTTTTTTATTGCCGCTTACTTCTTTCAGTGTGATACCCGCTACTAGGGAACTATAGTTCAACTAGTGTGGACAATTGTTAGAGTGAATCACCACACCGTCTGGAGGGCCTTGGCGTCATCTATCTACCACGTTACCTCTGCATCCATCTACGCCGGACCAAGCTACGCGAGCCGTATTGTTTCTGCAATCTTCACGACTTCCGCTTTCCCATCCGTAGGACTGGTTTACAATTCAAAAAGCTGTCGTGCCGTATTGTCCGAGCCTCTGCTAGCGAAAGTGGTCAACCAGAGTAGACACTACTACTGCTCCACCTGGATCCTCGACGTGTTCTAGCGTTCTCGGTTCACTCAACAAGCGTCCTCCTAGTTGATAGAAGATCTTAGCTAATCAAGGTAGCGCTGGGCCTGAAGAAGTAGCCACTTTACATTTAACTTGTTTATGCAATCCAGCGGATTTAATGTAAGTATATTTTTTCTAGTATAAGTCTTTTCTGTCAAAACTGTATATTTTTTTTGTAAAGCTTCATATCTACATTATTTTATATTTATATTCCAAATTCAGATTGTTTTTGATCATCGATTTTTTTTTGCATTTCAATAAACCTGAGTATTTCTGTTTCAATCTTTACTTTATTTTCTCACATGCTTATTGGTGGCATGCCTTATTTTATTTTAAACCAATTGGCGCCCATTTCTTCCTCAAATCCCAATTTAGGAATCAACCCGAACCCGATACACTTTCCACAAGTGTATTTTAGTTTTTCAATTCCAGGGCCTGAGCTAGGTAAGGACTTGAATGAAATAAAAAATATAAACACTGTCACCCAACGTGTGGGGCCTGATTCCTAAACTGGATTTGATACTCTACTTTCTCTTTTCTTTTACTATTCATTATCATTCATATATTATATTACTTGTTATTAATATTTTTTGTATTTTGAGGAAACATGAAACCGGAAATTGTCGACCACTTGTACCCGGACGAAGTTCAGTATGAATTACAAGTTAGAGGTGTGAATGAGGAAAATACCATTGGCGATATGATGAGGACGTTAAGAGGAATATGGATGTTGGAAAATGAAGGAAGTCCGCTTCAATTTGTCTTAAATTCACCAGCTTTGGATTCTCACGAATGCTATCAGAAAGTAAAGGAGTTGCAAGGTAAATTAACTGCACCAGATTTAAACCAATTAATGATTTCTAATATTCATAACCGAATTGAGTACCTTTATAATAGAATAAATAGATTACAGTCAGTTTACTCTACACCCCAGCTTTTAGTTGAAATATCAAAATTAAAATTACTACTTGATCAAAATTTATCGTTTTTTACCTCTCGCCTCATATTCTATAAGAGAGGTATTGTAATGGGTCAAAATTTTCGAGTATGAGTTTTTGGTGGATAAGCACGTTTCAAGGTCTCTACAATACGAATTTACTATTTTCACGATGATGTCTGTGTGTGTATGTGTGTGCGTGTGTGTGTGTGTTTGTATGAATGTATGGACTGACGATTTTTCGTCCACGATAACTGAAAAAGTATCAAACCTTTAATAACCAAATTTCATATTTAAGGTTTTAATAAGTATCTTAACACCGGATAACATTTTGGAAGAAATCCGCAAACCGGAAGTAGTACTTTTTGAAACTTGATTAAGTTTTCTTTAAATATATTGGTACATTATTTATTTATGACAATATCTGCAATTAAAAATAAAAGAAAATATAATTATCTATGGGTACAGTTAATTATAAATACAATTTGCTGAATCTGGTAGTATTTAACAATAAAATAAAGTACAATTAATATTCTATCTTGTTGTCCATGATATGAAATTTGTTTCTACATAAAATTTGAATGATTATGACAGTGACAGTACAGTTGACATCTTTTGCTTGCATCTTGGTTTACATTATCGTTTAAATCTTACATGAACATAAAACTATTAAAATGTAAGTAAAACTATTTATTAGATTAGTCTCGAGATTAGTAGAATAAGCAGAATTAGGCGAGAGGTCGTATACTGGCCACAGCAGATTTTTTTCAAAATACATTTTCACGATTTTCTCAAAAACTGTACCACTTTCATAAACAAATTATACCTATACCATTTTATAGCAAATTTTGTGCTCTACAATTTGTTATTAATTGTTTTTTCGTAATATTAATCATTTACGAGATAAAAATTAAAAACAGAGACAGCGGCCATTTTTTTCAAAATGGCGGACGAAGCTCCAGTCCAATCGATTGAGACTTTTAGTATGTTGTTGATAAAGGTACTGGAAAGGTGTATACCAAAATCCAGCTTTCTACTAATTTTTTTCACTAAAAGACAAAATATGATCTAATTTGACTAGATTATATCCCAGAAAACAAAGGTTTGTTTTTTAATATTATTAATATAGGAACTTTTCAAACTATATTTTTTAAAAGACAATAAAACTTGGTTGTTAATAAATCCTAAATAAAATACTTTTATTTTTCTTTATTATTTCTCCTATGCATTTTAGCGAACTGCGCCACATGCATGAATTTTTTTTTGGGTCATCAAAAGAAACAGAGTTTACAAAAATATCTAATATAAATTGTTTATAAATAGGTAGGTATATGAAGAGTTTCTTGTTATGTTCATTAATTAAAATGTTGAACAATCGGAAATAATTTTTACAGTTCATTTTCAGATGAAACACAAGTTATAAATCAAAAAAACAATTATTTGCGGCATATAAAAATTATGGAAATCCAATTGAGATTATACCTGACATGACAGACGAAATGTTAGAAGACTCAAAAAAGAATTTTTAAATTCTTTAATTTTAACAAAAACAGAAATATTAAATTTAGAACACTATACTTTAAGATCGCTTTAAGACAAAGTTCTAACAAAATTTGGAAAGAGGCACGATCATGTAGATTAACCGCATCAAATTTTGGTAAAATTTGTAAACTAAAGAAAACTACTTCATGTGAAAAACAATTATATCCATGTTATATAGGTACACCATTTACTGGTTCGGTAGCAACAATGTACAGTCATTTAATTTTTTATTGTATTTATAGTGAATAAATTAATTTCAAATAACAAATAACACGTTCTGGGATAGTATGGTGAATTATCTAGAAATATTTTACATACGCTGTTTGTTACCGGAAATAATCGACTCTGGGTATAAAAGAAAAATGCCCATACGAAATTCATCAAGGGAATAAATTTTTGTTACAATGAAAATCACACATTAATTGATTATTTTTTTATATTTAGGATTATATTTTACTAATTCATTACCTACTATGTTTTGTATAATAATATACTTTACTTTTTATACCTATTGTTTTTTATTGCTAAAATTTTGCAGATCACATCACATCAAAGAATTTCGTACATAAATTAGGTATTCCAAGTTGTGCACTATATACAACTAAATTAATGTGTTTATTTAAAATAGTATTATAATTTATAATGTGCTAATGGTTTACTCAAAAGATTTACAACCACAATAAAAGAATTCGATTAGGTAGTTCAATAAATTTAAATTCTAGAGTAAATGATTATTACAACAATACGCATTATATGTTCAAAAATCAAATAAAAATATGTATGCTGATCCTTGCACATGTATTTTGTCAACCCAGGTATAAAGTAAATATAAAGAGATAGCAGTAATAATTGGGCAATGCTGTGGTTACAGCTATCCAAATAATTTGTTGCAATTTTGGTTATTTCGTATATTGAAAACTTAGGCGTCTATTTGCATTGTGCGGTAGAGAGAAAAGATACATTTTAAACATACGAAGAAAAAGATAGAGAACATGGTTTGATGTCCAGAAATGACAGGTCCGTCTGGAATCGGTAAAAGTATTTGACTTTATATTCCCCTTAACCCCAAAGGGGTAAGGCCAATCACGACTTCACAGCGTAGGCTACGCGCGACATAACAACTGTGGTACATAGCCAATCACTCTCTACTTAATTACTTTTTGTTTACATTTACTACTCTGATCTATTTTACTCGCTTGGCATATAGACATCTTTCTTACAACCACACATTTGTTGTACTAACGGTTTATCTTTAACTTTAGCAATGTCAACTACCAAAACTACGTCATCAACATTACTCTGGATTTGGATATTATGGGGAGGGTAGAGAGTAGAAACTCCGGGCAGCACTGCTCCTTGCTACAGGTCCTGTAGCCATTCTACACTCAGGAAGAAGGCTAACCGGTCAGCTTGCAAATTTGTCGGATGGGGTATGCTTACGTTAAGATTCAGTTCTTCGGAGAAAATGCCCGAGCCTGAGCCTGTTCACCATTACTCGTTAGTTCAGCATGAAACAATCACAAAATTGGCTTATAGTAAAGAAACATAAGAACTAGAAAATGAGAATTATTTAACAATTGCTATTATACTCAGGTAAAACTCATGAAACGATGTTTAATGAACTGTGCTTAATGGACTGTGAAATTGTCTAGAAAGTAATTTTTGGCAATACCATGCCGGGTCTATTTCACTGGCAGGAGCATTGGCTTTGGACTACAAGGAGAAGTGCATAATCCTGCGTAGCTAATTCATCGGCCTTGATAGACCTCCAGAGTCGCTATGAATGTAGTGCGCATTGCACATGTTACTGCTAAGAAAGTTAAACTTTGAAACATGATTTTACAAATTATTACAAGTCTCGATCTAACTCCAAAATCATAGGGCGTTAATCTGATCAGTATCACAGTTCGAACCTATTTCATAAAATGCAGTGATATAATGACATTATGGACTTGTCAAAATACACGATATTATTCACTAGTACCTACAGCATAATCACGAACACAATTGGATACTAAGCGCGTCAAAACCCTCGTCCATAGAGGTAAATACCTAAACGAACAAACTCTCAACTACCATATACCATTCTTATCATTTTGATTATTCGTAGTATGACCCTAAATTGCCATCTAAGGAACAGAGGTAATTCTACTTGAACTTTGTTGGAATTAATATTTACAGGCAATTCAATTCTCTACAAATTTAGATACTTAGAGATCTCTTGAGACATCTCTATTTTCCACACCGGTCAATCACTCGAAAAGGTAGCTCTTGCATTCAACATTAAAATCAACAGCTTGTAACAAAGCTCATCATCTACGAACTTTAAATGTTTGACTTTATTTAACGTGACAATATGTGACAAATCACTAATGATAATTAACTTACCGCTATCAGTGAAATGCTGAAATAAATTTTATAACATTGGCGAAACTAAATAATTCGTGCTCATACAAGATTTATAAAGTTTCAGATATGAATGTCCGATTGACGCACATAGTCGAAGTTAAACATAATTCAATAACATCAAATTCACATGTCAGAATAAATGTGATTTTCGTACAAAATTTTAAAGAGCAGTTCATCTATGAAGTAAATTCATGATCTAAGAGAGATTTCTGAAACTAAAGGGTTAAACAATGAAGTTTCAACTACTCTTTCAGGAGGGTCAGTTTATAAAACGATTGGGCAGTCAATACCTCTATCTTACAAGAATTTAGTTTTAACTCACTGTCTGCCTTGCTTATAAAAGAAACTGTACCCGATCTTTAGTAACAGAGGTCATAACGAATAACTAACATAGGTTAACACCTCTGAAAACAACAAACGTAGTATTTGGGACAATCTCTAACTGGATCGGTAATAAACAAAATCCATCTAAGTACGAAACAACATAATTACAAGATTATTTAATGCCTTTAATCTTTCATGTCACCAATTCTAATCTGCTACAAACTGTATTACGAAATCACATTATCTAAATTCTTTCTCAATATTGAAATAGAAATACTTCCTTCAATTAACGAACATGTAGCCTTGCAATTATTATGAAATTAAAAGACTCACCAGACTCACAGAGTTATCAATTCGACTCGTCTCTCTGCGGGCGCAATGCTATAACTACCACCTACCTTACCGCTGTCACTATACTATCAATTACCTCCGCTATACAAATACAACTCTAGATGCAAGTAGACTAAGTGCTGTTTCCGTGTTCAAAATGTTCAGATCCCACTTCTGATGTCGGAGTAAGAGCGGAGGGGACCATAGATGATCAGTTACGTGAACAACAAAACTACTAAAAGCGCAATTAATGGAATAGTTAACTAATCCAAACATCAAATAAATCACACATTCACCACTCATGTCATGAACCAGTTAAACGTGATCTACAAACTATGACGATAAGGAATGGTGGCAATTCCTGGGCACGTGCTACTCGCATCAGAGCATATTCAAGACTGCCGATCTCCGGCTCATTCCACACCTAGCACGTAATCCCAGACTTCGCCCAAGTGTACTAATAATAATAACGTTATCGAACAAACAAACACGATCATAACTTCATTAGCACACTTGCATTCCTATCATTAATTATTATTACAATCAACATGATTGCTAATCCGACATGTATGTTAGCACCAAGTATTGTCTATTTTTAACTCAGTTAATGCTCAAACAAAATGATTTAATTTAGAGGTTATTGGAAACTTTAATATTTTTAACTTAAAATCTACAATTTCATGTTTTTACCTCTCGCCTCATATTCTATAAGAGAGGTATTGGTAATGGGTCAAAATTGTGTGTGTGTGTGTGTGTGTGTGTGTGTGTGTGTGTGTGTGTGTGTGTGTGTGTGTGTGTGTGTGTGTGTGTGTGTGTGTGTGTGTGTGTGTGTGTGTGTGTGTGTGTGTGTGTGTGTGTGTGTGTGTGTGTGTGTGTGTGTGTGTGTGTGTATGTGTGTGTGTGTGTGTGTGTGTATGTGTGTGTGTGTGTGTGTGTGTGTGTGTGTGTGTGTGTGTGTGTGTGTGCGTGTGTGTGTGTGTGTGTGTGTGTGTGTGTGTCTGTGTCTGCGTCTGCGTCTGCGTCTGTGTCTGTGTCTCTGTGTGTGTGTGTGTGTGTGTGTGTGTGTGTGTGTGTGTGTGTGTGTGTGTGTGTGTGTGTGTGTGTGTGTGTGTCTGTGTCTGTGTCTGTGTGTGTGTGTGTCTGTGTCTGTGTGTGTGTGTGCGTGTGCGTGTGTGTCTGTGTCTCTCTGTGTGTGTGTGTGTGTGTGTGTGTGTGTGTGTGTGTGTGCGTGCGTGTGCGTGCGCGTGTGCGTGCGCGTGTGCGTGTGACGATTTTGGTACATTATTTATTTATGAAAATTTTTGCAATTAAAAATAAAAGAAAATATAATTATCTATAGGTATAGTTAATTATAAATACAATTTTCTGAATCTGGTAGTATTTAACAATAAAATAAAGTACCATTTTTTTTTGACATTCCAGTATCTTGTTGTCCATGATATGAAATTTGTTTCTACATAAAATTTGAATGATTATGACAGTGACAGTACAGTTGACATCTTTTGTTTTAATCTTGGTTTACATTATCGTTTACATGGTTTACATATTACATGAACATGAAACTATTAAAATGTAAGTAAAACTATTTATTAGATTAGTAGAATAAGCAGAATTAGGCGAGAGGTCGTGTGGTGGCCACAGCAGATTTTTTGAAAATAATAATACACTATTTCAGGATAAATAATTATGGTAATGTGTTTTGCTCCAACCTGCATAGATTATAGTGAGAAACATGGATATAAATTTTTTAAAGCCATATCGCAGGATTGTGAAATCACCATAAGAAAAATATCACATCAAAATACACAATAATATTATTTTCTACAAAAATGTAAGTAATTTATGTATTAGATATTAAAATTATACTACTACCACGGTAATAGGATAGTGTAACCTATCAACAAACTTTACTTTAGTGTTTATTTGACAGATATTGCTTAAATACGAGAAATTTGATGAATGCAAGTTGAACATATTTGTATTAAAACATTAATGTACTTACCTTACACAATAAATAGCATTAATAAAGAAATAAATGACTTTCAAACTGAGCTACACTTAAAATAACACGTTCAGCTGCGTTTGTTTGGAACGCAAACCGTAACCATAGTAACCTACCAAAATAACATGGCGGTCATGACGTCACACTTGCGGAGTCAATTGTTATGCAGCTGGGAAGATTAGACTCGACATGGTTCACAATTGCGTTGGTAAAAAATGTGTCTGCATTTCATTTCAACGAAAACAAAAAGTTGTCTTACTGGCAGCGATGAGCATTTCGATAAAAAAATCGCCAGTAGCTGTCAACCCCTTGCTCTTGTTTCAAAGAATGTGCATAAGCAAACAATCTCCTGCAGATATCGAAGAATACCTGCATTATGAGCTAGCTCCATTTCTGATGTCCTCGTAGACACCATCGCGACCGTCGACGTATTTGTTGCGCTATTTATTCACTCAGAACTTTCTTTAGCGATATTGTAGTCCTCGATACCATTGGCGCGTGACGCCACCCCCTACACGTCTTGCTAACATTGCTCATTATACCGCGCGCCGTGTGGCCAGGTTTCTCATAACTCTGTACGTGTCAGTAGCGTCATAATATTTTGTGCAATATTTTAAATAGTTACTGGTTCAATATAGTAGTACTGTTAAGCACACTTCGGCATTTATTTGCGATACCACCACCTGCTCGCTCCCTTCCCGTTTATTTTAGGTTTGCTGATCGACCCCTAAGGTTGAACCTTTATGGCACATGATCAGCTGGCGTCCATCTTATTTAAAAAAAAATTCAATTCTGGAGACTTTAAGACCCACTCCCTTTCTCCAGTGAAGCTTCTAGAACAACCGGCCTTGCACGGGATTCGCCCTCGAGGGGCGTAGCAGTATTTTATTTTTATTTCACTTTTTCCTCCGAGAAATTTCGGCTTCACTAAAGACATCTAAAAAATTAAGATAATGTGTCTTATATAAAAATGTTTAAGGAATCTGATGCCGGAAACCGAAAGTCGATATCTTAATTCGTTCAGAAGTTGATTAAACAAAGTTAACAAAATATTAATATAATTTCACATTTTTCTCTCGGAAAAAACTATAAATTTCGACTTAACTAAGGCTTTTTAAAGCATTTAAAATAATGCATCTTATAGTTTATAAATAAGATTTGATTTAACATACAGTAATAAAAAATACAAAAATTTCACTATTTTCTGTCTGCGTAAAACATTAAATTTCGGCTTAAATAAAGCCCTGCTAAGTTTTTAAAATAATGCATGTTATAGAAAAATGTCCAAGAAATCTTATGCTGGAAACTGTAGTAGTAATTTTAGTAAATAGTTTATTGTTACCTTTCGGTGTACAAAATCTTTACAATATTACATTTGCATTTACATTTAAAGTGGTAGGTAAATTTTTATGTTCAACATTTTTATTTTGTTCTTATACTGTATACTTTTTTCATCCATTCCGTGTCTGGGTTTCCGTCATGTAGAATGTGTTGTGTTGATTTGCCGTTGTATAATTTTTCGTTGCAGTCTCTTCTTAAATGGTCTATTGTCTCAAAGTCTCTCCTACATATTCTGCATTGTCTGTCGTCGTCTCTCATCCAGTATTTATTTCTTTTTTTCTTCGTTTCCTGCTCTATATCTTGCAATTGTAAACTGTAGTAAGTGTTGACTGAATAAATGGATAGACTGGCAAACTTATTCATTTTGCCGTACCCCTGTTTTTACACCAGAAACAGCAGAGCCAGCTAGGTCAAGATGTTTAGAACTTTTTCCAAGACTATTTTACTAAAATTGTTTGGTGGGAAATATTTGAAGCTGTAGTTCTGTAGATGAGAGTGAAACTAGCAGCCGATTCAAATTTGGACAACCCTAGCAATACAAATACAAGGCAGGCTCGAAAATGTACTTTACACTGCAAAAGAATTATCACACAAAAATCAGATGTTATATGTATTTTATATATTTTTTAAATAAAATTTAATTCGCAGGACTTGCTATACATACAACCTTTAATAAAAATTATTCAATTTTATGTTAAATTAAGTTAATTTAAACATGGGAGAATTTTATTTAATTTCAAGATGGAAAAAAAGATACTCTTTTGTAATTAAAAAATCTGACGTGGCCATCACACAACCTTCCGCCATATCTAGACTTTTAAACATAAATGTACACGTACAATCCGGTGCCCATTTAAAATATACAAATACAAATCTAAAATATTCAAACAGCAATTTGCATCACTTGAATCAAAAGATTCATTCACAGGAAAATTCCTCTGTGTTGAAGCCATCCTCCGTTCATTTATTAATACATTTAATATCTTACTTATGACTTATATGGTGCTAGTATGCCAACTTGTCACCCGTCATTATTTTTTACGCAGAAACAAAAATCAACCTAACATGGATTACCAGATTTCAACGTTTTATCTGATAAATTTATTTTTTAAATTTGACTGTAGTTCTTTAATGCTACCAGATAAAGACAATTTTTTTATAACGTAAGTTGCAAATAACTTTTTCTCTTATTCTTATTACAAATAAATACTATTTTTATCCAAATTTGTATAAATTTTTGACAAATCACCTTTTCAACGTAACTACACACATACACACACACATACATACAGACATCATCGTGAAATTATCAAAAATGAGTTGTAAGGATCCTAATTCGTGCTCATCCACTACAAACTCACTACCCGATTTTTGGCATGATTCCAATACCTTCCTTTACAGGTAAGCGGAAGGTAAAAATGTCTATATCTTCCTTAGAGTTTGTGATATATGTAAGAATGCAACCAACACATCATCCCTGTGATGTGTTACATAGGTAAGTATTTTTGTAAGGGCGTTGGCCTCTCTCATCAGTAGCTTACAAGCAATGGCTGCTAGACCAAACAAGAAGTAGTTTACTTGTTAACATTAATAAATACAGTTCCAGTAATTAAGTTTCATGCTAGTTTTTTGTTTTATTTACTAAGACCTTTTAAGTTGTTCCATCTAGACAAGGAATAATACAGAGTTACCTGTATCACAACCATATTTTAGAGGGTTGTTCAAACAACTAACCTTATTAATATTTTGCATAGTAAGTAATTTTTATCAGGGGATTAAACGTCTTTAGGGGATGAAATGTCTTTAATCCTGTAAAATTAATTTATCTCAAGTAGAAATCAATATATCATAAATACCCTATACCTCCCTTATTGTTATCTGTATCACAACCATATGTCTTTTTATGGCTGCAAAGTCTGCACCAGCGTCCGATAATATTGAAGCAGAACCAGGGCCGTTGCGTGGCATGGAGGGGAGGAGCGAGCGCTCCAGGCGCCTTATGAAAAAGGCGCCAAAATGAAAATTAATAAAAAAGTAATTTGTTTTACTATACCTAACAATGAATTCCTAGTTTCAATATTAGAATTAAGTTAAAAAGTAATACATTTTTGCACTAACTTTCCTATAATTCATTATGTTTTCTTAAAATTATAGCACGTACCACGTAGCATTGTTGTAAGAATATCAGGTATAACAACTGTTTTCCACGAATTAAATGTATAGTTAACAGAATTTACCAGTATCTAAATAAACTGTGTTCTGGGTAGTTGTTTGTAGTAAAAGAATAAGATATATCACGGTTTATAAATCAGTAAGTGTTTCTGTGACTGTTGCTACGACTACAGTGAATAATTTTTTGTCCGTGTAATACATATAGGCATATACTTATACATATATTGTGTAACTATATCGTGGTATTATACTCGTATGTAGCTTCATACAAAAAAGTGTAAGTGGTGACCGGACAAAACAGAACAATGAAAAAACAGAACATGAAAAAGCAGAACATGAAAAAACAGAACATGAAAAAAGAGAACATGAAAAAACAGAACAGTGAAAAAACAGATCAATGAAAAAAGAGAACAATGAAAAAACAGAACACTGAAGAAACAGAACAATGAAAAAAGAGAACTGAAAAAACAGAACACTGAAAAAACAGAACATTGATAAAACAGAACAAAAAAAACACAGAATATGAAAAACATAACAATGACAAAACAGAACTCAAGAAGGGTTTTGTTAGCATAGATTAGTTTATGTCAAAAAAACGGAGTTCTGTTGGACTCAAGAAGGGTTTTGTTAGCATAGATTAGTTTATGTCAAAAAAACGTTGTTCTGTTGGACTCAAGAAGGGTTTTGTTAGCATAGATTAGTTTATGTCAAAAAAACGGAGTTCTGTTGGACTCAAGAAGGGTTTTGTTAGCATAGATTAGTTTATGTCAAAAAAACGTTGTTCTGTTGGACTCAAGAAGGGTTTTGTTAGCATAGATTAGTTTATGTCAAAAAAACGGAGTTCTGTTGGACTCAAGAAGGGTTTTGTTAGTATAGATTAGTTTATGTGTTCTGTTTTTTCACTGTTCTGTTTTTTCATTGTTCTGTTTCTTCAGTGTTCTGTTTTTTCATTGTTCTCTTTTGTCATTGTTCTGTTTTTTCATTTTCTGTTTTTTCATGTTCTGTTTTTTCGTGTTCTGTTTTTTCATTGTTCTGTTCTTTCATGGAATCGATAGTAAGCGTTCAAAATGTTTAAGACAATACCAGATCCCGCCGACCAGGAACTTCTATCGACGCAGCTCAACAGCAAGTTTTAAATCTCCAAGTAAAAAAATGGCAGGATATATTAAAGCGAATTATCGCAGTCATACAATTTTTGCCATCTCAGTCACTTGCCTTACGTGGATCAAGCAATAAATTATATGAGAAAAATAATGTAAATTTCTTAAAATTGTTTGAATTATTAGGAAAATTTGATACAACAACTGCAAATCATTTACAAAGTATTACCAGTAAGCAAACTCCGTTCCATTATTATTTCAGTAATTCCATACAAAATGAATTAATCATTTTAATTTCGACACATATAAAAAACCATATAATGAAGTTAATACACGAAAATAAATATTATTCTATAATATTGGACTGTACTCCTGATAAAAGTCGTGTAGAACAAATGTCTATAGTAATACGATTTGTAACACGGGACTGTAATATGTTTGAAATAAGAGATAATTTTGTTGGATTTATCCCTGTTACAGATACAACAGGAGAAGGTTTAACAAACGAAATTATTAATGAATTAAATAATTTACAAATCTCAATTAGCAATATGCGAGGCCAGGGATATGATAATGGTGCTAACATGAGAGGAAAAAATACGGGAGTTCAAAGCAGAATAAGACAAATCAATCTTCGTGCCGCCTTTGTACCGTGTGCTTGTCATTCCTTGAACCTGGTTGTTAATGATGCTGCGTTATGTTCTGGAGAAATTGCAATTTTTTAAAAATATAATTCAACAAATATTTGTATTTTTTTCGTCGTCAACTAGTCGTGGGATTTATTGAAAAATCACATACTTAACAAATTTAACATTAAAACCAGTTTATCAAACTAGATGGGAAAGTCGAATTTCATCCATTAAACCATTCCGATTTCAACTTGAAAACATTTATGATGCGCTAATAGAAATTTATCTGGATAATAATCGTGACAGTATAGCCAAATGCAAAGTTAAGGAATTGGCAACGCACATTTCGTCTTTTATATTTATTTGTAGCTTAATAATATGGTATGATATTCTTTCTAAAATAAATATATAGTTTCAAAGTTAATGCAAAGTCCTGAATTGAATATTTCTGTAACAATTTAATAAAAGAGATTTAATTTTTTTTACAAAATTATCGTTCCGATGAAGAATTTTTAAAAGTAATAAATGAGGCAAAAACTGTAGAAGAAAATTTGGAAATAGAAGCAGCATTTTAGAATTCGTCGAAAGAAAAAAAATTAATTATGAATCAGATGACCAGCCTATCAACGATCCTCAATTCCCACTAAACAAAATAACATCGCATACATGTCGTTGAGACGTGCACATCACAGTTGTAATATCTTAGTTTTTGTCTTAAAAACATCTCTGAAATATTTACGAGACTGCTAATGTCCGCCAATGTCCACATGCGTCGCTGTGATGTTTTTAAGTAATCATCTCCACAACGTTTATTTCTACACATCTTAGCGATGTTGATCATGAGATATCTCAGCAACATTTAATGATAGTTATCTATACAACGTTGATTTAAAAATATCTCTACTTTTTGCACCCCATCCCCACCCTCCAGTCCACAAATAAAAATAATAATTAGATATTAAAAAGATCTTACAAAAATTATTAAACGATTATATATGTACATAGATACTTATGTTCTAAATATTAACAATTTGGTATATCTAGTATGCTATTTGTACCGGGGACCAACTTTAACATCCAACCGCTAGTATTTTTTTGCAAATTCTTTTCACTAGGTATAATCTATTTTTTAAACTAGTAGTCCATGAGCCAAACCCGAAAATGAGCTAAATTGGTACCACCTGGGGTGGCAAATGCTGACTATGATTTTTTTGTTCAGTTTTATGTGTAGACCAAGAATAAATGTGATAGCAATGTCTAAGTAGTAGCTTTATGGCACAAAATAACGATTTTTATAGTAAATAGTGATTTTTCATCATTTTGCAATTTTTACTTGAAGATAATATTTAAATTTTGGGTTATCAAGGGCCTTACAAAAAAAATCAATATAATGTATCTTCCGTAAAATTTACTAAAGAATCCAACGCGAGAGACCGGAAGTCGATATCGTTATTCGTTCAGAAAATAGAGTTGATTAAACACAAAAAATATTTAAAATTCTTAAATTTTGCAATTTTCACTTGAAGATAATAATTAAATTTTGGGTTATCAAGGGCCTTACAAAAATTTAATATAATGTATCTTACGTAAAATTTACTGAGGAATCCAACGCCGCAAACCGGAAGTCGATATATTTCTCCGTTCAGAAAGTAGAGTTGATTAAACACAAAAAGTATTTTAAATTCTTAAATTTTGCAATTATCACTTGAAGATAATAATTAAATTTTTGGTTATCAAGAGCCTAACAAAAAATTTTATATAATGTATCTTACGCAAAATTTACTGAGGAATCCAACGCTGCAAACCGGAAGTCGATATCTTTATCCGTTTAGAAATTAGAGTTGATTAAACACACAAAAATTTAAAAATACTAAAATTTCTTTCTTTTTTTTAAATTGTTTTTTTCTGCAAAAAGCTACTGCATAGTCCGTGCTATCATATATTTTCTTGATCTAAACACAAAACTGAAAAATAAAAACATTCATAGCATGTGCCACCTTGATTGGTACCTTTTTATAATTTGATGATGAAAAATCACTATTTACTATAAAAATCGTTATTTTGTGCCATAAAGCTACTACTTAGACATTGCTATCACATTTATTCTTGGTCTACACATAAAACTGAACAAAAAAATCATAGTCAGCATTTGCCACCCCAGGTGGTACCAAAAAAGTAATTGGCTCATGGACTATAGGAGTAAAAACCAAAGTCAGACTTACATTTTTAAAAATTCCAAAATATTACTACGAAAAATTCTACGAACATTTCTCTATAAGACACAATATTTTAAAAAGTTTTAAGGGCTTTCGTTATGCCAAAATATTACAATTTTTCCCGAGAGAGAGAGTTGAATTTTTTTTAAATTCTTCGTATTAATTAATGAACTGTAACTTCTTAACGGATAAAAATATCAACTTCCCGTTTATTTTATGAGATTTTTCAGATTTTTTTCCATAGTCTATAAATCTAGCGCCTCCAAAATTTTAGTTCCTAAAAATAAGTTTTCTTATAGAGAATGTTGTGATATACATTTTCTTCTATAACAGTTTCTTTTACCTAATATTAACAATTTCTGCGATAAAATGTTCTGAAAAGAAACCGGAAATCCATATTCTTATTCGTTTAGAAGTTAAAGTTCATAAAACAGAATAGTTACGAAAATTTTAAAAAAAATTCAACTTTCTCCAGGAAGATTTTTTTATATTTTGTGTTAATGAACGCCCTAAAAAGTTGTTAAAATAATATATCTTATAGCAAAATGTTCGTAAAATTTGATAAGATAAACCGGAAGTCAATATTTTTATCCGTTCAGAAGTTACAGTTCATTTAACAAAATCAATACAAAGAATTAAAAAATTTCTCAACTTTCACTCAAGAAAAAATGTAATATTTTGACTTAAAAAAACTCTAAAAGGATATTAACATAATGTATCTTTTAGAGAAATATTCATAGAATTTAATAAAAGAAACCGGAAGTAGATATTTTTATTCGTTTAGAAGTTACAGTTCATTAAGGACACGTTTCAAAAGTAGAGACAATTGCTACATATCGGTCATACTTATGAACTACGTTGCTATATTTAAAATATTCTCAATAGTGGGCTATACAATCGTGTTCTGAAGTTTGTGTCTGTTTACTATGACGAATATTCTCCCTAATTCTTGATGAACTCATCGGTGACAGGACGCTAGGACGCAGGAGAAAATCAAGATCCTCGATAAATTTAAGCTTTCCTTCATTTAATATTGATTAGTCATTTTTATATCTTAATCTGGTTTTCATAGTACACATAAAACAAAATAAAATGAGCATTTTTATTATTATTTAATTAATTTTTTTTGTTTTTTAAATAAATTTTTTATAATTTTTTTTCTGTAGTTCTGTATATTTAACAAATGTTAAGTATACCCATAAACAATTATTTCGTAACAATTGAAAACGTTTACAAATTTCTCTCATCATTACATTTTTTACTTAAACCTATGTGTATTTGTAAAAAAACAGAAATTATATACAAGTATTCGTTTGGACTGGAGAACTAAATAAGTTGTATAAAATTTAACATTTATTATTATATTGAGGCATAAATTACCAAATTTCTTAGAATTTTTTTTATTGTCGAGATTCGAGAATATATTTTCCTGGAATCAATTTTGCTGGAGATTAGACAAATTTTCATGAAACATTGTTGTGTGGCGATCAATTGTTAAAAATATTTTTAATAGGAATTATTTTTGTTAGATTTGATTGCAATATCAGATGTTTCTAAATAATTCTAAGAAACTTCAAAATCAAAATTGAAATTGAATTATCATTAGCAGATGTAAGAAAAATGAAATATTTTAGTCCCTCCTTCGTTTTAGTTATAGAGTAGTTATTGTTAATTTAGTGTAAAACTAGCATCAGGACCCGTTACGCGGGTCTAACACTAACACTAGGTCCCGCTACCGCGGGACAAGGGAAATGCGCCCCGATTCGCGTGGCTCAAACTCCGCGGACCCTGAATTTGGAAGGATTCGGCACTTCGTGCATCAATAATTGTAACATTTAGACTCTACCGAAATAAATTGTAATCTTTTCGTATGATGAAATTATAATTATTTAATTACAACTTCAAATTATTCATCTTTCTTCTTTTAAATTTTAGTTAAGCTATTACAATTTTAGAATAGAATAACATAATATGTGTAATAAAATAAATATCCTGGTTATCCAACTATAAACAAAAGACGTCATTTTGAATAACATAGTACATCAGTTCCCATCAAGAACTTTAATATGATATTAAACTCAATATGATTATAACATTTTTTTATACAAACAAATTGCAATCGCCGGCAATAATTTTAAATAAATTTATTAATTAGCCCTCGCCCTCACCTAGCTCTCTAATTTGATGTCAAACTCGATATAGTTCTATTATTTTTTCGATTAAAACAAATGCCGATCGTCGGTCACCATTTTCAATAATTTAATTATTGAGCCCTTATCCTTAGCCTTTAATTTGATATTAAACTAGATATGATTTTATAATTTTTTTAATTAAAAGCAAATGCCAATGCCAATCGTCGAACACCACTTTAAATAATTTTATTATTAATTAGCCCTCATTTGGCTCATTAATTTGATGTCAAACTCGATATCATTTTATAATTTTTTCGATAAAAACAAATATAAATCATCGGCCATTATTTTAAATAATATGATTTATCTAGCCCTTTAACTTCATATCAAACCAGTGTTGTGACAGATCATTTTAAAATTGATCTAGATCAAGATCTTCTAGTTTAATATGATCTAGATCAGATCTTAGATCAATTTTTAAGATAGGATCTTTTTTTTAGATCAGATCAGAAATTAGTGATCTTTTTTTCTTTAGATCGTAAAAAGATCAATATTAGACAAAATATTTAATTGTTGTATTACATTAGGTACATAAAAAAGAAGAAAATACGTAGTATTCAAGCGATTTAATCTACAGTTTAAAATTAAAACATATTAAAAATATTAAACTCGTACTTTTGCTAAATATTCAATTTCACGCTTTAACTTTTAACCTTTATACTCACTGATATAGCGTAGAAAAATCTAAAAATATAATCTTATTTTAAGATCGTAGATCATATTTATTTGATCTAGATCAAACTCAAGATCCTTAAATATAAGATGATCTAGATCAGACCAAAGATCACCTAAATTGAGCTAGATCGGTGATCTAGATCAATTGATCTAGATCAGTCACAACACTGTATCAAATACGATATGATTCTATAATTTTTTCGATAAAAACAAATTCGGAACGCGTGCCGCAATTTTTAACAACTTTCTAGCCCTTAAATTTACTTTTAAAAAACAAAAGCCTGAATAGCCGACCTCTTTTGAACAATTTTGTACATCAGTCCTAATCAAGACATTTGATTTCTTTTCTTAGAATAAATATAAGATTTCGTGAAAATAAAGTATAACTAATGTAGAAAATATAGTAGGTAGTTATCGGTTATCCAGCTCGGTTCAAATCAAATGTGTCATTGTCACTGTCTGTTGGGTAGAAAGTCGAAAACTATATTACCGATATTTAGTGACAATTAAGTTATTTCGACTGAGCTGCCATCTCTATGGTAAAGGATGAACTATTTTCGACTACTTTGCTACTCAAATCTACTCAATTTGAATAAATTTTAATAGCCATTTTTGAGAAAACTACTGTAACAATTAAGATAAACATTGCAGATGTGTGAATATTAGAGCAAATATTGTTTCCTGAGAGTAATTTTGTATTGATATAGGGCATAATATTGAATAAAAATATTGTTTTAATGTTTATAGTAAACAATATTGGAACAAAAAATATTTCAGGAAACAGAAAAAAAAATATAAATTTCAATAATGTTTTGTTTGCCTAGATCTTTTGACCAGGAGCGGAGAAAATGGCTAACAAAAATTGATATATTTTTATGCAACCTGCAAAACATCTGTAACGCACCCTTAAACACAATAAATAATTTATTTGTCTTAAATTCCCAATTTTGTCTCGGTGAAAAGTTTAATATTATGGTTTAACGGACGCCCTTAAAACTTTTTAAAATATTGTATCTTATAGAGAAATGTTCGTAGAATTTAATAAAAGAAACCGGAAGTCGATATTTTTATTCGATTAGAAGTTACAGTTCATTAAACACAATAAATATAAAAAAATTTAAAATTTCTCAACTTTCTCTTGGAGGAAAATGAAATATTTTGGCTTAACGAACGCCCTTAAAACTTTTTAAAATACTGTATCTTATAGAGAAATGTTCGTAGAATTTAATAAAAGAAACCGGAAGTCGATATTGCTATTCGATTAGAAGTTACAGTTCATTAAACACAATAAATATAAAAAAATTAAAAATTTCTCAACTTTCTCTTGGGGAAAAATGAAATATTTTGGCTTAAAGAAAGCTTTAAACTGTTTAACTGTTTAACCTAATGTATCTTATAGAGAAATGTTCGTAGAATTTAATAAAAGAAACCGGATGTCGATATTGTTATTCGGTCTGAAGTTACAGTTCATTAAATACAAAATAATATAAAATATGGTAAAATTTCTCGGAAGAAAATTTTACATTTTGGCTCAATGAACGCACTAAAAAGTTTTTAAAATAATATATCTTATAAAAAAAATTCATATAATTTAATTTAAAAAACCGGCAGTTGATATTATTATTAGTTCATAAATGACAGCCGTTTTCATGAAGGGAGACATAATTTGTACTTGGTTTTTAATGATTGAAATGTTCGAAATACATTTTCTCGATTTTCTCGAAAACTGTGCCACTTACATGAAAATCGTTAAGAACCTATCTTATAGTAGTCCAGTAAAATTAGTTTTTTTGGCGGAAAAAATTTATATAGTCCTGAAATTTTGCATATATAATTGGGAGTACTGTAGAATCAAATATCCGTCGGGTTACCCCGACGCAGGGTGCCGCGTCCCCCCAATATCCTGAAAAAACTTCCCCAAACGGGTACATTGCACTAGTTTTTCGCAATTATCTCGTACACGGTTATCCACACAGGATATTTTATAATAAGCGAATTGTAGAGAATTAAATTCTCAACATGGGATGATCTGAGTCGTTGCTGTATCGATTGTAGTTCACGCGCTAGAGCAGTCGGAAGAAAAGGGGGGATCGTGGCGCGCGACGAAAAACTTGTTTCTCGCGTTTGAATTTTGTATATTCCTCACGAACAACAAGGGTTACCTCATAAATGTACCTACATGAACATAGAGCATGAAATTCTCTATCATTACATGCTAATCGTGTTTTCTTATTGTTTTCTTTTTGTACTGTTTTCGAATGATTTTCGTATAAACGTCAATAACACAAAAATTAAATTTACACAATTTAACAAGTTATATGTCTAATAGAGGCATGTTTGTATGTAAATATAGTATTCTACAATACACCTGATCGTACACGCGAAGTTTTATAACCATACAGATTTTTTTTGCTAAACTATCGTTTTATAATTGATTTTATCACACTAATTGAGGTTAATTATTTTAATTTTTAAAGAGATGCAAATATTAATTTTTTGTTTCAAAATTTTATTCCGCTTACAATATTTTACAAAAAAACATATTTTTAAACAGTGTCTAAGCCCAAGTTAAGTCAGAATTTGAGTATAATTATTTAAAACAGAACATATAAAAAATGAGGTTATTTTTATCATTTTGTGTTAAATCAACTGTCGAAGCTCAACGGATGACAATACTTACTTCCGGTTAACAGCATTTAATTTATCGAACATTTTTCTGTCTGATACAGTTTCATTCAAATGTTGACATGCACTATTTTTGCCTTGTTTATAACATATTCTCCGAAAGAATATTGCTAAATATAAGAAAAATTTTTATTTATTATGTTTAACCAGCTGTAACTTTTGAACGGATAACAATACCGACTTCCGGTTTGCGGCATTCAATTCCTTGGACATTTTTCTGTTAGACACAATATCTTTTCATATTTAGATATTGCTTAGTTGGACTTAATTCAAAAATTTTCTCCGATAGAACATTGCTAAATGTTAGTTAAATTTTTATTGGTTGTATTTAATCAACAGTAACTTTTGAACTAAGCAATATCTGAATATGAAAAGATATTGTATCTAACAGAAAAATGTCCAAGGTATTGAATGCTGGAAACCGGAAGTCGATATTGTTATCCGTTGGAAAGTTACAGTCGATTAAATATAACCAATAAAAATTGAACTATCATGTCGCAATGTTCTTTCGGAGAAAATTTTTGAATTAAGTCCAACTAAAATAAATATCTGAATATAAAAAGATATTGAATCTAACAGAAAAATGTCCAAGGAATTCAATGCCGTAAACCGGAAGTTGGTATTGTTATCCGTTCAAAAGTTACAGCTTGTTAAACACAATAAATAAATTTTTTACTTATATTTAGCAATATTCTTTCGGAGAATATGTTATAAACAAGGCAAAAATAGTGCATATCAACATTTGAATGAAACTGTATCTGACAGAAAAATGTTCGATAAATTAAATGCTGCTAACCGGAAGTAAGTATTGTCATCCGTTGAGCTTCGGCAGTTGATTTAACACAAAATGATAAAAATAACCTCATTTTTTATATGTTCTGTTTTAAATTATACTCAAATTCTGACTTAACTTGGGCTTAGACAATGTTTAAAAATATATTTTTTGTAAAATATTGTAAGCGGAATAAAATTCTGAAACAAAAAATTGATATTTGCATCTCTTTAAAAATTAAAGATAATTAACCTCAATTAGTGTGATAAAATCAATTATAAAACGATAGTTTGGCAAAAAAAAATCTGTATGGTTATAAAACTTCGCGTGTACGATCAGGTGTATTGTAGAATACTATATTTACATACAAACATGCCTCTATTAGATATATAACTTTTTAAATTATGTAAATTTAATTTTTGTGTTATTGACGTTTAAACGAAAATCATTCGAAAACAGTACAAAAAGAAAACAATAAGAAAACACGATTATCATGTAATGATAGAGAATTTCTTGCTCTATGTTCATGTAGGTACATTTATGAGGTAACCCTTGTTGTTCGTGAGGAATTTACAAAATTCAAACGCGAGAAACAAATTTTTCGTCGCGCGCCACGATCCCCCCTTTTCTTTCGACTGCTCTAGCGCGTGAACTATAATCGATACAGCAACGACTCAGATCATCCCATGTTGAGAATTTATTTCTCTACAATTCGGTTATTATAAAATATCCTGTGTGATTAACCGTTTACGAGATAATTGCGAAAAACTAGTGCAATGTACCCGTTTGGGGAAGTTTTTTCAGGATTTTGGGGGGACGCGGCACCCTGCGCCGGGGTAACCCGACGGATATTTGATTCTACAGTACTCCCAAGTATATATGCAAAATTTCAGGACTATATAAATTTTTTCCGCCAAATGGCGTTTTACGAGCTAATTTGACTGGACTATAGAGAATTTTATTATCTACATTTTCTTATATAACACTTTTTCACCTAATGTGAATAGTTTCTGAGATAAATGTAAAAAACTGATTTTCGGACACAATTTTCGTCCGCCATCTTGAATTTGGGGCACAAGGAGTGAAAATTCGAGCAAATAACATACCTAGGCGTGTTCAGCGGGTATCAAAGCATAAGATTCAACCTGTTAATCAATTGTTACATGATTTGCCGCTAGGAGTGATTTCTAGACGTCTTTTGAAATTATTTTCCTAGTCTAATTAATGGAAAGGGTTGTGATTCGGGGACAATTAATCTGTTTAAATCCCGAAAATCCATACATAATCTTGATTTCGTATTTTCCTCTCTCTTGTAAGCGAGTGTGACTGGAGCAGCAAAAGGTGAGCAGGATTCTTCGATTAACTTTCCATTTAAAAGTTCGGATATTTGTGTTTCAATTTCTTTTTGATATGTATACAGCGGTATGTTTTTTTTTAGACAAACCGGTGTTCTAACAGCTTGATATGTGCCTCGTGGCCCTGTACAGTGCCTACGTCGAATTTATTCTTTGCAAAAATATTTGTATATTTGTTTATTAGTTTGTTTATTTCTTCTTTTTTTCTGATCGGAAGGTGGTTTAGTTTTGTCTCGAATTCTTCTACTAGAATACCCTCATTAAGGGGCTTTTATCGCTCAGCGCTGCTAAATCACAAATCCACGTTATTTCAGGTATCCGCGCTGATAGCCTATGTTTTATGAGCACATGTTGTCTCTATTTATCTAATTGCTATGTTTCGCTCCATTTTTGTTTAGAAAATACTCAATTTGATTGGCTAGCGCGCATACAAGTTTTAAATTTATTTAAGAAATTACTCGACTACTATTTGAAAATTTTATATAATAATGTGATATAAACATTTAAATTTACAATGCAATCAAACTTACGAAGAGTTTTTCTCAGAATTATTGTTATTTAATTGTTTATAAATAATAATATTACCAATTTAAAAAATTCGACAACGTAGCTAGATTTTTACTGCCTTTATCGTTATATGGTATTTTTTTTAGATTTATAGGATTAATAGGTTGGGAGTAATTTGTTAAATACTTTTTTACTGTGATAAAAGCCCCTTAATATTTATTCGAATTTCATTTTTTTCATCAGATAAGATATCTTCATTTGTCCGATGACTGATTTGTTGTTTGTATTTTGATAGATTTTAAAATCATAATCCTATTTTAAGTGGAAATTTTTTATGGTGTCAAAGCCAAGTAGGATATCATACTTAAAGTGCTTGTTATCAACCAGAAAAAAATTAACTGTTTTTTCAAGATTTCCGATTTTTGCTGTTGTAGACAATCTTTTTTTGTTGTTGTTGGGTAGGAGAGAATGCTCATGGGGGGTTCCGTCCCCTTTCCCTCTCTCTCTCCCTCTCGTCTTCTTTTCTTTTTATTATGTGGCGTATCATATCTCTTATTGCGTCCCATGCTACTGGGTCTTTCAGCATTGTTGCCGTTAGGTTATCTGCTCTAATCTCGGTTTGCAGTTGGTCTGTTGTTGCCTGCCTTGCTTCTTGCCATTTTTCGCAGTCGAATAGGATATGTCTCGCCGAGTCCGCTTCCGCGCAGTAGTGGCAGTTTGGTGTCTCTGCTTTGCCTATTCTCTGTAGGTAGTCCTGGAAGCAGCCGTGTCCGCTCAGCGCCTGTGTGATATGGTAATCTATATGTCCATGGTCTCTTGTTGTCCATGCTTGTATGTCGGGGAGTAGCTCGCATGTCCAGGTGCTACCTTGACCTCTCTCCCACTTTTCCTGCCACTTCACTTCTTTATTTTCTCTATTGTACTTTTTTTCTTCTTTTGTGGCTCCGTAGTTTAGTGTTCTTTCCTCCACTAGCAGTGGGAGTGGCGCTAGTCGTGCCAGGACCTCTGCGACTTCCCCGGACATTGTTCTGTAGCCCCTGCAGATCGGTATTGCCAAACTTCTGTTGGCTCTGTTTAGAAGATTCCTATACGCTGCGTATCTGTAATTTATTTATTTATTTATTTACATACACTGCCCAACAGGATAAACCCAATTACAGGACAGGATAAATAAAGTACATACAGCCATAAATATAAATACATAAAAATACAAACAAAATGCTGCTGTGCTATGCAAGCATTTTATTAAAAAAATATATGAATATTAATATACTTATAGCTAGACAAAAACTACATGTTACTTAAGTACTAGCAAAAATTCTAAAATTATTAAAATTAAAATACTACTATAAATTATAAATTAGTAACGACACCCTTTATAACTGAAACAAATTTGCTTAGTGGTGTTATGAAAATATCTACATAATTGCATAATTTATTAAATGTATGACACATTCGATTGATTGGAGATTGAAAGAAAACGTTAGTGCGAGCTGCAGATAAATAAAAAGTAGAACATGATCTAGTATTGATTGATGGACTCGAGAAATTTAAGAGGGAAATGCATTGCGGATCATCTATATTGTTGTGTATTAATTTATAAAGATAAGTAATACTAAATATTTTTCTACGTTGTGCCAGGGATGTTAAATTAAATATATGCAATAGAACTTCGTACGTAATTCTACGATCTGGATATGTACCAATAATTTTGAAATATATGTATTTTAAAATTTTTTTCTGTATGGAATCTACCTGATTACTGTGTACCATATACAGAGGACTCCAAATCAATGAACAATATTCAAGTTTGGATCTAATAAAAGTATAGTAAAGAGAGAATATGGGTTGAATATCATGAAAATTACGCGTATTACGAATAACAAATCCAAGTAGTTTATAAGCCGACGATGTAATATTTTGAATATGAGGTATAAAAGTCAATTTAGAATCGAATAATACTCCTAAATCACGTATAGTTTCACATCTAGTCAAAGTTGACTGTATAATTTTATAGTCAAAGTTAATTGTTAATTTCTTTCTAGTGAAAGTTAAAACTTTGCATTTATCAATATTTAGATGGAGCTGATTTTGCTGACACCAATGAACTAAATTATTTATATCTTCCTGAAGTATTACGCAGTCTTGTTGATGAACTATGCTACGAAATAATTTAAGATCGTCAGCAAATAATAATACGTTGCTTCGAAAAATGTAGGATAAATCATTAATGAATAAGAGGAACAGGAGAGGTTCAAGGTTTGACCCCTGAGGAACTCCTGAAGGTACATCAAATTGGGATGAATTGTGTCCCAAAAAATGGACAAAGAATGAGCGATTTTTAAGGTACGACGAAAGAAGCAGAATAAGCGATGGTGATAATGAAAATGATTGTAATTTATTGAGAAGTATATCATGATTTATCCTATCGAAGGCTTTTGTGAAATCTGTATATATTGAATCTACTTGTACATTATTGTCTAAGGCATTGGAGACAAAATTAGTAAAGTAACATAAATTAGTGGTAGTGGATCTTTTTTCAACGAAACCATGCTGGTGGAAGAATATTTGACTCTTTACTTGATTAAAAATAGATTTATATATGATGGATTCGTAGATCTTGCTAAAATTAGAGACAACCGCAATGGGTCTATAATTTTTTATCTCAGAATTATCACCAGATTTATAAATTGGCGTCACACGTGCAATTTTCCAGATTTCTGGAAAAGAATTAGTTCTAACTGACAGATTCAAAATGTGATAAAGAGCGAGAGAAAATGGATACGAACAATCTCTAATTATTAAACTTGGCACAAGATCTGGACCTGATGAAAGATTATTTTTTAATTTTTGAATTGCCAATCGTATATCATCGTGTGATATGTTGTGTAAATTAACTGGACTATCTGATGTGATGGATATATCATTTTCGAGATCATTAGTTGACGGAGTGAAGACCGAATGGAAATGAGATGCAAAAATATTAGCTATGTCATTAGGTTTATTATACTGTGTGTCACTATATTTCATTGTTGACGGAAATGATGACTTGTTCTTTTTTGAATTAATATAGTTCCAAAAACTGCTCGGATCATTAACTATAGAAGATTCACATTTATGTATATAATTTTCATAGGATTTTTTAATATCAATTTTAATTTTCGAACGTAGTTCTTTATACTTAACAAAGTATGAATTAATTTTTGGGTTTCTCTTATGCATTTTGAGGTAGTGAGCTTTTTTCTTGATATCAGCTCTGATTTGTGGTGTGAACCAAGCTGGAGAGGTGATAGTGCGAGTAGTTTTTATAGGCACACAATTGCTAAAAAAAGCCATATAAAGTTGAATAAAAAAATTCACACGCCAAATTAACATCTGAAAAGTTTCGCAATATATCCCAATCAAAATTACATATTAAATCATATAGCTTGGGAAAATCAGTCTTTTTAAAGTCATACGTTTCTGATGTTGACTTAGGGAGAACTTTATGGTTTATATTACTTCCTGTATTTAGTGACATATGGAGACAAGGATGGTGAGCATACTCAACATTAAATATAGATTCATCATTTTTTACAATACAGCTTAGGTTAGACACAACCAAGTCTAGTAACCTGTTATTTGAATTTGTAACACTGTTAAGTTGTTGTGCATTAAAGAATGATAAGAAATTATTTAACAATAATACATTCGGATTATTTTCATTACTAGTGAATTCAGGTATATTAAAATCACCTATGATACAGAAGTTATGATCATATAAAAAAGGTAAATTTTCAAAAAATTCAAATATATTGTCATAGCATGAACTATTCATTCTAGGTGGTATATATATATAGTAAAGATGTATAGATACTTATTATTTAGTAACAATTTACATCAAACTACATCAACTAGTGTTGGTAAAAAATATAAGTAGTCATTGAGGTTTACACTGCTAGCATTAAATTTTCTTTTAACCAGAGTTAAAACGCCGCCACCACGAGTTACATCACATTGCAAAAATTTTCTGTCACTGCGAAACACTGAAAACGAGCCGTTACTCAGTTCACTATCAAGAACATTGTCACTCAGCCATGTTTCACTAAAAGTTATTATGTCGTAATCTTGGGATGGTAATGTTGAATAAAGTTGATTAATTTTCATATTTAGGCCCTGTACGTTCTGGTAATAAATATGTAGGTTGTTATCCAAATTGAGCAGTGAAGAATTTAGTTTTTTACTTTTTGTATTTGAGGAAAGCCACTTTTGTAAGATATAGTTATATCATTTTCCCCGTTTAATTTACGTTGATCTAATTCATTTTTAACTTGCTGGTAAAATTGACGTTGAAGAGGAGTTTTATCACTGTTGATATATACATTTTCCAAGTCAGGTAAATTTCTGATATTTTTGGCTACGCGCAAAAGCTTTTTAGCATCTTCACTGTTGGCAAAGTGAATTTTAGTTAAACGAGGACGAGGATGAGGATTTTCACTTGTTGCCGTTTTTTTGATACCAAGTCTGTGAATATTTAAACCAGTTATATTTAAGTCGGGAATAATTCTGGTAGTTATTGCAGTAACTTTATCAGTAATATTTTCAGGTTCACTTTCAGGAATTCCAAAGATAATTATATTATGCTCACGATATTTTCTTTGATTAAATTCGCTTATAATAGTTTCAACAGACATAGGATCATTGGTTGTACTACAAGTTTTATCAATTGAATTAATTTTTTGTTTGACATCTTGAATATCAGTTTGAAGAGCCAAAATGAGTTTCTTCAAAGATGAGATTGTGTCCAGTTCAGTAACACAGATATTACAAAATATTTTGACAGATTTTCTGCTGGAACGAGTAAACCGTTTTATGTTTTATCAGTAGTTAAATTTGCACAAGTTAGATGTATAGGTTTACGACAGCCATCACAATTAACTGATTTTTCTTGATCATTGGTAATTTTATTACAATTAGGACAATTAGACATAGCGATACTTCAAACGATGATAGGCGAAGATACACGAGTGTGTCAGTTCTTATGATCGGTTCAATCAGCGTAGCGTTAAGTGCGGATAGTTTTCAGTTTAATTAACTTTAAGACGAAAGCAAGCGATTATCACCCAAAAAGACAGTACTTACAGATTTAATCTTCAAAAAAATAGGGCAAAAACCAACACTTGCACAAAAACTTTTAACGACATATAGACAGTAATTTTATTCAGGGTATCGCCCCAGATTGGGGACGCGTATAATATTATGCTATGCGCCACTGATGCTAGGAGCCGTCTTTTTGCTTCAGACCGGCCTTCAATTCGGGGGAATAGTCGTCGGAGGGCTGTTATGGTCTTGTCTGCGTCATTGCACTTATTCTTTACGTGGGTTGCAAATCTCATGTTCTTACTGAAATACACTCCTAGGTACTTGATGGACTCCTTGGGGCTTATGGTTTTATCACCTATACGGAATGTTATTGGCCCGTGGTGTTTTTGTCCTATTAGTAGGACCGCCTCCGTTTTCTGAGGAACAATCTTCATATCTTTTCCTTCAATCATCAGTAGCGTTATGTTGACTTTATTGGCTAGAACATCCTCATTCCTGTCTGTTGAGATCGCCGCTAGGTCATCAGCAAATCCCACCAGTCTCGTGTCCCTTGGTACCGGGAGTCTCAAAATTTCATCATAAAAGATTTTCCACAACAGTGGCCCTAAAACCGAGCCTTGCCGGACTCCGCAGTACATCCTATACGTTTTGGTCTTGTAGTATATTTGTCTGTTACTTAGATAGGACCCAATGGTGTTAACCAGGTACGTTGGGGTGTCTTTCTGTTCAAGGGCCGACATGATGTGAGGCCACGGCACCGAGTTGAAGGCATTTTGTACGTCTATTGTAACAAGTGCACATAGCCCTCTTGTCTTCTTCTTCTTCTTCTTCTTCTTCATTTCTCCCTCTGCTGTTTCTGTAACTATTTTCATGGCGTCCAGGGTTGATCTTCCCTCTCTGAAGCCGTATTGACTATCTGACAAGTTGTGTTCTGATGTCTGAAGATGGGTGCTTAGTCTGTCGCTAATGACTTGTTCCATCAGCTTCCCTGTGGTATTAAGTAGGCACAGTGGGCGGTATGCTGATGGGTCTTCCTTGTTTTCTTTTCCTGGCTTCCGGATCAGCACAAGTTCTGCGGTTTTCCACTCAGGGGGGGTAGGTTCCTGTTGTTAGGACCTTATTCATTACCGGAGTGTACCAATCCGGGATGTGGTCCGCTACTGTCTTAATAATCTCAGGCGGAATCCCATCCTCCCCTGGTGCTTTTCGAGCCTTCATTTTCCTTCCTGCTCTTTTGATCTCATCGCTTGTGATTGGAGGAGACTCCGTACTGTTTGTTTTGTTCCACATTGCTGTTTCCCTTCTAGGGACAATCTGCTTACGGATTGTTGACTGCCACTAATACAGAACAGATTGGATTTTTCATTGGAAGTTTCTAAACCAAGTTTTGGAAGTATTCTTTTGTTTATCAAGGTAGCATTTGCCCCTGAATCATAGATTGCGATAAATTTTCTTGAATTTAGTATGACTTCCAAGGTTATTAGTGGCAGTAATTCTAGTTTTTTGAATTCGGTATAACTTCATTCAGTTTGTCTTGGATCTCACTGTTATTTATTGATTTTATGTTTTCGGATTTTTCTTTCTCATATTTGGATTTTAATCTGCATTTTTCCTCTGCATGGAATCGATTTGGATAGCCCTGTTTTTCGGAAAAAGGACATGGCTTATGTTCTGTCTGTCTTGTAGTCTGTTTTAGAAATGTAATACCAGATTGTTGTGGCTCGGAGTTGTTTTTTTGTGTATTTGGTTTGATTTTGTCCTTCCAGTTTTCGTAATTCTGTGAGTAAATCTTCCATTGAAAGTACTTTGGATTTATCAATCTTTTCTTGTATGTAAATTGGAAGACCAACTGCTGTTAAATCTTTCAACATGTCTATTGGAATATCCGGTTTGATATTAACAAGCAGGGTTTCTTTTCTTAAAGCATAATCTGTAGGTATCGGAAACAGTATGCTTCTCTCGTTTTTTGCCAACCCATTTATTTAAAACTGTCTAAAAAATTTTGTTTCCATTCATCGAAATCTACTTGTAGTCCGAGCGTTATCATTTTGGAAGAAAACCACTCTTTCGCGAATCCTTCTAAAAATAAGCGGAGAATTAAAATTTTGTCTTCATCTTTACCGATATTACACCGAGTGCATTCTCTTTCAAAAGTTTCTATCCAATAGGTAACAGAAATTTTTTTTCCATTTAAATGTTCCAGCATAAAATCGTTTTTTATTTTTGTTAGGTTAAGTTTTCTTTGCAGAATGGGCGAAGAATGAATCTGAAAGGTTTGATTTTCCTCTTTTTTTATTTTTTCTTTGTACTTCGGAGTATTAATTTGTGGTAAATAAATACCCTCAGAGACCACATCATTATCAGTATCAAAGTACACAGGTTTTAGATCTTCTGTTAATTTGAGTGTGAATATGCGGAAACATCCCCGATTTTTCATGGAACTGAGAACTTGTTTTACCTTATGTACTGATATAAGTTTTGTATGTAACTTTCCTTCCTGAAGGTTTATTGGAAATTCATAGTAAGTATCAGAGTCTACTTGTTTGATCCATTTGATTTTGTATACATTTGTTTTTTTTATCAGCTCCTTCTTCTATGGTTATGTAAAATTTTACATCGATGTCTGACATTTTGATTTATAATTCGTGTAGCTTTCACTTTCGATTTGTAATGGTTGTAATTCACAATCAGAATTAAATTTAATTTTTGACGAAAATAAGACAGCTTGTTGATTGTCTATAAACAATTTATTTTTTATTAATTATAATTATAATTATACATAAGATTTAAAAGTGTGTAAATATATACCTGTAAACAATAATCGAAAGTTTTGCCGTTGTTTTCGTCTTCTTATTTTAGTCCACTTGAAATTACTTAATTTATTTCTGTGTGTAGAAATAGTTTGACAGTTTTGTTATCAAAACACACCGTTCAACGAGCCGGCGTTTTTCGCTTGTCATCTGTGCGTTCGTTTGTTTTTGAAGCCAGGTGTGCCAACCTGGCTTTACATGTAGTAAAAGTAAGTTTATTTAATTATTTTAAATATTGTTGTGTTTATAAATTTTAATCTTTATTTCAGAATGGCATGGGAAAAATCTCTCGAGGATTTCACCTTTCTAACAGAAAATCTTATTTTAAATTACCTACTATAAGAAATTAAATAAGAAAGGTGTGGAATCAGGCTATAAGATGTTTAAAGCCCACAAAAATTTCTCATTTTATACATCAAAACATATACAAATAAAAGCAAAGGTTGAAACTTCAATGCGAGGCAAACAAATATATGATGTGCATATTACTTTGAAAAAAGAACAGAATGGACAAATTGTTTCCACAACATGTACTTGTGTTGCAGAAGAAGGAGACACAAGTGTATGTAAACATGTATTTTATGTATTGTGGGAGATTTTGGATTTGATACGTCAAGGGCTTAAAATTATTCCTGATAACTTGTCATGTACGTCTCGTGCAAGAACGTGGGGAACATAAAAAAAATCTACAGAAATATCTTTCGAAAAATTAAAAATTTATCAAACACAGTCATTTGAAACAGAATAATGAAAATGTTTTTTGTAAAAACATAGAAAACAGACATAAAAAGCCATGAATAAGTAATATTCCGGTAATGAAAGAAACATTAATAAATTACGCTAATATCAACAATTCTAGTAATATATTGCCAATGGTAAGTGAGGTATTTTCGGCAAACAACTTTATGCCACAATTTTTTAGCTTATATGGAATATTAATAGAAAAAATAGACCCTAAACAGCCTAAGCCATCACAATATCAAGTAATCGAAAATAATAACTACCCAAATGGAAGCCAGTTTAAAAACAGATATCAATCATTACAATAATTTCCCTGATAAATGTTTTTTGAAAAATGAAGAATGCATTAATATATTCACATCTGAAGTAGTACATTATGCAGACATATAAGTGAATTCTTCAAAATCAAAAAATAGAATTATTGACAAGAGACCAACAACATAATATTCTTTGGAAACAACAACGAAATCACAGCTGTAATTTCGGTAGTATTTAAAAGAAAAAAAGCAGTAGATGACAAATTTTTATGTACAATTTTAGACGGGAAAGATATTACACACTTGCCAGCAGTTCGTGCAGGGATTGAGAACGAAGGATATGTAAAGGATTTATATATTACATACCAAATAAATCAGGGTAAAAATATATCCATCTGGATTAGTTATTCACCCACTTGCTTCACATCTAGGCTCGTCGATAGATGGATATGTTTTTGATGAATCTGAAGCCAATGAAAATGAATTTGGACTAATTGAAATCAAATATGCTTCAAGCCAAAAATTTTTAAATATGGAATTAGCGTGCAAGGAATATAATTTTTGTTGTATTAAAACCGGCGATGAGTTTAAATTGAAACCACAGCACAATTACCATTACCAAATACAAGGCCAAATGTTAATAACTGCTGCAAAATGGTGCGACTTTGTGCTATACTTGTGTCATTCGAAATAATTATTCATCAATAGAATTTATTTTCGGCAAGATTGTAATTTTTTTTTGTCGAATAACTTTTAATTTTGTTTACTTTATAGAATATATTTTGTTATAGTATTATCAACAGTACCTGTTTAAAAATGTGATATACTAATAATGTAAATAATTAGTTAGTTTTTAAGTTCAGTATTAATTATATATTTGTACTATTGTACTCAGGTTTTTTTTTAGTTTTCAATTTTTGTGATATAAACTAAAAAATATACTATTTAACATATTATTTTTACAATATACATACAGGGTAGGCCATTTTAAGTTGCGTTTAGGAATATCTCGAAAACGAAGCATCGGATGAAAAATCCAAAAAACACGACTATAGTATATTACATTACAAGTCATGAAAATGTTTCATTGCAGACGAGGAGGCGTTTGAAGAATGCGAGGATGCGCAGCGTCCGAGCATTTCTTCAAAGCCTCCGAGTCAAGCAAAGACATTTTTATGACGCGTGATGTATTCTATTTTTTTTAAATCGGCAATTAAGCTTAAAATTATAAAAAAAATTAGGTTTGCATAAATCATCAGAGCTGTGACAAATCATCAGAGCTGTCACAAATTTTAGAAAAAGTTGTCATGACAAGTAAACAAAGTTGAAAGTAAAAATGACTAGGCATGAAAATAAAATGTTCATGCCTAGTCATGAAAATCTTACTTTCATGCCGCAAATTAGTCTGGAAATGACGATTTTCATGCCGATTTTGAAAAAAAATATTTTCGAGGGGGACATCCAATGACATCAAATTCAAACGCCCCACCCCCCGCCCCAACCCTGGGGGGTGGGGCGGGGGTAAGTTTGAAATCTTAAATGGGAACCCCAAATTGTTTTTGCAGATTCGCATTCTACGTGAAAAACGGAATTCCGTGACATCAAAATTTTCGCCCATGCCCCCCTCATCGGCCAGTTGGCTGGTGGGAAACTTTGAAATTGGAAACGGGAACACCCACTTTTTCTCAAAGATTAACAACGTTAACAACTACATGCAGTACCATCAAAATTTTCACCGTTGCCTCCACCCCGACCCTGGTGGGTGGGTGGGGGTGAGTATGAAATCTTAAATCGGAACTCCAAATTTTTTTGCAGATTCGCATTCTGCGTGAAAAACTAAATTCAGTAACATCAAAATTTGCGCCCTGCCCCCCTCCCCCGTGCCAGTGGGGCGGCGGAAAAATTTGAAATAGGAAACGGCAACACCCACTTTTTCTCGAAGATTTTGATACTATTCAAACTTGTAGACATAGAATTTGGGAAAATATGTTTCAAAATTTTAAAAGACTTGACATGTTTTATTCGAGGTTTTATTACTCTTTCTACTACTATTCTTTCATTTGCAATATTTTTTGTAAACAACGGTCTTGTTCACTAAATTGATGTTGTCCATTTAAAAAGGCGGTATATGTAATGTTACGTTTTCTCTTCTAAATCATCTCGAATTAAAAAGCAACCCATTAGCAGTGTTGTGACTTTTGTAATAAGAGTACGTAGCACTTTGTACTCGAAAATCTGATGGAGTCTCAATAAATATTTCTGTACAGTCCAAGATTATTCGAGTACGTGGATATTTTTCTTTGATACTTATTGGTCGATAAATATTTTTGAACAATGTTTTTACTGGGCCATATTGGCACTTCTGTTAGCTGCGAGCATAAAAAATCTACCCAGAAGCTCCACACGTTACTAACTGTTCCTTGTGATACAGAAAATCTGTACGCCCAATCTAGTGCTTTTTGTAAGTGTTGAGTCTTATATATGTCAGTCAGTATATATGGTCGAAGTGTTGAGTACTTTTTTATTCTTATATAACGTATTTGTGGGTACGTGACTAGGGGTGTGCGTGTGTTTGTAACTGCGCGGGCTTTGCGCGGAGATACAAGTGTCAGCGTGAGAAGTGTGTGTGTGTGAGAGAGAAGACAACAGTAGTGGGTTTTCGTAGAATTGACTGTGTAAACAAAATGAGTGACAGTGAAATATCAAAATAGTGTAATTCGGGCGCCAGTCTATTTACGGAAAACAGACAAAAGTAGTGTTGTGGTGTATGTATGTGTAATCCAAGAAGTCCAGACGCTGAAAAACAATACTTGGGGAAAAACGCAAGAAAAGAAGGATACTGTTTTAATCTTTTATTGACAATGAACGACATACAACAATACAATATCGTAAGTTCAATTAATACAAAATTTATACCTGTCAGATGAACGCCACGATTGCTCAGTAGATCTGTCAAAGTGATATGACTGATAATGAGAATTAAGTGATCTCTCAGTGTAATGTTTATAGAAGGGTGTCAAACGGGAGCCCCGACGTGCCTGTTGACTCGGAATGCTACCAACCAATAAAGGGATAGCCCGGGAGACAACAAAACACGGGTATGGTTCCAAAAATGACCAGGAAGAGAGAAAGATTGTATAGTGTTGGATAAGGAAATAACAAACGCGAGCCCCGGCGTGCCTGTCGACTCGGAATGCTACCAACCAATAAAGGGATAGCCCGGGAAACAACAAAACACGGGAATGGTTCCACAGAATGATATTCCAGAGAGAGAGACAGAGAGTGAGAAAAACAGACACACAGGTTGCTGCTTTCCCGCAATGTCACCACGTCCCGAAGGGGACAACCCGGGGGAAAGCGGAAACGAGGATAGTCTCGAGAACAAATTAAAAGTGACAGGTAAATATGAAATGAAATTAAAAACCAATAGGACAAATCAATTTCGTACCTTACTCTGCCAGAGTATGTAAATTAGATTGGACAAGCCCAATCCTTACGAGGAGGATGAAGAATGCTCCAGATTCTATTTTTTTCTGATTTTCAGGTTAGAAAATGAATTCTCCTGAGCAAGTTCGCGAAGTGAACTTGCTGGTTTCCGAGTGAGTTCGTGGTATGAACTGAATTCTTTTCTTCTTTCTTTTTATACCCGAGCAACAATGGGAAATAAATGCTGTCTCTGGTGGGATTGCTCCAGACACTAATCTGAGAGATAGAGTATATCTGTCAGTCTTTGACAAGCGTACACGTGGCAATGACAGGTGATGAGGAATGACATTTTACAGACATATAAATAATTTTAAGAGGAAGAGGAAGGTCTTTCTCACAGTTATTTACAGCTTCTTGGTATTATTGGTTCCACCACTGTAGGGTCAATCGGGGTAATTGACAACGATTTTTGAAGAGTTGACTTAATGTAGTTATAACATGTCTATTGAAGATGAAATAAACCTATCCGTTACAGTAAGGTTACTATAACCTATAATCTATTGAAATATATTTTTTAAAACTTCACACTTCAAGTGGTTAGATAAAAAAATAATTATTATGAGTGTTTGCAATTACCCCGCGAATATTTTCAATTCTCCCAACAATTGGAGTAAATGAAACCAAGTCCCGTTTTCATACTAAGTGTGAATGTACGCTGCAAAGAGGCATATGGAAATAATGTTGATATATTCTGTAAGTCGGGTTTAATTCAATTTTTTTTGTATCTTCTCAAACAAGCAAAAACAGAAATACAGTAGACTAGTCATTAAAGCGGATCAGAAGTCAAACACAAGATCGATTTATTTAAACAATAAAGTAATGAAAGTACATTCGAAAGGAAAATAATACTCTATATAAGTAAAAGAACATAAGCTTAACAATTTTTATTTTGAGGCTCTTTCCTTTTACCCCCAAGCAGCTATTTACATGGGGTATTTGGGAACAGCCAACGGTTCCTGTCAAATGAAGATAATCGACCTAATTTCACCAGTATCATGCAACCACAACATGTATACTACACACAAATGTTTCCAATAAAGTAAACCTAATTATATAACCGAAAAAAAATCACATTATTCTATACTACAAATGGATGTTAAACTATTTCGGCAAGAAAAGTTTGATAAAACTTCCCTTAATATCACTCACGTGCGATCGTCAAACAAATGAATGTAGTACACTACACTATAAACACTCCCAAGAACAGTGTTACGCTAGTATAAAGAAAAAAGCGGCATTTTAATAGTTATTTGTATCACAAGGCCAGAAACTGACCTTTTGCAAGAGCGAGTATTTTTGACACGCCGAGCCACAGGCGAGGCTTGCAAATTACGAGCACTAGCATAACAGTTTCTGGACGTGTAATACACAATATTTTATGTGCCAATTTCATTACAAAAATATAAAATAATTATACATAACCTAAAAAATTGTGCACTGAATACTTGCATTTGAGCTTAAAATATATTCATTTCAGTTTCTATTAACGATTTACGTCTAAAATTTGTCAAAATCTTGTTAATTCTTGTATAAAAAATATTCAACGCATAAAATTGACATCTGCTTGACAACTGTAGTAATGTCAAGATGCCAACCTATAACTTCCGGTTGTTTGCCGGCCTAGGCTGGCAACAAAGAGTTTCTGGCGGATTTTGAGTTATGGAAAACTAGCGATGCCGACGGGAGGCATATAAAAACATATTTCATGCCAGTTTTCTTTCACCCTTAGTTTCTCATTACCCTGATCGACCATACTTGTTTTTGCGTGTAATAATGCCAATTTTTTAAAGGCTTTATTTGCTGCGTCATTTATGGTATTTGTTTCGGTAGTTGTGTTTTCTGTTCCCCATAGAGTGTTATGTGCATTAAAATCGCCTGCTAGGATGAGGGTGGTGGCAGTTGTTTAATTAGCAATTATATTTCTTGTTCCGTAATTAGCTGATGGGGTGGTAAGTATATTGAGCAGATTGCTGTTTTTATTGGTAGGTATGTAGATATAGCGACAGATTCTAAATTGGTTTGTAGTTTTATGACTGTCGCGTGATTTGTATTGCTTACAAATATGGCAGTTCATCCCTTTGCGATATCTTAATTTGTTAAGAATTGACAGCTAATTAAAAACAATAATGGAAGGTGGATGTTGATCGAAATGCAGTCCAAAATTATAATGTTTATTTACAAATCCGACGTTTCGGCACACAACTGTACCATCATCAGGGACTGAATATACAAATAGCCAATAGTACATATAAAAAAATATAAAACACAACAAATTACTTACAAAGTAAAATTAATGGTGATTAGAGTTAATATTTAACATTTTAAATTTCAAAGAGGTGAAATTATGTCGTTTTTTTAGTTCACTAAAAGTTCATCACCATTAATCTTACTTTGTAAGTAATTTGTTGTGTTTTATATTTTTTGATATGTACTATTGGCTATTTGTATTTTCAGTCCCTGATGATGGTACAGTTGTGTGCCGAAACGTCGGATTTGTAAATAAACATTATAATTTTGGACTGCATTTCGATCAACATCCACCTTCCATTATCCTACAACAGTCGATAGAATTTTCTCATTAAAAACAATAATTTTCAAAATATTGAAATATTTAGATTATCTCTTGAAGAAAATGTTTAAGCCTAGACTAAACCAAGAGTGAACATCAAAAAAAATATAAAGCATCTCGAAATAACAGCTGAATAAACACAAAAATTACTAAATTTTATCTATATTTACTTTCAAAAATTTTCTATTTGTGACTAATTGAGAGCCTCAAAAATTATAAAAATAATGCGTATTATAGAAATCATAATATGCTGATATTTTTGTCCGTTAAAATATGGCAGTCATTATTGTGTCAAGAAACGTATTTTTATTATTTTTTCGAAAACAGGTTAACTGACATAAAAATACCATGCATCATTTTTATAGAGAATTTTGTGCTCTATAATCTCATATAAATGTTTTTCTCGTAATGATAAGGTAAAGATGAGTTAAACTTAAAAAACCAGAAATAACGGTCATTTTTTCAAAATTTCAATGGCTTCCGGTGCGGTTATTTCCGGAAACTTTTGATATGTTAAAAAGCACATTTTTCTGTATTGGATTCCGTCGAGAAAGCTTTTGTTGCAGTTTGTCCGAAGTTTGAGGCATTTTTATAGTAAATTCCTTGGACTATGTATATTGTTTAAGATTTGTTTTTTGGTGACTGTGTTTCTTGCAGGCATATGATACTTGGGTTTGTTTCTGTGATTATTTTTTGTAATTCTGCTAAGTGTGCATTGAATCCGTTAGCGTTCCACTGTACAATGTTCATGCTGTTTGCATAGATTCTTCATTTGAATCTTGTCCTTCCTCCAGTTGGGTTATGATTTTATTTTGGATTCTTGGAAATCGGCTTTTGGAGAGTTTTCTGTTGAGTAGTGGATAAAGCTCTTTCATCATGTTAAGTAGTTCTACTGTATTAATAGTGTTATTTCTGGAGATTTGTAGGGGCTTTTGGCTATATGTGGCATTTTCAATAAAATCTCAAAATACTTCATATGTTTGTAGATATTTTGTAGCTGGGGCTTTTTTTGGCTTTTCTTATATCAGTTGGTTTACCATTTTGATGGTTTGATGCCGTGGCGGTGTCCATGGTGAGTGGTTCGTCATTTAATCTTTTTGCAGGGTTAGGGTTGTTAGGTTTATTTTGTTCTTGTGGTTTGGGTTTTTCTGTTGATTTTGTTTCATTTGTTTTTGTGTCATTTATCTCTGTTTCGTTGGAAGTTGGTTTTTGTTGATCTGCTTTGTTATGAAGTGGTAGGATTTATGTTTGTTCTTTTCAGTGAAGGGGTAGAAGTTATTGCTATGGTTTGTTTGATTTATATTTTTGTTGTTGATGCTGGTTGTGAGAGAAATGAATTTGTCGTTTGTTTGTTCTTTTGTTCTATTTGTTGCGTTTATGATATTTGAGTAGTGTGTAGTGAGATTTGAGTTGGTTTTATTTGTTGGCTTGCGCTTAGTTGACACTATGCTGTGGTGTGTCCATGTTGTTTGCATTTGTAGCATGTAGGGGTATCTCCGGATAGATATTTTCTGTAGTCTGTGTTGTCATATGTGATAAGCAGTTATTCTGGTATAGTTGTGTCTTCTTTTTCAGCTATACTGGGTTTTACGCAGAAATGTCCTGGGTGAAAAGTATCGTACAGAAGGGGCCCATAATTATGTAATATTGTTTTTCACCCAGGTGGCGCTGTTGTCGCTAAAACAAGGTCAACTCATTTTTTTTTAATGAGAACCCCTATTTTTATTGCATATTCAGATTCCTCGTTCAAAAGTAAGACAAATTTAGTCAATATATTTTTTGTCAGCCTGACATGGCAGAATGTTTTATTTTCGAATAACATGTTCAATGCTCCACCAGGTCTGCAGAAACTTAATATGTGAGCATATTCGTCTTCAATCTTGCCTATTCGGAGAAAAGTAATGGGGGATACTAGTGTAATGTTTCTCTGGTTTAGTGTTTGTTCCATGATGTTACGAGGGATAGACGGGCATACATTTGAGATAATTATTCTTTTTGTTGGAGTTATTAATCTTCTTATTTCGAGTGTTTTGCCGTCTACGTCGATGTGTTTCTGGTTTTTGATTAGGTTTTCGACTATTTGTTTTGATGATAAGTATATACAGATGCGGTTATTTCAAATTCTAGAAGCAAATATAATATTTTTAGGTTGGACAATGTTTCCTATTGCAATAATATACGACCTTATTGTATAATGAGTGGTAAAATAACAAAATAATATTATTTTACATTGTTTACATTATGTGTTTTTTTGTTAGGTGTAGATGCCTGTACATATTTTCGGAGCTTGCGCCTGAAATATGTGAGGCGAAAAAAGACAAGGCATCAGTGTGCAAAAGTGGGACTTGGAGAATCAGATGTGTTCGGTAATTTCAAGTTTTAAATGAAGACGCCCTTTATGTTTTATATATTAATGCACATTTATTTCATAGTTCGTTATTACATTTTTCATAAACTTATTCAACTGTTATTGTTATTTTTATTAAACAGCATTATTGAAACAAACGTCAACGCCATCTACATCTTGACAAAGCGCGTCACATTTAAATATAAAATTTATACTCATTACTCAACACCTTCTCCTAATGATTATAAATTTTAACTATTACATGTATTTTACAAGTACATTTTTATGTTTTAAGAACTTATTGTTATTTAGTGCCTTGATCAAGATGTCTGCTGTCATTTCTTAAGTACATAGATAATATTCTATTTTGATAAGTCCTTCTTTTACCTTTTCGTTAATGAAGTGAAATCTCACATCAATGTGATTACTTCTTCGGTTAAATTGATCATTTTTTATTATCTTCATTGCTCTTTGATTGACCATTTTCAGTGTAACTTGTATTTAAAAGTTCACAAGTTCTTCAAAGATAATAATTCTTTAACACAGTCTGCAGCGGAGATGTATTCGGCTACTACAGGCTGTTTTCTTGAGCACCAGACAACTTGTACTTTTTCTTGATTCTAAGTCCCCTGCAAAGTCTGAATCGCTGTATCCAATTAATTCATACTGATTGTTATTACTTCTAGTATACATATTACCAACACCTTGTGTTAATATTAAATACTGCCTAATTCGTTTTAAATTATTAATGCTCAAATTTGTTGGATTTTACATTTTTCGGCTGCAATAATTTACTGAATACGTTATATCTGGTCTAGTTTTGTTCGCTAGATATAAAAGACTACCAACAACTTCGCGATATGGAAAATTATTGATTGTCTTTTCTTGATTTTCAGTATCTTGATTACTTATCATGGGAGTTACTGCTGTTTTCGCTTCTTCCATTTTATATTTTTCTAAAACTGTCTGTGTATACTGCTCTTGATCAAGTTTTACCCAATCGGGACCTTTTTTATCTTGATCCTTAAAAAAGTTTCGATTTTATTACATTTAGTCATTTCAAATGTCACCTCTAGTTTTTCTAATTAGTTGTCGATTTCTTTTTCATCTTCTCCAGCTATCAAACCGTCATCAACATACATTGCTAAAAATAATGATCCCGCTTCATTTTTAAATATGCACTATTCAACATTCAATTGTTTCTAACCAATTCGTGCCATAAAATATGTTAGATGTTTGTTTCATCTAAGTGGGGCTTGTTTAAGGCCATACAGTGCCTTTTTCAATCGATATATTTTATTTTCAGCAGCTTCATATCCTTCAGGAATTGACATATAGATTTCATCATGTAGTGGCCCATACAAAAATGCGGTTTTTATGTCGATTTTTTAAAATATATAATTATTTTGTGTCGATAAAGCTAATAATAATCGTAATGAACTTATATTTACCACAGGACTAAATATTTCGTCATAATCCTCTGACTACCAACCTTGCTTTATGTCGACCAGCGTCCTTTGTTCGGAACAACCATTTACTTTTCAATATTTTCTTATCTTTTGATTCTTCTATATTAACGAATTCTCATGTTTCATTTTTTCAGGGACTGTTTTTCATCTGTAATTGCTTGTTTCCATTTATCTTTTTCTGGGTCTGTCATTGCTTCTTCGTAGGTTAACATTACGTAATCTTCAAATCTTTGTGGTAATTTTATCAATCTTCCTTCTCTGTCTCATCCTTCTCCTAATCTTGGCATTTCTTCTACGTCGTTATTTAATTCTTCTCTGGCTATATTTTCATCTTCGTCTTGGGTTTCATTTTTCTTATTTTCAATATCTTCTTCATTGTCAATTTTAATTTTGGTTTCTGATGATTGATTTAAATTCTGTTCTTAAACACAACGTCTCTGTAAACTACTATTTTTCTTTTCTTCTCATCCCATAATCTGAATCCATTTAATGCATATCCAACAAAGATATTTTTTTTACTTCTTTCATCTAATTTCTTTAGTGTACGTAGAACTTTCGCAAATGTTTCACTGCCAAATAGCTGAGCCGCATAGGGAATTTATACTGCACTTTTTGATACAAGCATGAAATTTTGCTCAGAGCTAGACTTACCTATGGTATGCATTTTAAGATATGGAGACCAAAAAAATTCTTCCGCAGACAGAAGTTATGACGTCATCAAGATGGCGGCCGCTTCATATCGGTTTTATTAATTTAATTCGAGAACCACGTGTCCGATTTTCGAATTCTTTTTTTTAAATGAAAGATCTTTAAATATTCTATCAGATAAATATATAGAAGTGTCAAATTTACTGGTAATTAATTGATTATTTAAAAAAATAAGATCAGAAATTGATATTTTCATTATTATTTTCGCTATATTTTTTGTTCATAAATTATAGTTAAAAAAGCTTCGAGTAAATGTTGGTTGTCATTAAATTTTCTATACAATGTTTTATGTTATATCGTTAGGCTGTAATTCTTAATCGCGCACTAATAAATTGCAACAGGGAACTTTGTTACCCTTCACCGTCGCGTTGTGGCGTTGCCGAAATTAACAAATATCAAAGATTTTAACAATGCCATATTAATTTTACACCCTTACTGCACTTCTTACCCCAGCACTACTCTTTTCAAAGGGCTAACGTATATGAAAAAAAAAACTGATTCTATAATATTTTGTTATTTTTGTTATTATTATTATCTTTATGTTTAATTAACTGTAACTTCAGAATGAATAAAAATATTGTCTTCCAGTTTCTTTTATTAAATTTCACGAACATTACTCTATAAAATACGTTATTTTAAAAAGTTTTTAGGGCGTTCATTAAGCCAAAATATCAATTTTTTTTCGAGAGAAGTATTCAAATATTTTGTGTTTATTGTGTTTAATGAGCTGTAACTTCTGAACAGATAAAGTTATCGACATCTGGTTTCTTGCATTGAACATTTCTCCATAAGATGCAGTATTTTAAAATCTTTTTTGGGTATTCATTAAGACAAAATACTTAATTTTTTTTCCAAGAGAAAATTGAGAAATTTTTTAATTTTTAATATTTATTGTGTACAATTAGCTGTAACTTTTGAACGGAATAAAAAATTGACTTCCGGTTACTTTTATTAAATTCTACGACCATTTCTCCATGAGATACATTATTCTAATTTTTTTTAGGTGTTCATTGCGCCAAAATATCAAATGTTTTTATAATAAATAAAAAATTTCTCAATTTTCTCTTAGAAAAAACATTTGGTATTTTGTCTTAATGAATACCCAAAAAAGATTTTAAAATACAGCATCTTTTGGAGAAATGTTCGTAGAATTTAATGCAAGAAACCGGATGTCGATAACTTTTTCCGTTCAGAAGTTACAGCTCATTAAACGCAATAAACACAAAATATTTGAATACTTCCTCGAAAAAAATTGATATTTTGGCTTACTGAAAGTTTTTAAAATAACGTATTTTATAGAGAAATGGTCGTGAAATTTAATGAAAGAAACCGGAAGACAATATTTTTATTCATTCAAAAGCAGTGTTGTGACAGATTATTTTAAAATAGATCTAGATCAAGATCAAGATCTTCTCGTTTAATATGATCTAGCTCAGATCATAGATAAATTTTTATGATAGGATCTTTTTTTTTTAGATCAGATCAGAAATTAGTGATCTTTTTTCTTTAGATATTAAAAAGATCAATATTAGACTAAATTATATAATTGTTGTATTACATTACATAAAAAAAGAAAAATACGTAGTATTCAAGCGATTTAATCTACAGTTAAAACATATTAAAAATATTAAACTCTTACTCTTTTAAATTTTCAATTTCATGCTTTAACTTGCATATAGCGTAGAAAAAAATCTAAAAATACGATCTTATTTCAAGATCGTAGATCATAGTTATTTGATCTAGATCAAACTCAAGATCCTCAACAATAAGATGATCTAGATCAGATCAAAGATCACGTAAATTGAGCTAGATCGGTGGGAGGCAACAAAGTTGTCTGTCGTAACTTAGTAGTACACTATGAGAAATTACGACCTAACAAAAGAGCAAAATTCACATTGTATAGAAAACTTAATGGCAAATAAGCTTTTATTAATATAATTCATAAACAAAAAATAATGACGAAAATAAAAATGAAAATATCAATTTCAGATATTATTTTTTCAAATAATTAATTAATAACTAGTAAATTGGCCCCGCTATATATTCATCTGAAAGAAAATTAAAAGACCTTTCATTTAAAAAAAAGAAATCGAAAATCGGATATGTGGATCTCGATTTAAACGAATAAAACAGAATTAAAGGTGAAGCGGCCGCCATCTATGACGTCATAACTCCTGTCTGCGGAGGAATTTTTTTGGCCTCCATATCTTAAAATGCACACCATAGGTAAGTCTAGCTCTGAGCAAAATTTCATGCTTGTATCAAAAAGTGCAGTATCAGGCTGAAAATCTGCCCTATGCGGCTCAGCTAAAAGATTTGTAGTCTGGACAGATCCGGTTTTCTTTGATGCCTCATTTCACTTGGAGTTCTACGAACAGTTTCGGATGAACTACTGTTTAAGAGATATGCTGCTACTCTTACAGCTTCACCCCAGAATTGTTTTGTTAATATTGAGTCAAAAATTAATGATCGAGCCTTTTCTAAAAGTGTACGATTGAGATGCTCGGCTTTGCCATTTACTGTTGAATCCATTACTAGCCTTTAATTCGACACAAATTTATCATTTCATTGTTTACAAACTCACCACCAGTATAATAATAATAATAATAATAATAATAATGTTTATTGGCAAAAGTTCAGCCGAAGCTGTTCTGACACTTAACCTTTTCGTTTACATTGTAAGTACAGTCAGAAATAAAATATTTAATTCAATACATTGTAAATAGAAATACAATTTTTTATATTATAATATAATACGTATATATGTAAATAAGACATCAAGTCGCTTAGTGAATTAAAAATTAAACTATGACATGAAACTTAGCTATGCAAGAGATAGTTTTTGAAACATCGAGAAAACATATGTGGATTTAAAATTTTTAGATTATTAGGAATTTGATTAAATATTTTTGGACAATTATAGCTAAAGCATCGTTGAAACATAGCAGTATGATGGGCTGGTATACATGTTGGTGGAGGTGAAATGCGAACATAGGGAAATATATGACAATGGAGTTATCATGCTAGGCATCTTGATATACGTGGAATAAGTACTGTCAATGTAAGTAGCTGTCATATTATTGTAATTTTTAATTTCATTAAAATATTTTCTTTCTATAATAATGTATGTGTACGAGCAGAACGAGAAAGTTTACATGCCTTTTTAGATTTTATTATTATTTCTATTATTGATTACTCTTTTTGACACACAAATTCACATTACTTCGTTTTGTGACACTACTACAAAATATATCAAGATACCTGGCATGAAAGTTCGATTGTCATGTATGTTCCCTATGTTCGCATTTTACCTCCACCAACCTGTATGTATATTAGTTTGATTTCGTAAATCACGATTGTATAAAGTAGTTCTGAAGGCAATCTTTTCGTATAGATATGAAGGAGTATTTGTGACTAAAATTCGGTGCACCATACAGGCAAAATGATGTACTCTACGTTGCTGCATATTCAACCATCCGACTCTTAAAATGTGGGAACTCACAGAATCTCGCTTCCTCAAACCAAGAACAAACCTTGTACACATATTCTGCACTCTCTGTATGTCACGTAGTGACAAACAAGGGCCATAAATAATATCACAATAATTGAATACAGAGAGTACGAGTGCGTCCGCCAGAATCAATCTATGCTTGGTTGACAAAACGAAACGGTTCATATATAAGTTCTTCAGAGCCAAATATGCTTTTTTATTAACAAAGTGACGTACTCTGAAAATCAATAATTAATCCCAAATTTCTTTGAGTTGATGCAATATTAAGCCTAACATTATTTAATTGGATGTCGATTACATTATTAGTAATCATTTGTTGTCTAAGGTTTTTGTTAGGTACCGTATAACATAACAGCACACTTGTTCTCATTTATCCGGAAGCAATTATTTACTGCATAATTAGATATTTTGTTTAAATCACTGTTGATGAGATTCATTGCAGACTGATAATTACTTCGGACAAATGGCAAATAAACTTGTGTATCGTCGGCGTAAATGTGCATAGTACAGTGGGGAAATACATTTGCAGAGGTCGAACGTATATAAGGAGAAAAATAAAGGTCCGCAAATAGACCCTTGTGCGACACCCTGTATGATATTTAAAGGTTCAGATGTGTTGGTGCTACTCACTACCATTTGTTTACGATTGTGAAAATAACTTGAAATAAATCGCAGACTACTTTCATCGAGATCCAAGTATTTTAGTTTTGCAATTAAAAGATCATGATTTACTGTATCGAACGCCTTACTAAAATCCAGAAGCACAAGAAACACCATATTCTTATTATCAATATGTTGCATAACATCATCAATAATTTTTATAAGTGCAGTAGTAGTACTGAATCCAGATTGAATGCTTGGGAGGATTTTCATATTATCTACATAATTAGCTAGCTGTTTAACAATTATTTTTCCATGATTTTTGACATAGTAGGAAGAATACTTTTGGGACGGATATCATTGTAGGAAGAGGGATTTTTACATTTAGAGATGGGTTTAACGATAACAATTTTCCATACATCAGGAAAAGTGGACGATAAAATGGTAGAGTTTATTAAATGTGTAATCTGTGGTAAAAGAGTTGGCATTACTATTTGGAGCATTTTTAAATTAATGCCATCTACACCCGTTGAGTTTGAACGGATGGAACTAACTATTTTAATTATTTCTTCCTCGTCTACAGTATGAAGTGAAAATTTGTTACTGTTATGTAGTACATTATTATTGTAGTAATCTAGAGTTTGTGTATTAGGTCGAAGGGTGCTAGATGAACCAAGAAAATGAGTATTAACGGAATTAACATCTGAAATAATATTAGAAAGGTCCGTTTCCTGTTTGGTGTTTATGTTAAAATCTTTTAGAGCTTTCCACATATTAGTTTTGTTGTTACTTATTTTATATTCTAGGTAGGCCTTTTTTTCAAGCCTTATTGATTTAGTTACCAGATTACGTAGTGACTTATAGTATTCCCATTTCGCATTTGATTGTGTTCTTCTAAAGTCAGAAAGGGCATTGTTACGCAGCCTAATCATAATTTTTATTACGTCAGTAATCCACGGTTTAGGCGGTTTACGTATCACAATTCTTCGTTTCGGTAGATAAATATCAAATATTTGAAGAACATTTGCATTAAATATAAGCAATTTCGTATTAATATCATTACAAGTATAGAATTGATGCCAATCAATGTTATTAAGAGCTTCATAAAATTCTGAATAGTTAGCATTCCTGAAATCTCGCATGATAATTTCATTAGGCTGGTAAGCGCAACAATCAACTGAGAGACAAAAGGTACTGAATATATGATCAGATAGACCATGAACATCAATGTTTCTTACTTGAGAGCATAATTCAACGCTGGATGTTAGTATAATATCAATCAGAGTTTCAGAGATATTAGTAATACGAGTTGGCTCGGATACAATTTGAGTCAAGTTGAATTGGTCAATAAGCGAAGTGAATATCTGTACTGAGTTACTGTTAACATTTAGCAAGTTTATATTAATGTCTCCTAAGCACAACAAATGATTGACTTGAGGAAAAATGTAGCTAAAAGATAGCTCTAAATTGTTAAAAAAGTCATTTAAACTCGCAGAAGGTGGTCTATATATGCTGTTCCGTGTTGATGATGCTCGCGTTATCAAAATCAAATTTGTGTTGGTATGTTTTCGCATGATAAGTTAGTGCACAAGTGTTAGTGGTAGAATTGTTGATTTTGCTTTCATTTCTTTTATGTTCAGATATGCGCGTTTGCAAAAAACGCTTCGTTTGGCCTATATACATTTTTCTCAATTACAACAATTTATTTTATAAACGACACATGATTTTTTACGTCACTCGGGGAGGAAAGCGAGTTTTCCCTCCCGCGCGGGAGGAAAGCAAGTACGGTCCTCCCGCTTGCAAGAAATGTGATTTCGAGGCCCTCGTGACGTAAAATATTGTGTGTCCCACGGGAGGGAAGCCTATTCCTCCCTTGGGCGAAGCCGGCGCCCTCGCTCGGGCCGCCTCTTCTCACTGTATTTATAGGTTTTAGTGCTATTTTAACATTTAAATTTTTCTCCAAAATATGTTTCAGTTAGAGTGCCTATATAGACAGAGTGAAGATATACATGACAGTGGCCACCATGTTTGTTCCAAATAAACATTACCGAATCGACCTCGGTCCGCCACATCCCGAAATCCGTGTCCAGACAATTCATCGCAGGAAAATTCATCGCGGAAAGTTCATCGCGGAAAGTTAATCGCAGGAAAATTCATCGCGGGGAAAATTCATCGCGAGGTAAATTAATCGCAGGAAAGTTCATCGCGGTAAAGTTCATCGCGGTAAAGTTCATCGCGGGGTAAATTCATCGCGAGGTAAATTCATCGCGGGCAAGTTAATCGCGGGAAAGTTCATCGCGGGGAAAATTCATCGCGAGGTAAATTAATCGCGAGAAAGTTCATCGCGGGAATGTTCATCGCGGGGAAAATTCATCGCGGGGAAAATTCATCGCAAGGTAATTTAATCGCGAGAAAGTTCATCGCGGAGAAAATTCATCGCGAATATATTTATTGTAGTAATGGTATGTTGTGTTATGTTAATCCTTATTGATCACGAATTATTTTATAATATGAAATTTAATATTTTCCCTTACAAACTGCACTTGAAGAAAGTTCATAAAATTCTAACGTTTGCAGGTGTTCTTTGGCTTACAATTTCTATAATAGGATTAAAAAGTCATTTACCATTCGTTCACAACATCAATAGCTAAGAAACAAAAGTGTAATACTGCAAATTTCGAAGAAAGATATAGAAACTCAATAACACCTGAATATATTTAATACCTCAGGCCTCAGGTATACCCAACTGGTGTAACAAAGTTCTGTTGGACTCAATTAGGGTTTTGTTAGTATTGATTAGTTTATGTCAAAAAAACGGAGTTCTGTTGGACTCAATTAGGGTTTTGTTAGTATTGATTAGTTTATGTCAAAAAAACGGAGTTCTGTTGGACTCAATTAGGGTTTTGTTAGTATTGATTAGTTTATTTTTTAAAAAACGGAGTTCTGTTGAACTCAATTAGGGTTTTATTAGTATTGATTAGTTTATTTAAAAAAAACGGAGTTCTATTGGACTCAATTAGGGTTTTGTTAGTATTGATTAGTTTATTTTAAAAAAACGGAGATCTGTTGGACTCAATTAGGGTTTTGTTAGTATTGATTAGTTTGGGTACAAATGTGCAAATCGAAGTGTGAAAATTGGTATATGGGTAGCTGGACATTGTGGTGCGGGAACTTTTATACGCTGTGGTTTTTCGGACGTGTGGTTATGGTTTTTATACGCTGTGGTTTTCGGTGGTGTGGCATTTACCCTTCGAGTAAGTTAAGTTCAGAAAAATGTTAGGCACAAAATATTTTCTAGTTTTAAAAAATTCAAAAAATATTGTTAAAAATACCTACTCTTCGAGTATGTTGGGGTTATGTTCAGAAAAATGTTAGGCACGAATATTTTCTAGTTTTGAAAAATTCAAAAAACCTTGATAAAAATACTCCTCGAGTATGATGTTAGACAAGAATATTTTCTAGTTTTAAAAAATTTAAAAAATCTTGTTAAAAATACTCTTCGAGTATGATGGGTTTAAGTTCAGAAAAATGTTAGGCAAGAATATTTTCTAATCTTAAAAAATGCAAAAAATATTGTTAAAAATACTCTTAGAGTATGATGGGGTTAAGTTCAGAAAAATGTTAGGCAGAAATATTTTCTAGTTTTAAAAAATTCAAAAAATATTGTAGAAAAACTGTCGTACCTACAATCCCTAAAACCATCGTGCTTTTCAAATGTGCACTTCTGCGCTTATGCAACTGTTGTGTTAATAACACGCAACATTGTGATTTATTTGTCTGCAAAGAAGAATTTACAGATCATGAATATGTCTGAAATTAATTTTTTGGCGATTAATTATCATCGCGATGAACTTTTACGTAATTAAGTTACCTCGCGATGAATTTATTTCGCGATGATCTTTCCCGCGATTAATTTACCTCGCGATTAATTTTCTCCGCGATGAACTTGTCCGCGATTAACTTTCCCGCGATTAATTTACCTCGCAATGAATTTTCCCCGCGATGAACTTTCCCGCGATGAACTTGCCCGCGATGAATTTACCTCGCGAAGAATTTACCCCGCGATGAACTTTCCTGCGATTAATTTACCTCGCGATGAATTTTCCCCGCGATGAATTTTCCTGCGATTAACTTTCCGCGATGAACTTTCCGCGATGAATTTTCCCGCGATGAAATTTCATGGAATCCCCGAAATCAGTCTGCCTTTAAACTTTAATTCAAAAAAGATCTAAAAAGGTTGCAAATAATTATATTATTCATAATTTTGTTATAAAGATCATAATTTTTACCTTCCGCGTACCTGTAAAGGAAGGTATTGGAATCATGCAAAAAATCGGGTTGTGAGTTTTAAGTGAATGAGCACGAATTAGGGTCCTTACAACTCATTTTTGATAGTTTCTCGATGATGTCTGTGTGTATGTGCATGGCCGTCTCTATTTATCAGGCCGGAGTCTTCACACTGGCAACAGCGCACCGAGTACCGGTAGTGGTCCTACGCGCGCTATACGTTGTATGGGAAATTTCTAAAATATGCAGTTAAAACATGTTTTATTATAGAATTTTCAGGTGTATAATTGAACAATGTATAAAATAAATAAGTTTACACAACCTAATAAGGTTTATAATTTATTATTTTAATTACAACAATACTTTGGAGTTAAATAAGAACTTAAAAACTAAAGTAATTACCTATATAATTAGAATTAAATTGTGAATAATAATAATAGAGTAATAAACATAAATCTATTCTAAACATCTATACATACTTAACAATATGTACTTATATATTACTAAATCGATTTATTTGTATTTGGATAATTTTCGCACTGCATTTTTATTTTTTTTACTATTAATATCATTTAATTTATTTTTGGTATAATTATTTAATATGATATTTGCGAAAGTATCTATTAATTTAAATAACATAGAATTATATGAATGACCTAAATCGCAAGATTCATGGAGCAATTTTTTAATAGATATATCTATATCATATAAAACAATTTCAGTAAAAAAATTTTTTTGAAAAGTTTGTGGTTCAAATTCTTTAGATATTAATTTTTGAAATATACAAAGCATATATTTCCCAATATCTAGTACCATTTGTGACGGAATTGTTAAACCGCCTCTATTTAACTGGATTATGTATTTGTCATTTGTAAAAGCAGAATCATCGATTAATAAATTACTGCAAATATTACAAGGATATTTTTTTGAAATTTTAAATGATACATATCCTGATATATATAAAAGGGCTGAGTTATCAATTTCCTCGTTTAAATAATCTGAATTTAAAATATTTAAATAAATATCAATATTTGTATTTGTATTACCAAATTCAGGTTCACAGTCTAGGTTAAGTGTTTCAAAACTCTCTTTAGTTATATATATATATATATATATATATATATATATATATATATATATATATATATATATATATATATATATATATATATATATATATATATATATATATATATATATATAATAGAAAAAATGTTATCGACCGTTTGTAGTATAATTAGAGTTAAAAAATCTCGGGAATCGGTCAGGGCTCAAATACTAGTTGTTATTACGTACTTAAATTTATTTCAAAAATTCCAATATTTCGGACATTAATTGTGTCCTTCATCAGGGAAACTGTCAGGAAAATATAAAAATATAAATAAATATATAACATGAAAATTACACAAAAAAAATACATTGAAAACATTTTTTAAAAAATACTTACGAAAAGTATTAAGTATTAAGAAATTGAACGCAAAACACTGTCTGCAGTACCGGTTTTCTTCTATCAACATTTAAATATTTATGTTTTGTTACTTTGGAAGATTTATACATTTATAAGAACAATTTTTATAATTTTATACTTTGCACTCTGCGTATCTAAATATAACAAGTAATAGCAGGTGGTTCAGCCGTTGGACAATTCTCTGATTTCCCGCTCAAAATGTTGTTGGTTGGTTGGTAACTCCCACCTGTTGAACATGGCCTACTTCAAGTTGTAGAGTGACGTTTTGGAGAAATATTTCGCACGTGACAGAAGAGGTTAATTATGTTTGGTTCCAATGTTTGTTCAAAAGGAGATTGTAGTTTGTGTTGATGTTGTTAATGTCTTTTTTGCTGTTAATGGTGTTATTAGTGACAGCTATGTGAAACATTTCTAGCAGTTTCCTTTTGCTTGTGTTTTTTTCAGTTGACAATATACTAACGTCTTCTTTTTTAAAGCCATGTTTAAGGTTTCTACAGTGCACTGCCATTGTACAGGATTTTGTAGGAATTTTGATATCACTTGTGTGTTGGGTCAGCCTGGACTTAAGGGCTTGACTTGTTTCACCTACATAACATTTATCACAATCTGCACATTTAATTTTATAAACTATATTACTTCTTTCAGGTGTTTTTATTTTCTCTTTGGTTTTTGTGAAATACTTGTTAAGCTGTTCTCGGTTTTTACAAGCTATTTTGATGTTTTCATTTTTGAAAACCTTCATTAATTTGTATGATAGATCTTCAATGAAGAGTATGGAGCTGTATTTAGTTGCATTATCATCATCATTAGCTTCTTGTATTAAACCGTGTCTTGGTGTTTCAGTATTGCTTGTGTAGATCAACTTTTTGAGAAAAGCTGGTGGATATGAGTTCTTCCTGAGTGTAATATAAAGTTCTTCCATGTTTTTTCTGTGGTACATTGGGTGTGATAGTTTGAGTATTCGTTGTTTAAGTCCTTGTACAAAGTTTATTTTTGTCTTAAGTGGTTGTTCGCTTCTGTAGTTTAGATATCTTCCTGTGTGTGTTGGCTTTTTATAATAGTCGAGCGTTATTATATTGTCCTCTGATCTAATCAGCAGCGTGTCTAAGAAAGGAACGCTATTGTTTGTTTCCTTCTCACATGTGAATTGTAAGTGTGTGTTATAACTGTTGAACAAATTTAATGTGTATTCGATTTTGTTGTTAGGTACTGCTAATATTACGTCATCCACAAATCGTTTGAGGAATGGCAGCTCATAGTCCAGTTTCTTAACGCATGTGTCTATAAGGATATCCATCACTCTATTCGCCAGGACTGGGCTGATCGAACTACCCATGCTCAATCCAAAATTTTGACTGTAAAAAGTTCCGTTGAAAACACAATAGTTGCATTCCATCACAAGATTTATGCATTCCAGGAAATACCGTTTGTCCAGGGTACAGAAGTTTTTTATAGTTTCCCAGTTCTGTTCGATGTCTTGGAGAACTAGTTCTTTCGGGACATTACTGTATAGTGACACGACATCAAGACTGATGAGTACGTATCCTGGTGGTAAGTTGTAGTTGTTTATTGTGTTTGCGAAATCAAAAGAATCTTTAACATTGTGTGTGTTTTCAGAGTCCATGGCATTAGTGAGCACTTGCGCAAGATATTTAGATATTTTATTTACTGGAGAATTTATTCCACTTACGATTGGTCGAATTGGTAATTCCACCTTATGCATAACACTTTCAAGGAAATAAAAAAGGATCCAACAAGCAAATTTCAAAGGAAAAACAATGAATTAGTGTCAAAACTAAAACGTGAAAAACAAATTGACGAACAATTAGCTAAAAACCTCATGATGTACACAGCCACTCCTCCAGCGTTTTATGGTCTTCTAAAAACGCATAAGGTGGAATTACCAATTCGACCAATCGTAAGTGGAATAAATTCTCCAGTAAATAAAATATCTAAATATCTTGCGCAAGTGCTCACTAATGCCATGGACTCTGAAAACACACACAATGTTAAAGATTCTTTTGATTTCGCAAACACAATAAACAACTACAACTTACCACCAGGATACGTACTCATCAGTCTTGATGTCGTGTCACTATACAGTAATGTCCCGAAAGAACTAGTTCTCCAAGACATCGAACAGAACTGGGAAACTATAAAAAACTTCTGTACCCTGGACAAACGGTATTTCCTGGAATGCATAAATCTTGTGATGGAATGCAACTATTGTGTTTTCAACGGAACTTTTTACAGTCAAAATTTTGGATTGAGCATGGGTAGTTCGATCAGCCCAGTCCTGGCGAATAGAGTGATGGATATCCTTATAGACACATGCGTTAAGAAACTGGACTATGAGCTGCCATTCCTCAAACGATTTGTGGATGACGTAATATTAGCAGTACCTAACAACAAAATCGAATACACATTAAATTTGTTCAACAGTTATAACACACACTTACAATTCACATGTGAGAAGGAAACAAACAATAGCGTTCCTTTCTTAGACACGCTGCTGATTAGATCAGAGGACAATATAATAACGCTCGACTATTATAAAAAGCCAACACACACAGGAAGATATCTAAACTACAGAAGCGAACAACCACTTAAGACAAAAATAAACTTTGTACAAGGACTTAAACAACGAATACTCAAACTATCACACCCAATGTACCACAGAAAAAACATGGAAGAACTTTATATTACACTCAGGAAGAACTCATATCCACCAGCTTTTCTCAAAAAGTTGATCTACACAAGCAATACTGAAACACCAAGACACGGTTTAATACAAGAAGCTAATGATGATGATAATGCAACTAAATACAGCTCCATACTCTTCATTGAAGATCTATCATACAAATTAATGAAGGTTTTCAAAAATGAAAACATCAAAATAGCTTGTAAAAACCGAGAACAACTTAACAAGTATTTCACAAAAACCAAAGAGAAAATAAAAACACCTGAAAGAAGTAATATAGTTTATAAAATTAAATGTGCAGATTGTGATAAATGTTATGTAGGTGAAACAAGTCAAGCCCTTAAGTCCAGGCTGACCCAACACACAAGTGATATCAAAATTCCTACAAAATCCTGTACAATGGCAGTGCACTGTAGAAACCTTAAACATGGCTTTAAAAAAGAAGACGTTAGTATATTGTCAACTGAAAAAAACACAAGCAAAAGGAAACTGCTAGAAATGTTTCACATAGCTGTCACTAATAACACCATTAACAGCAAAAAAGACATTAACAACATCAACACAAACTACAATCTCCTTTTGAACAAACATTGGAACCAAACATAATTAACCTCTTCTGTCACGTGCGAAATATTTCTCCAAAACGTCACTCTACAACTTGAAGTAGGCCATGTTCAACAGGTGGGAGTTACCAACCAACCAACAACATTTTGAGCGGGAAATCAGAGAATTGTCCAACGGCTGAACCACCTGCTATTACTTGTTATATTTAGATACGCAGAGTGCAAAGTATAAAATTATAAAAATTGTTCTTATAAATGTATAAATCTTCCAAAGTAACAAAACATAAATATTTAAATGTTGATAGAAGAAAACCGGTACTGCAGACAGTGTTTTGCGTTCAATTTCTTAATACTTAATACTTTTCGTAAGTATTTTTAAAAAAATGTTTTCAATGTATTTTTTTTGTGTAATTTTCATGTTATATATTTATTTATATTTTTATATTTTCCTGACAGTTTCCCTGATGAAGGACACAATTAATGTCCGAAATATTGGAATTTTTGAAATAAATTTAAGTACGTAATAACAACTAGTATTTGAGCCCTGACCGATTCCCGAGATTTTTTAACTCTAATTATATATATATATATATATATATATATATATATATATATATATATATATATATATATATATATATATATATATATATATATATATATATATATATATATTTTACCATATATGAATGTAAACCGAGAAGACTTTTGAAACGAAGTTTTTTCTCTGCTTCTAATATCTGAGTAAAACTTATATTATAATTCCCTCCAGATAATTGCCGGTATGAACTAAACCGTTTTTCCAAATTATCAGTTTGAAACTTCCCAGGTAGTACGTATGATACATTAAAATTATTTAAAGCCATTTTTATTATTTCTGTTAGGACATATGTACTTCTGTACAAAGCATCAAAAGTTTCCTTTGAAAGCCCTAATTTATTATTTAATTGTTCCCATTTAAAAATCCATTGCATAAAATTATTTAAAAAAATCAAACCTTACATCTACAACACTTTTGAATGGTAGACACATTTCATTTCTTTTGATTACACCCGTTAAATAATTTTTTGTGTTGACAATTGTCCACCATTTTAAAATTAGTTCAATAAAATTTATGGTACCAATTTCCAAAGGAAAATTTTTCTTTAATGCTGCAAGTGTAGTTTCATGAAATAAATTTGTGACTAAAGTAACAGATTGCCTTTTTAAGTTCGTAGGATATAGAGTTTTGTAATTTAGTTTTGGTGCACATTTAATAAGCTCATTTTTCTCCATGTTATATAAATCTTTTAAAACTGATAATTTAGCTGTCATAGTTTCACCGTTATTATTTGCAAATTTTGGATAAACAAAAACTTGATTCGATTTTTGTACATTCAACCAATTATTTCTAATATTTTTAAATATATGTACAGTATCATACATTGTATAAATTAAATTATTGTTGAATTCAAAGCTACAAGTATTGGAATCACCAGTTAAAATATCGTATGATTTTCTGTTAACACTGTTGTTATCAGCAATTATAGTAATAACTATTAAACCAACTGTGTTTATTAAATTAATAACATTTTTTACTAAAACTGCTAACTGTTCACCTTTCAGATTTACAACAGGAATTAAACTAACAACTTCTTTTAGAGATCCAAAAGGACTACTAATAAGAAAAGCTTGTACTGTTTTAGCTCCACTCTTTTCATTTTCAGCATAACCCGTTAATGTTCCATTTTTATAATTAATTCCAGATTTAATATAAATTTCATCCATTTGTAGAATTACGTATTTTTCATTAGTTTTTAAAAATTTATTAGCAATTGTATGTTCTAAAAAATATTTTGTTTCATTTGTCGCAGTAGGAGATATTTTAACAGACGACATTAAATTTTCTAAATATTTAGGATGTGGCAATGTTAAAATATTTTCTCTGATGGCACTGTAACTTTTTTGACTTTGCATAAATATTAAAAATGATTGCATGATGGTATGTACAGAATATTTTTTTTTAGGTGAAAATACTAATCTAAATTGTTCGCATAAAAATTTTATTTTATCAACTGAATAATGTAATTCATCAAGTGATATTATATTGATTACTTTTTCTAAATTATTATATATATTGTTTAAATAAGTAGATAATGAATTATTCGTATTCATACATGACTCGTAAACTGTTAAAATATTAATTAATTCAGACCATTTTTGCAATTTTCCTGCTGGTACATAACTCTTTATGTCTTCATTCACCAAAATTAGTTCATTTATACAAATTTGTATTGTCATGTTTTCATAAATTTTTATGCTTACTAATACAGTAGGTATGGGATCATTGCAATTTAATTTATAAAATAAAAGAAAGTTTTTATCGTAATATATTATCCAATTCCCTAAGTTTTTAATTTTAAGTTTATAGTTTTCAGATAAAGCAGTAAAATTTTGTATATTATCTTCAATTATTAATTTTTGTTTATTTTCTTCATTCCTAAATAGTCTTTCTATTCTTCGTTGATTTGGAGATTTGCGCTTAGATTTTGTTTGTTTATTTAAGTAATTCGGCAAATTTGGCCATAATGTAGGAACTGCACCTTTTTTTATAGATGGTCTCTGTCTTGGTACTATTATTTTTTCTCCTTTCTCGTTCACTATTTCGTCATTTGTTATTAACTCATCATCAGCGAAATGTTTTATACAGAGAACGGAGTGTTGACTAGGATTCCAACATTGTCGTGGAAGAGCTCTTAACCATTTTTGTTTTAAGTTTTCATATTTTGGGAATTTAAAAGTTGTTACGTAACCATCCTTAATTTTGGAATTGTAATTACTTTTGCACCCTGGTGCAGAGCAACGACGTGGCATCTAATATAATACAAAAATTACAAATTAAATAGTACAATATTCATTAACAGTTTTTTCTTCTTCTATTACACATAACATTATTTTAATTTTAATAGAAACATTTATTTTAAACGATATGATGACAACAATCAACTTACTTTAAAATTTAGTTTTGTTTTCTTTGTGTTCACAAAAATGAAAAATAATACGGTATGATGACAACAATCAACTTACTTTAAAATTTAGTTTTGTTTTCTTTGTGTTCACAAAAATAGGACTAAAAATAAGTTTTAATTAATATTTCTTACCTTCAATTCTAAATATGATTTAGTATTTTACTAATTACTAAATTATGAACATGAAGTGACGACGAACGCTGAATGTAGGTGAACCTAAACACGGCTACCGGGAACTCAGAAACAGTGACAGCGGTCTTGCGCGCTTATAATAATGGAGCGTGAACGCATTAAATTTTAGTTTCTAAGTTAAATATCTCACGATACAATTAAGATATCGTTATAATTCTTTTAACAGAATAAAATTTGAACATTTCTCAACACTTATACTATATGTCTATTTTAACAAATACAAAAGTTAGCAGCATACTACTTTTTTTACATTATTTATGAACATAGTATCTTTTAAATAATTATTACAATTTTATTATAAACAAGTTCTAATTAAAAACTAATATTTGTTAAGAACATTGTTATGAAAATAACTGGTAAAAATTTCATTACGATATCTGCAGTAGTTTCTGAGTAATTTAAAAATAAGTTGAAAGAGTAATGTATTCATTTTCGTTCGTTTTGTGAAAATAGGACCGCTAGTCTTGTTGCCATAATGTGCACACTCCGGCCTGATAAATAGAGACGGCCATGGTATGTGTGTGGTCCGGGCCGATGCCGGATGTCGCATAACTCAAATACGAATTACCCAAAAATTTTGATATTTGGTATTTTACAATTGTATACGAATATCACCGGAAGTGATATTTTTTAAAGATTGAAAAAGATAATTGTCAAAAATTTATATAAATTTGGATAAATATATACTCGAGGAAAATAAAAACGCACCACTTGAAAACGCACAAAAAATGACACAATTTCAAAGTGCGATATCTCGGCTGCATTTCGACGAAATTGGATGAATCTTCGAGTTCTGAAAACGTTGAAGTCTTATCTTTAATGTGATGATAGCCAATGTTACAAAAAATCCACTCCACCCTCTCCCACCCCCCTAAGAAAAACGAATGTATCTGATGTCCAAAAAGGTCCAACTTTGGCAACTCATACGGAGTGACAAAAAAATCGTGGACCTTATTGGCCAACAGGGTAATAAAGATCAGACTTTTCCTGCAAGGTCCGCAAAATTTCAAGTACCTACGATGATTTGGCGCGAAGTTATGAATTTTTGAAAAAAAAGTGCCTTCTTGAGGTTTCTGAATTTCATTAACAATTATCTAAAAGTGACTTTAAAATTTTTATTTCTTTAAACACCTTTTGTTACAGCTTCATTTTTTACCTGTAACAATTTCTGTAATAATCCTCTCCATTTTTCGTATATCAATGGTTTTTGTTTGCCGAGTTTGAGTGAAGGTCATGGACCCCAGCGCCAATGTCCGGTGTGGAGAAAAAGTTCAAAACCTCGGGCACTTGGTTCCTGGCTGTCGTGACGAGCAGAGAGAGTTTTTGGTGCTGATGCGTTTGACTGCCTATTTTTTTCATCTAGTAACATCGTGGGTTTGGATTACGTTTTTTGGCATTTATAATTCATTTGATTTCCTGTTGTATCTTCGGCACTGAATCCTGTAAGTATTTTTCTGTTTTTTATTTAACTCATTAAACAACGTCATTTCGCGAGGATCACATCTTGTTTGCCAATGTGATCTAGTTGCAGTGTTACAATTAAATTCACCGTTTATTATAATTTCGTCCTCAAATACTGTGTGTATTTGACGACGCAATTCTTTTTACATGTACTTACAGTTTTCCATGCTCGAATTGTAGTTTTGAGGCTGTCAAAGCATTTGCACCTACAGTTCTTTCCATTCCGCCACCTTTCTGTTGTCACAGGCCTACGCAGAAGCTCAGTCAGCTTGTTGCTATCATTTTTTTGAAAATTTCTCATTTGACTAGTAGTTCTGTATTAAATATTTCTGTACGAGTTGTGTTGTCCATTTATCTGTGGTTGACACCAAAGCTCTGGGTTGAGTCTTTGGATTCAAACACAGATAAATTTTGTTGCATCAGCCCTCAGCTATTTATTTTTTTTTCTGAATGATTTGAGCACACTACCGTCCCTATCAGGAATCCTGTTGTGTTGATGAATGCTGTGTGAGTGATTTCTAGTACCAAGCTAATTTTTTGTTTTCGGTCGCAATAGTTCCCGCTCTGCGATTTTTTTGATAATGTCATAAACCAGTTGTTAGTAGATTAAGTTGACTGTTTAATTTTAAGTTGGGCTCAGTTCACGAACATTTTTGGGTTGTTTTAATTGCGTTCGGAACTGAAATCCTTGGTTTTGACATTATTTTGCGCCGATTATTCAGCTTCGCTGATTTAATTAGCTTCTTTTTTTTTTGTGTTATCACCGCATGCAACATATTAATGTTAGTTACGGTCTTGTTAGCGTTTTTATGTTTTTCCAGATCCTTGCTTTGCGTAAGATTTCTGTAAATTTACCTTCAGTATTTGCTAGCTCAACATTTGTAAAATTATTGTATTATTATTATTATTTTTTGGTTGCGATACTGCTTTTAGAGATTGGTACTGCCTTATTTTCTACTGTTTTAGATTGCACCAGGGCTAGGGCCTTAGGCAATCGGTGGCTGTGCGTGGGTGGTGAGTCCTGCTACTCGACAGCATCCGGACAGACGTCACTCACGGGTGCAGCTCTCCATTTCCGCCGCTACAGCCTTCCAAAGCCGACAATATAACTGCTAATACATACTACACCGAACTGGCCTGTCGTGCCACCGATCACGACCGAGCCGCAGCAGCAGCCATAGTCGAACCGCCAGAGTAGTCAGTCGACTCATGCTCACAAGCACCCCGATTTGCAAGAAGACCTAGCTAGCTGTTACCGCTGTGTTGTATTGCTTGTAAACCCTGGCTTACAGACCGACGAACCACTGCAGGACCTGCTCTAAAGCAAGGTTTGTGAATGTTATTAATTTCAAAATTTATATATTTCATTTGTTAAAAGCATTATTTACTGATTTGTTATTACGTCAAAATTTATTTACTAGAATATATATCCTGAGCTGTATATTTGTTCGTGACTTGTTTTCTTTATTTTCTGCTCGGGTGGCGCCTATCTTATTGAATAAAGAATCCTTCTCGAGCCCTAACCCACAAACTTGCTCCCAATCACCAACGCTAGCCGAGGCTTTATCTGCCTTTATTTCATCTCATCTTACCCCCCGGTTTTGGAATCGGAAGGTAAGTGAAGATAAGAAGAGGTAAGACTTTATTTATTAGATGTTTTAAGAAATAAACGAATTTGGTGCGAAATCGGACAAATTATGGACAAAAAGCACAAAAATACAATTTTTTTTCAAAAATTCATAACTTTCTGCCAAATTATCGCACGTACTTGAAATTTTGAGAAAATTGAAGGAAAAGGATTGAAATTTATTGTCCTGTTGGGCAATAAGGTCTACGATTTTTTTTACTCACGCTACAAGTTGCTACAATTGAACATTTTTCATTCAAAAACATGTTTTTTTATCCGGGGGTGGATCGGGTTTGATGGCAGATTAACTTACATGGCCGAATAGAGAAACCTTTATCGTACTCGGAAATCCAAAATTTATTGATTTTCGTGCAAAATTCGCCAAGTTATGGCCAAAAACCTCAAAAAGACACTTTTTTTTTCAAAAATTCATAACTTCGCGCCAAATCATCGTAGGTACTTGAAATTTTGCGGACCTTGCAGGAAAAGTCTGATCTTTATTACCCTGTTGGCCAATAAGGTCCACGATTTTTTTGTCACTCCGTATGAGTTGCCAAAGTTGGACCTTTTTGGACATCAGATACATTCGTTTTTCTTAGGGGGGTGGGAGAGGGTGGAGTGGATTTTTTGTAACATTGGCTATCATCACATTAAAGATAAGACTTCAACGTTTTCAGAACTCGAAGATTCATCCAATTTCGTCGAAATGCAGCCGAGATATCGCACTTTGAAATTGTGTCATTTTTTGTGCGTTTTCAAGTGGTGCGTTTTTATTTTCCTCGAGTGTAGTATTTATTTGTAATAAGAATAAGAGGCAAAGTTATTTGCAACTTACGTTATAAAAAAATTGTCTTTATCTGGTAGCATTAAAGAACTGCAGTAAAATTTAAAAAATAAATTTATCAGATAAAACGTTGAAATCTTGTAATCCATGTTCGGTAGATTTTTGTTTCTGCGTAAAAAATATTGACAGGTGAGACGGGTGACAAGTTGACATACTAGCGCCATATAAATCATAAGTAAGATATTAAATGTAGTAATTGAACGGATTGTATACGTATACATTTATGTTTATAATGGTGTGGGATTCTGGTAAAATCTGTAGTTGCTACAGATCTATAAAACTGTAAATATTAAACAAAATCGCAATGAAATTTATAAGCATATGAACATTTTTACATTTGTCAACAAATAATGATGTGATTTTGTTCAATATTTACAAATTTGTAAAACTTACAGATTTGAACAGAATCGACCCATAAGTCTAGATATGGCGGAAGGTTGTGTGCAGGCCACTTAAGATTTTTATAATTGTAGTAGGTACTAAGAATAATTTTAATAAATACAAACTGAAGATAATTTTGTAATTATATTATAGTGTTTATTATTTTTATTAACAATATAATAATTATTGTAAACAAAAATTTAATATAATTTAAAGAGAAGCAGATTAATTTTTTTACTGAAATACAACCAAAATTAAGGAATACACAAAAATAAGACAAATTATTTATATGTATTTAAAACATCTATAAACATGATGACATTAATGCCTTACTAGCATGTATTTTTTGTTTCGGAGCATTTTCTTACTTGCTTATCTTAAGTCTAAATAACACAAATCTTTTAATTATTTTTTCTTTTAAATTATGGCAATTTAAAATAAAATCACAATCCGATATCTTATCAAATTTTTTAATAAAAAAATCTTTTAAATTTAAATTTTGACAATGTTATAATATTGTCTGAATGTAGTTTCTAATTTTAAAAAGAAATTAAAAGTTTGTTGATTGCAATAAAATAAAGTCTTTGTTTTATAACTTTTAATCTTAACATTCTCTACTGCATGGAAGTTTTGTGTAAGTTTTAGATCCAACAGAAAATATACAATTATCACATATTTTCGAATTCTTTTTAGTACTCATGATTAAATATCCAGCCAAACTATATAATGAATTTTGTTCTGAATTATTTAGTTTAACAATTTGTAATTCTGAGTCTTTTGGAACTTTTGCTTCTTCGTATGATATAGCTGTATTTGATGCTACTATATTTAAAAAATCAGATAAATATTCTCTGTCATCCTGTTCATAGCTTGTTTTCGAAACATCTTTTAAATATTGTGACACAGAAATTAGTTTCAAATAATTTTTGAACTACAGCGCGTTTGGTATTACTTGTTTAATTCTAATTGCACTAAATAAATTTTCTAAGCAATCTTGTGTAAATCTTGAAGGTAAAACAAAATTGTAACCTCTATCTTCTATTAAATATTCCTGTAAATTGAGGACGGATTCAGTCGATATTATTAAACCGGTTTGAGACGGTTTCCATATTTTCTGTTTCCCTACTTTCATAGTATAAAACGAATCAACCACGTCTTTTAGAAACGAAACAGCTTCTTCATATTCTGATTTTTTTTCTTACTTAATGCAAATATGGGATGGCGTGAGGTCATTAATTTAAACCATTTTTCTATTGTCTCCAAAAACCAAGCAGTAGTGTCATATTCTGGTTTATGAAGTTCTTCACTAAGGAATTTCAATCCACTGCTTACATCGTGACTTACAACGTGACTGGATTTAGGCACTTTCATTTTCTGGAAATGACTCGGAGCTAAGTCTTCTTCCGTAAGTTTGGGAGCTAAGCGAAGTTCGTGATCTTTTTCAAAATTAAATAGCTTATGAATATGTTGAGCAGAAACGACATTCGTTGGTAAATTATATTTTCTGGTTATATTTTCTGAAAGCTCTATTGTATCATTAGCATACTTTTTATGTTTTTAAATAAATGTGGAACGTTCGCAAAAATATAAATTTTTCTCTCTGGTTTAAATGGATGTATTATAAAATTACTAGTTTTGGAGTATCTTCCAGCAGTAATTCGCCACAATTTCCACAATGCTTGATTTGATGCGCCCATGTCGGAAGTGATACTCAAAACATTTAGACCTAATTCTTCAGTTTTCTTTATAATTTGGAACAAAATATCTTCATATACAATAGGTACCATTAACAGAATCACCAGTAAAATCGTAGGCTACTGTTTGCTTCCACCGTGTAGTAATACCCTCGATCATTACAACAAGTGCATGGGTGGCTATACCTTTATGTTCTGGTAATGTAATTGAGCCTAAATATTTTTTCAAGCCAGCATCGAAAATCTGTCCTGGTGTTATTGCCATTTCATCCAAATATATAGCGCAATCTTTTTCATGATCTTTAAAATTTTCAACTTTGATACGCATATATGGAAACACTTCATCCAAAATACCACTGGCAAAATGAATGTTTTGCAATCGTCTGCTTATAGTTCTCATTCTCAGAGATGGTAATGGAATATTTTGTTTTACTAATTCCTCATACCCGTTAATTCTACAGGCGAATTTTAACTTAATAGCTTTAGTCATGGTTTTATTGGACCGTTTCATAAACTTAGTTGATTTTCTTTTTAAGCCAACATCTGATCATCATTAAAAATTTTATGTAAAATTTCATTGTAACTTTGTCTATTCTTCCGCCTGAGACCTCGTACTTGATTTTTGTACTTCTCTGTTTTATGTAATAGTTTCTTATAAGCTGCGTCATACTGCTGTATTTTTTTATTCAAACGCAATTTTTTGTGCAACGGTGATAACGAACGTATTGGAGATGAATTCAGAGATGAAGATCCTTTATCTGCAGATGTCATTACAGTTGTTGAAGCTGATGGTATCGGTTCACACGTTGCTATACACTCGGGTGTGAGTGAAGATGAAACAGGTTGTCTTTCTCGGTTCGGTACGGTAATATTAAATATTGTTGGAACAACATTTCCTTTAGGTACTCTCTTTCCATCTATCCGGGTTTTTTCCCACAAAAAACAACAATATAATCAATAAATTGCTGGGGACGCTAGTGCGTACTCAATTTTTATTAGGTAGACAATACGTAGAAATTATCGGTGTAATATAATGAATAGGTGTAATATACTCACCTCACAAAGTCGAGAAGAGTTAGTTGGTTTCCAATTTTTTCTTTTCACTTTGCTTGTCCATTGTTGTCTTCTATTCTCATCCCTGGGAAAAACCTTCATCAAATATCCTTGTTCCGATCGATTAGAACAACCAACAGCACAGCAACCAACCATCTGATATTAAAATACTACATTTAATTAATTATTGTCACTTTTTACTTCCTTGTACGGAGTAATAAGGAAGTATTGTAATCGCGAAAAATTTCGGTTTTCAGATTTTGATGGAAATATCCGTTTTGACCTTTTCTGAATCCATTATGACTAGTTTCGTCGTGACGTCTGTACGTACGTGCGTACGTACGGACGTATGTGTGTCGCATAACTCAAATACGGTTAGACGTAGAAAGTTGAAATTTTGTATTTAGGACTGTTATAGCATCTAGTTGTGCACCTCCTATTTTTGGTTTCAATCTACAAACCGGAAGTAGTAAATTTAAAAAAAAATTGATAAATAATTAATTTTAGGCAATTTTTTAAATTTTAAATGAAAGATTATGTGATTATTATCTACAATCGGTATTTTATAAATTTTTCTGTATCTTCTATCATTTAAGAATAATTAAAGTATATACTTATAATTTAGTATTTCGGTATCTTGTAGTCCATGATCGATTAACATTTGTTACTACGTAAAATTTAAATGATTATGACATGACAGTGACAGTAGCAGTGACAATAGTAAAATATCGTTTATATCTTCTTCTGCAGTTTAAATAAAATGACTAAAATATATTTGTGAGTATACTAGTATAATAAGTTAAAAGAATTTTTTATATTATTCTACATTTTAGTTATTAAGAAAAGTATGAACAAACAAGGCGTACAAGGAAGTATAATAACATCTACCATCCTGTAATTGGAAGTTAATTCTGTAGGTTGGTTACCATCAAAATAAAAAAAAAATGTGGTGTCCACGTCAGATTTTTCTTCATATAAACACTGTCAACAATACTTTGTTCTGTCAAACAGTGTTTGTTGTACGTTTAGTGTTTATTATTTATAAAACGGAAAGTAATAATTTCCCTTAAATAACTTATAAATAATATATTTTATGCTTTTATGCTTACCGTAAGATCATCTTCTAAGATTATTTTAAGCTGGGATTATGCACAAATATTGTTCTACTTTGAACTAACAGCTAACGAAGAATGAAACGATAATAAAATACAAGACTAAATTAAACTATTACATGCATAAATACAACACGAGTCAATCAGACTACAAATGCTTCATCTAACAAAAATAAACTCTGTACTCGTACGAAACGAAACACGCAACGCAAACGTCAATCAATTAGCAAAGTCCGCCATGTTTGTTCCAAATTCTATCAGCCAATCAAAATTAGGACCACCATTGTCTTCACTCTGTCTATATAGGCACTCTAGTTTCAGTTGGATGGATACGCCATCTATGTACGGCATCGAGCAATATCGTACCTTTCGAAGTTGCAACAATCGAAGAACAATTAACACCAATGCTTGAAGACATGAAGAACAACACAAATAAATACATATTATCATATGAAGAAATTAAAGATTTTCTACAAAATTCTCAAGGGTCAGTTGAATACTTAAATACTGCAAGAAAATACACAACTTTTTAGAGATACATTACTGAATAATTTTACGCTTTTAAATGATGGATCACCTACACATATTTCTACTCGCACCGGGAACACAAGTGTCATAGACTTAACATTTGCAAACGCTAGACTAGCTACAAATATGATATGGGAAATAATACCCCTCCTATTAAGTGATGGACATGTACCTATTAAACTAATATATTGTCAGAGACCAAAAGGAAGAAAACGAATGCAAAAAATGGAACTATAAAAATGCTAATTGGAACAAATACCAAGAAATTTAAAAAAAATTAAACTTACAAACAACATTCGAAAACATAAATGATGTAGTAAGAGATTTTAAGTCACAAATTATAAAAGCTGCAGAAGAGACAATAGCCTATAATGAAAACAAACACCTACGTAAAAACGTCCCATAGTGGAACGCTGAATGCCAAGAAGCAATTAAGAAACACAAAAGAGCACTATATAAAATCAGAAAATGTAAAAATCAAGCAAATATCTTAGAGCTACAGAGATCTAAAGCATATAGCAGGAAGATAATAAGACAAGTAAAAAACGCTCCTGGCAAAATTTTGTCTCTGCCATTAACAAGGACAAATTTATCTGGAATAAAATTAATAGAATCAAAGGTAACGACACACCACGAGACAAACGGTTTAATTACAAACAACGGTACAATAACAAATTCTAAAGAAATTGCCAATGAACTTGATAACAACTACAAAAAAATATCCAGTGACGAATATTATGAAAATACTTTTTTACAACATAAAAACGAGGCTGAAAATTCTAAAATAATTACAGATACATATACGGAAAATTCTCTTAACAAAAAATTTACTAATTGACGAAATGAAAGAAGAAACGAGCCCTGGCCCAGACAACATATCGTCAAAACTTATTAAACATCTCCCTAGTGAAACTAAAAATTACCTCCTATCGATATATAACTTTATATGGACATCGCATACTTTTCCAAATATGTGGCGCAAATCAACTGTAATACTTATACTGAAATAAAAGAAGAATAAAACCGAACCATCAAGTTACAGACCGATACCACTAACCAACTGCTTATGTAAAGTAATGGAAAAAATGGTGACAAAAAGACTAAACTGGTCCCTGGAAAATAACAATATTTTAACCCAAATGCAAGCAGGTTTCAGACAAGGACGCTCAACCATAGACAACGCAATGATCCTTACATCAGAGATTCAGCAAACATTTAAAAACAGACAACATATGGTAGTAGTATCTTTTGATCTTGAAAAAGCATATGCCACAACTTGGAAATATACCATACCTACTTACTCAAAACATTAAATAGCTATAATATTGAGGGTAACACTTTACATTTTATCAAGAATTTCCTACAGAACAGAACATTTAGAGTTAGAGTAAACAATTGTTACTCAAACAAAATGGAACAAATGAATGAAATTCCACAAGGATCTACACTTCGTGTTACCCTATTCCTTATCGCAATCAATAACATCGCAGAAACTATAACAAGTCCAGTCAAGTTTCTTCTATACGCAGACGATTTAATTATATACCATAGAAATAAAAATATCGAAGCTATACAGCAACAAATCCAAAAAACTATAAATAAATACAAGAATGGTCTGAAAAAATAGGTTTTACATTTTCTGGAAGTAAAACGCTAGCTATACACTTCTCTAAACATAAGAAAAGAAACAATAATCGTGTTATATCATTATGGAATAAAAACATACAATATGTCAACGAAATAAAAATACTAGGGCTCACATTAGACAGAAAACTTACATGGAACAAACATATAATGAAAATCAGTGCTGAATGTTACAAGTAACTGAACATTCTAAAAGCGTTATCACACTACGACTGGGGATCAGATTCTTCAATACTACATTGTACGAGGCATGTCCAGAAAACTCTCGCGCCGTGGGAATTTTTTTTCAATAGTTGGCAACACTGAGCGGTAGTGGGGCTTTCTCTGAACACAACGAGCACCGGCAACCTTCGTTAGCCCCGAAACTTGCCTCGTAGTGTCCGTTTCTGTGAAATATGTCGACAACAAATCTCGCCAAGTGCGAGGTGCGCGCTGTTTTAAGGTTCCTTGTCGTGGAAGGAAAAACGCCGACTGAAATTTTTGCACGGATCAAAACTGTATATGGCGAAGGTGTTATGAACCAAACAAACGTTTGTAAGTGTTATCGTAAGTTTAATGAAGGAAGAACGAATTTTCATGACGAGCAAAATTGAAGGTCTTCTCCTTTGCTAATTTCAATTTTAAAAAATCTGCTGTGTCCACCACAGTACTTCCCCGACTATATAATAAGTTTTAATAACTTATTTCGTAACGCCTTTAATTTTATGCTTTATTCAGCAAAATTTAAATAAATTTATCTTTTTTCCCAAACTATTTAAGTTGATACCAACTTGATTGAATATCGCATAAATGTCATTTTTTACATTTTTACTAAACTCGAAAGCTTTAAATTGACACCAAACTCGGTATAATTTGAATAATGTATTTTAAAATTTCAGTCCAAAATTCCAACGAGTTTTTAAGTTTTGCAACATCCAGACAGACCCACAGACCGACTTTTTTTTAAATTATGTTTTTTGGGTTCAGTCTAAAACGTGAAGATTCACCAAAATCTCGAATTGTCAAAAAATACTTCCCTCAATTACATAGGACGGGGAAGTAAAAAAGTCATAGCGTGAAAATGGCCGATTTAAAGATTCAAATAAACAAATTAATGGGTTCCGAAAACTGGACAAAGTGGAAACACCAGATAACTTTGTTGCTAAAATGTCACGGACTTTGTGATATTGTAAAGTAAATAAGCTAAGTCTAGAAAAAGAACAGGAGCTTCAGAAAGCTAAGCCAAAGGACTTAGATAAGGATAAGGAGATTCAGAAGGCCCTAGATGACTTCGACAAAAATGATGCGCATGCACAGCTGCTAATTACAAATGCGTTGTCAGATAAAGTATACAACATGCAATCGGAGAATGATGCATGGCAACGTCTAATACCCATTTATGAACAGAGTTCATAAATATATATATATATATATATATATATATATATATATATATATATATATATATACAACAAACTGCAAGTTTATTAAGTATAAGATTCAAAATACAGAAAACATAAAACGTCAGACATATATTATTTATTGACACCTTGTATCGACATATTTTATTTCAACAAAACGCCTACTATTTTAATTTAACAAACAATATTGAATATTTAATATCTTCAATACTTCCTCTCAAATTTTACTATCTTGTCTTTTGTCATAAAAAAACATGTTTTTTTATCCGGGGGTGGCAGGGGGTGGATCGGGTTTGGTGGCAGATTAACTTACAGGGCCGAATAGAGAAACCTTCCACGTTCTCGGAAATCCAAAATTTATTGATTTTGGTGCAAAAGTTATGGCCAAAAACCTGAAAAAGGCACTTTTTTTTCAAAAATTCATAACTTCGCGCCAAATCATCGTAGGTAATTGAAATTTTGCGGACCTTGAAGAAAAAGTCTGATCTTTATTACTCTGTTGGCCAATAAGGTCCACGATTTTTTTGGCACTCCGCATGAGTTGCCAAAGTTGGACCTTTTTGGACATCAGGTACAGTTGTTTTTCTTAAGGTGGTGGAGTGGATGTTTTGTCATATTGGCTATAATCACATTACAGTTAAGACTTCAACGTTTTCAGAACTCGAAGATTCATCCAATTTCGTCGAAATGCAGCCGAGATATCGCACTTTGAAATTGTGTCATGTTTTGTGCATTTTCAAGTGGTGCGTTTTTATTTTCCTCGAGTGTATATTCGATATCCATCTCTGTCACCACAGTAGCCAACTAAACATCCTTTAATACTTTTTCGGTCCCATTTTCGACGCCTTTGTTTTGGAATATGCACATAACATTCTAGTCCAAAAATTTTCAGGTGACTGATATCAGGTGCATCTTTAACATACCAGAGCTCGTTGGGGTTTTTAGCTTCAACTGTGGTTGGACCAGTAAGATTCAGTATATAAGCGGCTGTGTTTACCGCTTCAGCCCACAATCTAATTGGTAGATTTCTCGCGTGTAACATTGATCTAGCACATTCGACCAAAGTGCGATTTTCACGTTCAGCCACACCATTTTGTTCGGGTGTGTACGGCATTGACAACCGCACATCAATTCCTCGTTCCTGAAGAATTTTACGTACCGTAACATTATCAAATTCTCTTCCACCATCTGACAGAAATTGCTTAATTTTGTGTCCTGCTGTCTCAGCCTCTGCTAAGAACTGCTTCAGTTTCCCGGCTACTTCATCTTTGTGCTGCATGAAGAATACCCGGCGATATTTTGTGAAGTCATCCTTAAAACAAACAAAATACCTTGTACCTCCTTAGTGACTTTTCATTGGTCCACACACATCTGCGCTAACCATCTCACCAGGAATTTTTGCTCGATTATTTCTTGTTCCAAAACTTGTTCTGTGTTGTTTGCCAAATATACAGCCGTCACATAATTCTTTGACATCACTTTTTACGTCAATTCCGCGAACTTTCAACACCTTCTGAACATGTCTTTTATTTTGATGAGCTAATCGTTCATCGTACAATTGTAAAGTGTCTGTTGTACTCGCAATAAACGCTTTTAGCTGGAACTTCCGGTAACTTTGTCTTCTTATTTAAAACCATCAGACCATCTACAAGTTGACCAGTCAGAAAAACACGCCCGTTTTTCTTACATTTCGTTCCATCAATGTCAGTGTGCCACTCGTACCCTTTGTAAAGTGAAGCAGACTGAGAAAATAAGTTGGCTCCAACTTTTGGAACATACCACACATTTTCTAAGTGGTTCAATGTTTGTTTTCCGTTCACTGTTATTTCTACATTAACAATTCCGTGACCAATTGCCTTCATTATTATACCATCAGCTATTTCTATGTTCATTGGAACTGAAAACGTCTCATTTGAAGGGACAGAATTATCATATTTTTTTTTTGACCCGGGTCAAGGTAAGTGTCATCCTGGGGTCAACTTAATTTTTTTGAATGGGAACCTTGACCCGGGTCAAAAAAAATTATATGATAATTCTTTCCCCTAAAATTCGAACCCTTGTTTCAGCATTTTTGGCTGGGTTCCACGGTTTCTGAAAAAACACATTTCGAAATTCAAATTTTTTCACTTTCCCGCGCTGATAACTCGAAATATAGGGGCGGGGGAAAAAAAGTTTCGTACAAAAGTTTCTTCTTTTTTTGCGTAGAACACGTTGCAAAAATAAAAAAGTGGGGTTCCCATTTAAAAAAATCAAGTTGATCCCAATGTGGGCAATATGCCCACTTTGGGCAGAAAACTAATTACATGGTTTTTCTTCCCCCTCAAATTCATCGAACCCGTATTTCACCGATTTTCGATCCGTGCCGTGGTTCCCGAGATATTTAGGTGGAAAGTTTTCAAAAAAACACCCTGTATATTATTCCACGGGTAAAATAAAAATCTCAATAATATGACAGCTACTTTGACATTGACAGTATTCTACGTATATAAAGATGCCTAGCATGATAACTCAATTGTCATATTTCCCCATGTTCGCATTTCACCTCCACTAACCTGTATATATATATATATTTTAAGGTAATCGCGACTGCAATTAGTTAAGGAAGCAAGAGTAGTGGGTGTGACAGTCAAAAGTTGGCCAAAAATTTAAAGTAGACTCTTTAGAATTTGTCAAGCTTTTGATTTATTTTAAATCTTCATCAGGGCACTGTAACAATGTTGATATTATAATAAAAATTTTATACAAAATTTTATAGTGTAATCTCAGACTTACATAGTGTTGAGGTTAGTTTAAGAAAAGCATCTGATGTATATTAGAATTTTGACAAATGTCGTCAACATTGGTAAAAAAACACATTATATTAACAATAGAACAAATTTTGTACTAGTTAAGATCAAACAAAATAATTTTGAGAATATTTGCCACAAAAAAATGGTAGGACGGTAACTGCGTGATCAGGTGTTCGATCACTGAAAAATGTATGTCAAGTAATGGCTACCAGTTTTTGCCGCGTTTTTAGCTGGAAGAAAACTTCTTCTTGATATTTAGACAACAAAGAATACGTAGTTACAGGAACTGCCACTAGGTTGAAAAGGAACAGTTTAGAAAAAATTTTGAAATTAAAACCGCCAAGGAGCAACTTTAACCAACTCCATCATTTTGTACATTTTGAATTGATGTATTGTGAATGTTTTTAGATTCGGCTAATTTTAATAAATAAATGTATATCTGGCTCAAACCATCAACGTCTGTTCTTTTATTCATAGTGTTAGTTTTATTATTTATGTGGTACATCTCTAGGAAAGTACGTTTAATGATATTTTTTTTCCACATCTAAAATACTGGCTTGTTCGTATGCAGTATTATGTTTGGTGCTGTGGTGATGTTCCGCTAAAGCACTGCTATGTGGTTTTAAGCGACAATCACTTTTATGTGAAATAATTCTACTTTTTAGGTGGTTACACGTTTGACCTACATAACATAAATCGCAGTCATTACATGGTATACAATAAACTACGTTAGATTGTAATTGAACTGGTGTTGGGGTTTTTAATTTTGAAAAGACCGATTTGACAGTCGTACAACTTCTATTGGCAATTTTTACTGAATCGTCATGTAATATTTTTTGAATTTTCGGTGTTAACTCTTCGATATAAGGTAAGGATGCATACTTTATACGCTGGTTTGTCTCTTGTTCAGCAACAACCCGGGTTGTTGGTTGATTATTTTGAGTGACATTGAAAAGTAAATTGTTAATCAAATTTTTTGGGTAAGCATTTTGCAGTAACACATCTCTCAACCTAATTAGATTTTTATGATGATGTTGGTGGTGTGATATACGTAGAATTCTATTTTTTAGCCCTAGTATTACATTTATTTTCATTTGTTTTGGTTGTTGGGATTTGTAATGTATGTACCTCCCAGATGCAATTGGTTTGACGTACCACTCTAGTGTAAGTAAACCACTTTGATCTCTACTAATTATAGTATCTAGGAAAGGTAGGCACATATTTTGTTCAAATTCAATGGTGAATTGTAATAATGGGCTAAACGAATTAAATATTTGCAGTATATTTTGTGTTTCACCAACGGGCACTGCACAAACAATGTCGTCTACAAACTTCTTTAAAAAAGGTATCTCATAATCCAGTTTAGGAATACAGTGATGGATGCACTCCTTGATGAAGATTTAAAATAAATCGAAAGCTTGACAAATTCTAAAGAGTCTACTTTAAATTTTTGGCCAACTTTTGACTGTCACACCCACTACTCTTGCTTCCTTATATATATATATATATATATATATATATATATATATATATATATATATATATATATATATATATATTTAATAAATTTATCTTTTTTCCCAAACTATTTAAGTTGATACCAACTTGATTGAATATCGCATAAATGTCATTTTTTACATTTTTACTAAACTCGAAAGCTTTATATATATATATATATATATATTATATATATATATATATATATATATATATATATATATATATATATATATATATATATATATATATATATATACAGGTTAGTGGAGGTGCAATGCGAACATAGGGAAATATGACAATTGAGTTATCATGCTAGGCATCTTTATATACGTGGAATACTGTCAATGTCAAAGTAGCTGTCATATTATTGAGATTTTTATTTTACCCGTGGAATAATTCCTTGGCCAGATAGGTCTCCGGACTTAGCTTCCGCAGATTTTTTCTTGTCAAGAAGAAAGAGTGACAACCCTGGATGAACTGCAAATTAAAATTTCAGATGCATTTGCACCAATTACGCCACAAATGTTAAATAATGTTAGCACTGGATTTTACAATCGTTTAAGCTACTGTTTGGCAGAGGAAGGAAATTTGTTTGAATATTTATTGTAAATTGTAGCTTTATAATTTATTTAACAATTAAAATACATATGTTCCTACTTTCTTTTCATAACAATTACTTTTACTATACTAACATTCAAAATGCACTTTTACATTTTATTATTTTTTCTTTGTCAGACAAATTCACATTACTTCGTTTTGTGACACTACTACAAAATTATATCAAGATACCTGGCATTAAAGTTCGATTGTCATGTATGTTCCCTATGTTCGCATTTCAACTCCACCAATTATGTATTTTGGGGTAGGCAGTGAGGAACATTACACTTTTACACTAATATATTTTACTTCTAACGTTCTAACTACTTGTAACGCTTCAGCGATTCACATTCGACTCGCTGCCGTAACTTGTTACCACTTTATTTATACAAAACATATTAACTTATAAATAAATCAAATGATGGCGTTAGCAGTATAACAAATCAAATACATATCAATCTCTCCCTTTTTACAAAAAAAATACAAACTAAATTCTAATAGTTTATACAAATTAATACAAAAAAAATTAGCGAAAGTATGGGTACGTGAGTCGGTTTGGTGGACGTCGTTGTCGTGCTGGACGACAATCACTAATTGGTTCGTTATTTGGAATAGCATCAGCAATATTTAAGTCTGCATTGGCTTTTTGCGGTATGGGGATTGGCAAGGAAATGTAGGAATCTCTTGTTTGTTGTTTTCGTAACTGACTTTGATGAGCAGTTCTAATATTTCCGTTTAAATTTATTAAGTATAACATCTTACTTATTCTTTTAACAATTGTAGTGGGTAACCATTTTAAATAACATTTATAATGGTTTCTATACAACACTTTCTCTTCCTTTTGAAAGAAAATTAGATTAATTTTCTTTTCTGGTTTAATGTTCAGTTTCGACTTACGAGTTTTCAAATTAAAATGAACCTGTTTTTTTGAATTAATTTTGTCCAACAATGTTTGTGGTTTATATTTAAATAACATGTCTGAGGGTGGAACATTTGTTGTGCTTGTTGGTGTGTTTCTATACGTTATAAGGAAATTGTCTAATTTAATGAATTGAATTTCCTATCGATTAAATATTTCTTCTTCAACGAATAATACGGTGGCGAATGCATCAAATTAATACCGTTGACTTTACAAAATTCTCGATTTGAAAGAGGTAAACGGTGGACCATTGTCAGTTACACAAGTTGTTGGTAAACCGTAAATGCAAAAATTATTTCTGAGTTTTTCGATAACAGTATTTGCATCTGTTTTCTTAAGCAAATATATGTCTAACCATTTACTATATGTATCGATAATTAGTAAGAAAGTATGATTACTAAAATGAAAAAAATCTAAATGAATTCTTTCAAAAGGATAATTGCTAGGTCTCCAATGTGATTGTGATGGTTTGATTTTAACGTTTTGGCATTGTTGACACGCATTACAGCTGTTTACAAAATGTTCTATGTCTTTATCAATATTTCGCCACCAAACGTAAGATCGTGCCAAAATTTTCATTCTTAATATTCCTATGTGGCCATCATGCAATAAGTTAAGGACTTTTACTTGTAATTTTTCTGGAATGACTAATTTTTGTCCGAAGTATAAGCAATTATCTTCTATCATTAAGAAAGTTTCTAGATTTAAAAAATATTTAATTATCGGGTCTTTTAAGTTGGCTAATGTATGTTCATAATATATCCATGGATATTCTCGAATACGAGTATTATGCAATGTATGTTCATAATATATCCATGAATATGCTCAAATATATGCATGGTACGTTCATAATATATCCATGGATATATATGAAAATAATATACAGAAAATATACTTCAAACGTCTTACTTATATACATTGTTATATAAAAAGCATATACATACAACGTACGTCCTGGGATATACTTCTATATCGGGTGTAGAATTGAAATGTGGCGTATAGGAATATCAAAGCTATTTTTTTATATTTTTGTATTTTTCTACCTATTCACTTTACAGTAAAAGTGTAAATATTAAAATGTCACGATATTTAAATTATTAAATTAAAATTTATATTTTTTAGAAAAATTATTATAACACAGCCATGGAAAATAACACAAAAACGAATAATTGACATTTATGTCAGATATTTGACATTTTGTCAAATATTTTTCGATTTGTTTAATTTTCAAAACTGAGTTTTTCTAACAAATTAATTTAAATTTAATTGATATATGGTCAATTATTAAAATATAATGGCCTTATTGCATGCATTTTTAAATTCTGAACAACTTGTGTATTTACACTTTTGCTGTAAAGTGAATAAGTAGAAAGATATAGCAATATAAGAAAATAGCATTGAAATCCCTATTCGACACATTTCAATTCTACACCTGGTATAATTTTATTGCTGTATGTTTAAAAATAAATATTATTTTAAGTCACCCAATTCTGAAATAAACTCGATAGCAGTTTCATTGCATTTATTTAAAATTTATTTTCTTGAACGAACTTTATCTTAATTTGTGATTTATTTTTTACTGAAAATATTATTTAATTTGTGAAATTTATGTTACGATAAGAAAAATGAAAGTTCAATAGTAGGTTCATTATTTATAAATCGATATACAAATAATTGTTCTACCTACTTACCATATACTCAACTTAATAGCAGGAACAGCAATATAAATAGTGAAGTACCTGCGCTAATATTCCTCATACTTTCTTGTTGTAATTTGTATTATATGAATATGCAGGGTTGAATAGTTTGAAATGACAAAATCGTGTTTTATGTTTATTTTGAAAATAACTATTTATTATATGCGTATAAAAAGAAAACTAAAAAAAACTATAAAGTAAAAACAAATAAATAAAACAAAAATTATCTTTTCTCACTAAATATAAAAAATTATTGCTGATTGTTTCTGAAAAAGGGAAAGAAAACAAATAAGTACATACAAATTATATATCTCCACACACTGTATTTCACCATATTTCATCACACCCTATATATGTTTCATCAGCATCCTTGTCCTTGGTAATTTTCCATACGATAAGTAAAGATATAAATACGCTCGCTTCTACAGAGACGGCGTCAGTCATTCTGCTTGCTTACGCTTGTATATATCAAATTGTAATATTATCTATCAATATAATAAAACTGTATCTACGAGAAATAAAGTGTTTTTAAAAACCTAATTAAATATCTCCGATACATAATTGGCGCAGTCTTGGTAGGATTGATAGATAACAGTGCCGACACAATAAATACAATATTGTGGTGAATTTTTAAATTCTTTACCGCATACCTACACACCTACAAAAGAAGATAAACGGCTTCTACCTGTAGCCCATCAGGGTCTAACCACGACCCATCTTTAAAAGAAGATCACGTCTCCTGTTTCTGTCTCACCTGGTTCACGTCTCCGGAAAACGAAGACTTGCTGTACCCGAGAAATCACCTTTAAAGCAGACTTGCTGTTCTTCACAAAGACGATATCAAGCCAAGCAGTACTACCCTAGGAATGCTCCTAAAACTGTGGACAACTTTCCTAGTATTCATATTTACTTTGTAAGTTACATTTTTAAAAATATAAAAATTGTACTTATAATAATTATTACACAAAGGGATAGCTCTAGACACGATCTAGTAATAAAGCTATCGTGGTACCGGCACAGTACCGAACACACAAAATATTTTAAAATTTATGTACGATAGTGACAGTACACTAAGTACTATAAGTGAAAATTCTGATACAGAATTAGACCCAGTGTCAAATTTCAATTTAAATTTTAAACTTAAACCAAGTAACTTAACAGTCAGAAAAATGGCTCTTACAACAATTGGAGAAATTGACCAATTTCTCAAAACAATTCCAAATTATGATGGTAACATTAAAGTTTTACCAAGTTTCATAAAACAAACAGACATAATTTTAAATTTACTAAATACGTTTGCATTAACAAACAACCAAAGATTATTCATTTTTAGTATGATAAAACTAAAATTAAATGATCAAGCAATGGAAATAATAAGTAACAATGAATTTGCCGATTGGGAAGAATTAAAAACATTTTTACAAGAAAATTTCATGGACAAAAGTACTCCAGAAACGTTAATAATAGAGATTATGGAAATTAAATTTCAGAAAAATGCTGAAATCACATTGAAGAAAATTATGGAAAAATTTTCACTCTATAAATCAAAAATATTATTAATGAATTATACTCAATTACAAAAAAATGCAATTACAACCGAAAATCAGAAATTCATTGTAAAACGATTTATTTCACTACTACCAACTTCAATTAGAGGTTCATTTATTGTCAAAGATCCTACAACTTTGGAACAGTGTGAAAAACTACTCAAAAATGAATTTAGTTTTATTAATAATCCACATCTTCCAAATTTATCTAAACCACAAGAGAATTTTAACCAAAGAATAAATATTCCACCTAAAAAATTCCCTGGACAAATGTTCCCTCAAAAACCATTTAATCCTCAACAAGGAGCCACTTACAAACAATTCGCTCCAAAACAAAATATTAGAAATGCCACAGAAAATAAAAGACAATACAACACACCTATGTCACAAACAACTAGATTAACACAACCAATGTCAACACAATCAATAAGACAAAATTATCTTTGTAATGAATCAAACACAGAGACTGAAAATTATATTGACGAAAACGACGAACAATTATTAGAAAATCAAAATACCGAGAATGATTTTTTAGAATTAGAACAGACGACGGACGAGGAAAACTACGTAATGTCTTCTATCACAAAAAATCTACCTACTTTAAAAATTGGACCATACGTAATACTTTTTGACACCGGTTCCTCAATTAACTTTATTCATCCAAATTTAATTAAACAATATAAAATAAAAACATACAAAGAAAATTTAACATTTAAAACTGTCAATAGTAAATCAACATGTGATACTTACGCGATAATAAAAATTCAAAGTCAACCAGTAAAATGCTATGTCTACAATTTTCATAAAAATTATAATATACTTCTAGGTATAGAAGCTTTCAAAATATTAAATATTCAATTAAACTTCCAAAATAATGAAGTACAAGTAGGAAAAAATATTTATAAATTACAAGAATTAGAAAAAATAAAAATTGAAGTAAATAACATCCAAATTAAAGATAATCATTTGAACGAGTTTGAAAAAGGAAAAGATAACGTAATCACAGACCTTTTATCAAAACAAAAACCTAAGTATAATTTAATTGAAAAGATTGGAAATGTATTAGAACAAAACCCTTTTGGTCATTGTATATCACAAGACTGTCAAATGTCTAAAGGATTAGCTAAAGTAGTCAATGAAAAATATCAAAGTAAAAATTACTGTAAAACACAAAATAACAAAAGTTTAATTATTCAAAATTCAGATGAAAAACTCATATTCCATTTAATTACAAAAATAAACCATTATGATACTCCTTCATACAAAAATTTAGACAAACCTCTAAAAGAATTAAGAGATTACATGATAAAAAATGATTTAGAAATTATTAATATTCCAAAATTAGGTTGTGGAGACAACTTAGAATGGGAAAAAGTAAAAGCAAAATTAAATAAGATATTTGAAGACACTAATATAAATATAAACGTTTATTCATTGCCTTGTGTAAACAAACACGAAATCACTAATGATAGCGAACAAAATAATGTTGATGAAAGCGAAGATCAACAAACAATTCATAGCTCTGATGAAAACCCAGTCGCAGGCATAAAATACTCAGACGACAGAATAAACATTGCAGATAATCAAATCATATTTTATAAAGTACCCGATGACACAAACATCAAAATTGAAAAATACTTTAATAACAAAAAACAAAGATTTATTTGCAAATTTAACGAAAACACTTTTGAACAAGACGTTACTGAATTTATAAAAACCTATTTGATACCAAAAATCAGATATTTAGCACTCTTTCAAAAATCTCTAGATAAAGAAGTTTCAAAGATCTTACAAAATAAATTTCAAGCAAATTCTATAAATATTATAGCCTGTACAAAACTAGTAGAAAACATAGAAAACGAAGAAGAACAATTAGAAATAATTTATGATTTTCATACGGGTATAACAAATCATAGAGGAATTCTAGCCACTATCAGAGAGTTAAAAGAAAAATATTATTGGCCTCGAATGAATAAGGACATTCAAGATTATATAAACAACTGCGAAATATGCAGATGTAACAAGTATGAAAGAAAACCGATAAAGACCACCGACAATCTTACACCCACACCAAAGACTCCGTTCGAAATAATAAACATAGACTTATTATCATTAGATAAAGAACCGTACTTAACTATTTTCGACCAATTCTCTAAACACGGACAAATATTAAAAGTAGAAGATAAAAGCGCAAAGACTGTAGTAAAGAAATTACAAACTTATTTTGAAACTTATAAAATTCCAAAAGAAATAATAATGGACAACGGAACGGAATTCAATAATAATTTAATTAAAGACTTATTAATTAGAAATAAAATAAAAATTCATATCATATGCGTAAATAATCCTAAAAGCAACGCTGTAGAAAGATTTCATTCTACAATAATCGAACAAATTAGAATATTACATTCAAAACAACATATTAAAGACAAGTCTATATCAGAAAAAGTTCAAATGGCTATACTAGCCTATAATAACACAAAACATAGCATAACACAATTAAGCCCAAACGAAATACTTTTCGGCATCTCAAATGAAAACATTTTTAATAAAGAAGAAACAGATAACATAATAAATAACCACATGACAAAACAAACCGAAATTAGACAACAAATATCGGACAAAATTGAGAAAGAAAAAATTAAAAGATATATCGAAAATGACAACCCATTAGAAATTAAAAATGAAGTTTACGTAAAACAAAACCCGCGAATTATTCACAAAATAAAAAAACCCTTATTTAGGAAATATTCAGTAAAGAACTATAATCCTTTATTAGGAAAAATTCAAATATTAGATAAGAAAAATAGAGATAAAAATATTAGAATCAATCAATTAAAAATTAAATAATAATTACAGATGCTATGGACAAATTCAAGATATATCCAACAATAATGGATTCCACCTCGCCGAATTGGGAGACTGTAACATAAAAACAGGAGAGCAACTCATTTATTTTAATTATAACATAACCCCTATTTATGAAGAATTTTCCAAAATTAGTATAAATAGAGAAATTCTTATTAAAAACCTAGGAAATAGGCAAAACTCTTTCAAAACCTATATTAACATATTAGATTATAACTTCCAAGACTTAACTAATCAAATTCAAAAACTATTTAATAAAAGACAGAAACGTGGACTCATAAATGGAATAGGCTCAATTATAAAATCAATATCTGGAAATTTAGATTCAACTGATGGAGAAAAATACGAAAAAATGTTTGACCAATTAAAAACAAATCAAAAGATTCTACAAACGCAAAATAATCAAATAGTTAAAAATAATAAAGAAATGACAGACAAATTCAACTCACAAGTACAAAACATAATACATAACGAACAGGAACTGAAAAACCAAATAAACACAATAATTAGTGCTTTAAGAGGTAACTTTGATTGGAAAATCTATATAGATATAGAAAATAAATTTCAAAAATTAATATTAATCATAGAAAATCTGAATGAGTTGTCTAAACAAATTCAAAATAGTCTCACATTTTGTTCATTACACAAATTAGACACTAGTATAATTTCTTATGAGAATTTGAAGCAAATAACACAAGACACAAATATTTGGAATCTAAACGAACTAATTGAATCACACTGTGAATACCATGAAGGACAAATATACTTTATCCTTACTATTCCCACATTTTCCCAGGAAAATTATAAATTATACCAATTCACACCGTTACCGACGATTCAAAATCAAAGATTCTTGATTGTAAATGAAATTCAACAATTATACTATTTACAGGAAAAATACTATAATATTAATCAATGTACTTATATTAATAATAAATATTTATGTATTACACAATATTTAGAAATAAGTGAATGTCTAAATAATATTTTAAAAAATCAAAAGAATGATGATTGTAAGTATCATAATATAGAAAAGAGAAATACTGTTGAATTAATTAAAAATACGAATGAATTAATTATAATTAGTCCCAACAAGCAAGAAATAAAATTATCTTGTGACGATAAAACAACAAACCAATTTATAAAAGGAATTTATAAAATAAAAATTAATAAAGATTGTCAAATAAATAATTTCATATTTAAGAAAATTATACAGAAATATAAAGAAATAGAATTTAAAAATTTTGAAAAAGATTCAATTACTTTAAAATTAAATAACACAAAATTAAATAACATCTCTAATATTATACTTAATGAACCAGAAATTACTCAAATAAAAGAAATTCAATTAGAAAGTAACAATCATCACTCTTATATATTATACTTAATTGTAATTATAATAATAAGTTATTATATTATAAGAAGGTTTATAATACCTAAAATAAGGAAATGTAGAGAAAAACAATGTACTTTGAATAGAGAAAGAACTTTAGAGTAAAATATGGCGAAAACTAAAAGGGGAGGAATTATATATCTCCACACACTGTATTTCACCATATTTCATCACACCCTATATATGTTTCATCAGCATCCTTGTCCTTGGTAATTTTCCATACGATAAGTAAAGATATAAATACGCTCGCTTCTACAGAGACGGCGTCAGTCATTCTGCTTGCTTACGCTTGTATATATCAAATTGTAATATTATCTATCAATATAATAAAACTGTATCTACGAGAAATAAAGTGTTTTTAAAAACCTAATTAAATATCTCCGATACATAATTTACATGTAAATAATATGTAACCTGAAAATTTCTAACTTTTCTTTAGCTAGGGTTATTCTTTCTTTGGCTCTAACCAGCCAAGCTTTTATTAGATGAATAATTTCATCGTCGTGGCAGGCTTCCGTCCTTTTATTTTGTCTGACAGATTCTGTAACAAATTTCGAAAATAATATTAATGTTACTTATTTAAACTAAAATAATAAATAAATATTTAATTTAAAATAAAAGATAGCATAGTAAAAGCAGCAGAGGAAAGCCTAGGAACAGAGAGAAGAGAAAACACAAAGGAATGGTACAACGAAGAATGCAAAAGACTGACAGAAAGAAAATGCAGAGCCAGAAGAAAATGGATACAAACAAAAAAAGAAAGTGACCAAGAAGAATATAACAAAATAAGGAAAGAATGCAGCAGAGAACTAAGAAGTAGAAAAAGAAAATGGATAGAAGGAAAGATACAGCTGATCGAGGAAGAAAGGGCGAATAAGAACACAAGGCGCTTTTATCAAGAAATAAAGAAACAGAAACATAAGAATAGAATAAAGATAACAAACATGAAGGATAGAAATGGAAAGACCACAGAAACAGAAAATCAACAAAAGAAAATATGGGAAGATTACTTCAAAGAGCTTCTCAACGAAAAAAGCACAAATGCAGAGGAAGAAAAGAAGAACGAAGAGAAAAAAGACGAAACAGCAGAAGAGATAACAGAAATAACACAAGAACCAACAATAGAAGAGATAAAAGAAGTAATTGCAAAGAGTAAAAATGGAAAAGCACCAGATGCAGATGGAATAAACATGGAACTCATAAAGTATGGAGGAGAAGAAATAATTACAAAATTACACAACTTAATAACGCAAATATGGAGAGAAGAAAAAATGCCGCAAGAATGGGAGTTAGGACAAGTAATAACAATATATAAAAAGGCGATCCTGAGGAATGTAAGAATTACAGAGGGATAACTCTATTAAATAGCGCATACAAAATAATGTCAACAGTATTACAGAGGAGATTAACAATGACAACGAGTAGAAAGATAGGGCAATACCAATGCGGATTCGTAAAAGGTAGATCGACAATAGACGCGATACATATTCTAAAACAAATACTGGAAAAAACGCACAACGCCAAAATAGAAATAGAATTACTTTTTATTGACTTCCAGCAGGCCTTCGACTCGATAAACAGAGAAAAACTCATGATTGCACTAGAAGAATTAAAGATTGAGGACAAACTAAGAAGACTGATAAAAATGTCAATGGAAAATTCCAAGATATGCGTGAAGACTGGAAACGAGAACACAAAAGAATTCGCTATAGACAAAGGGGTACGACAGGGAGATGCACTATCGGCTACGCTATTCAATATAGCAATTGAACATGTAACAAAGCACATAAATAGAAATACACTAAGAAGAAATGGTGGACAAATGATAGCGTACGCAGATGATGTAGTAATCATAACAACAAGAAGAGACATAATGAGAAACATGATAAATGAAATAATAAATGAAGGTGTCAAACTTGGATTAAAAATAAATGAAGACAAAACGAAAATGATGCGATATGGAAAACAAAAGCAAAACAGAAAAATAAAAATAGGAAACCTCGAACTTGAGGAGGTAGATAAATTCAAATACCTAGGTGTAATGATAACAAACACAGGAGACAGAGAGACAGAAATTAAAGAAAAAGTATTTGCGACAAACAGAGCGTATCATGGCTGGGACCATATATGTATTAGTGGTATATATTGCTAATACTCCTATCTTCAACACAGCTTCGCTGAACAGAATGAAAGAGAGACGGAAATATCAGGTCTTGCATAAGTCTGTCTCACACGGCCCAAAGCTTGGATGAACGCATGCGTGTGTTCTCGCTTTATTATTGGCTAATTCTGTTGGTGGGGTGGGTAAACGTGGCGCGCTGCGAGCTCGTTTCCTGTATAAGTTCAACCGCGTGGTCTGTTAACTGTCAGTAGTGTCAGTGTCAATTTCAATTATTGTCTACAATCAGTGTCTTTGACTGTTTTTTGTTTTTTTTAAAACGCTCTCAATAATTAGTACTTATTAATTTTTGTATTCTGATGGATTTAATTTAGAGAAGATAATCATTTTCTCCGCATTAAACTTGAGTTAATTTCAAATTTTCATTCTATTGCGCTCATATTCGACACTCCTACTACGTCTTCATTCGCCAATAATATACCAAGTTTACTAGCATGCGCATATCTGATCTTAGGGTCCTAGAGAGAGATGAAAGTATATTTTCAACTCTCTTTCCTTATGTCACGGAGATTGGAGTATTAGCAATATATACCACTAATACATATATGGCTGGGACACGTATGGAGGGCAGGAGAAGAGGCAACGATACGAAATATTATGACATGGGATCCCGGGAGAAGAAGAAGAGGAAGACCAAGGTCAACATGGGCAAATGAAGTGAAGGAAGACCTGAAAAACGCTGGAGTTACCAGCTGGAAAGAAAAAGCTGGGCTGATCCCCCCGTAAATAGGATCTAGAGAGCTTTCCTAGAAGCGGCGCTGCCCCCCAGGGGGCGTTTTGAGCCACCATATATATATATATATATATATATATATATATATATATATATATATATATATATATATATATATATATATATATATATATATATATATATAAACTTATTTAGTACGGAAATGTAATGTACGCATGTGCAGTGTTGAAGAGTGTCAAGAAGGGTGTGACAAGAAATTGTCATTTTAAATTAAACATTTATGGTCCTTCGAACGTGGATAACAGTTTATCTGTTTAAGGTACAATTACAAGTTTTTGCATAAGGTAAAAATCAGCATCAAAGAAGTGAGGTTAATTGCGCGCGAAGCTCAATTGAATCATAGTTCAGTTTTCTACCGTAACGAGGCAGCAGCGTACAACGGCAGAAGCGGCAGATCAGAACAGCGCCAAGCGGAAGGTGTGCGAACTCAAGTGACAGATCAAAGACGTCAAACAAGCTGTCAAGCTAAAAAAAACGCAAAACGAAAGGAAAACAACGGTTTTCAAGTTACATCGCAAAGCAAGGTAAGTGAATCTTTCGATATTTCCTCAATACTGGTTCCGTGAATCCTATAACCTGCAACAATGGCTCACATACAAACATTGAAGACCAAAAGACGTATTGTCAAATCACAATTGACAAAATTTCAAACTTTTCTGGACAAGTATACAGAAGCATTGTTTCAACAACTACAAGTAAGGTTAGAAAAGGCAGAAAACTTATGGAAACAATACGATGAAATTCAAACAAGCATAGAAGTTGAAGACGAAAATGAAGAGGATGATGACAGAGAACAATTTCAAGAAGCATACTTCGCAGTTATTTCCAAAGCAAGGGAATTAGTGAAGGGAGAAACTACTACTAGTATGTTAAATACGAGCGGCAGTGCACCAAGCATTTCATAATCGGCAGCATCAGCACATGCTAGATTACCAACGCTAAATTTACCAACATTTTCTGGAAGTTACTCAGAGTGGCTAGCTTTTAGAGATGCGTTTACGTCAATCATTCACACAAATGATGGACTACTAGAAATTCAAAAATTTCAATACCTCAGAGGGGCAGTACAAGGCGAAGCTCTGCAAATTATACAAACTTTAGATACAACCCCAGAAAACTATACAGTGGCTTGTAAGTTACTAGAAGACAGATTCGAAAACGAAAGGCTAATAATAAACACACATATGAAGAAACCATTCGATCTACCGACAATCAGCAAGGAATCACACACAGCGTTACGAAAACTGTTAGCTAATATTCGTACAAACATTAGCGCACTAAAATCACTAAAAGAACCAACAGATCAGTGGAGCACGGTACTAATTTATTTATTTTGCAATAAATTAGACTGGCGCAACAGACAACTATGGCAAGAAAGGTTGGCTGACATGGAAAGAAAGAAGAAACCTACGTTAGAAGAATTTTTAAATTTCCTAACCAGCAGATGTCAAACTATTGAATCAAGAACAGAAACAGTAAAAAAGACCAACACTAATTTCAAGAAAAATATAGTAGTAGCCCAGAGCTGGGCATGAATTAATTCAAAATGAAATGGTAAATGATTTCAATTCATTTTTTGATTTTAATTCAAATGAATTAAGCTCTTTTAAAAAGAGTGAATTAATTCTAAAAGGCTTAAGCCCTTTCGAAAAAATTAATTGGAGTTGTGAATTGTTTTAGGGCTTAATTCAATTTCAAATGAATTAATTCATTTTCTAATGATTTAATTCATTTTATAAAGAATTAATTCATTGAAATGGGCTTAATTCATTGAAAAATGTACAATAATTCAGCGACAAAACTTGCGATCTTGGCAGTCCGTAGCAAGAGACTTTTATTGCTGCTATTCTTAAGAAAACTGGCAGATGTTTATTAGTTTATTGCAATGTCGACAATGGGCAATGGAATTTTTTTTACACAATGTACATTTAGGGTTTTTAAACGAGAATCAAGATTATGTGTATAATGGCATAGTTTCGTTATATAGCAAATTGTTACTTTAAACTGTTACTGTAGTGAAAATAATAATTTATTTTTATTTTTATAATTTATTTCATTTTCATCTATTTTATCCTTCATATTGAAAATTAATTGAATTAAATCAAAAATATCGATTTTCATTTAATTTTCTAAAAGGGCTTGTGAATTGAAGGCTTGTAAATTTACAATTCATTTTGAATTGTGAATTAATTCCTTTTTTAAGTGAATTGTGAATTGTAATTCCTTTTTACCTTCCGCTTACCTGTAAAGGAAGGTATTGGAATCATGCAAAAAATCGATGGTGAATATTTTGTGGATGAGCACGAATTAGGGTCCTTACAACTCATTTTTGATAGTTTCACGATGATGTCTGTGTGGATGTGTGTCTGTGTGGATGTGTGTCTGTGTGGATGTGTGTCTGTGTGTCTGTGTGTGTGTGTGTGTGTGTGTGTGTGTGTGTGTGTGTAAAAATTAAAAAAATAAAGTTATCAAATAAAGCGTTGATATCTTGTAATCCATGATCGGTTGATTTTTTTGCGTAAAAAATATTGACAGGTGAGACGGGTGACAAGTTGGTATACTAGCGCTATATAAGAGGAGCTTCTTTTCAAAACGCAATTTCTCTTAAAATGCATATTCTGAGAAAATCGAGATTATCTGTACAGGCTTAACTAATCAATTTTTTTTAAAGTTAAGCTATTAAATTGAAGTATTGGTAATGAGAGTAGAATTCCCTAAATATCCCTGTTCAAAATTACACAGTTTAGCAGAAATTCACGTTACAAAAAGAAGAAATTGCATTTTGAAAAGAAAAATTGATATAAAATGCTATTTGAACAAAATTACTTGTATATATTGCATTTTGAAATGTAAATTTATTATCATTAGTTGAAAAAAAACATAAAAAAACAAAATAAAAAATATAAAACGCCTTGATGAATGACAAAACTATAAAATATTATTCTTAATGTTCAAACTTTGACTTTCACACCACAATCTGCTTGAAAAATTACAGTTTTAATTTTTTTTCTTCTTAGACACCGATACTGTCCTTTAATTGTCTTTTAACTATCTCTAAACTGTTTCCCATATCAAATAACATATAATAATTTTAAAAAAAAACTCAAAAATATCAAAACATCATTGATCTAAGGCACAGAACATCACCGATTTACAGAAATTGCGTTTTGAAAATAATTTTTTTCCAGAAATTGCGTTTTGAAAATAAATGCAAAATTCAATCGCATTTTTCGAGCTGATAAAACTCGTTTTGAACATACATTTTGATGTCAATACACTGCTTGATGCCACCCGATTGCAATGCCGTATATAAATCAAAAATGAATTTTTTCTAGAAATTGCGTTTTGAAAAGAAGCTCCTCAAAGTCCTAAGTAAGATATTATATGTAGTAATTGAACGTAGGATGGCTTCAACACAGCAGAGTTTTCCTGTGAATGAATCTTTTTATTCAGGTGATGCAAATTTCTGTGTTTGAATATTTTAGATTTTTGTTTGTATATTTTAAATGGGCACCGGATTGTACGTATACAATGTTTATAAGTCTAGATATGGCGGAAGGTTGTGTGATGGCCACGTCAGATTTTTTAGGTATGAATTGTGAATTAATTCCTTTTCTTGATGAATTGTCCCAGCTCTGAGTAGCCGCAACTACAACACACACATGCGAATTCTGCAAGCAAGCACATTACATATACAAATGTGACAAATTCTGTAAATTATCACCACAGAAACGACAAGAAGAAATAATAAAATTGAAATTATGTTTCAACTGTTTAAAACCTGGACATTTTGGACGAGACTGCAATTCGTCAACATGCTAAGCGTCATAACACTTTGCTGCATCAAGATCAAGAAGTTGAAACCAGTAACAACACAGATTCAAAGTCAGAAACCAAGGAGACAGTACCGACAACAGCAGTAGCGCATTGTCTACAACCAGTCAATCAACAAATTCTTTTATCTACAGCAGTGGTACAAATCATAGACAAGCAAGGAAACAAACATGATGTAAGAGCATTATTGGATTCGGGATCGCAATCTAATTTCGTCACCAGAAATGTAGCACAACGTTTGAAGTTGACATGTGAAGAAATTAATTGTCCAATCGCTGGAATAAATAAACAATTGACCAACATATCACGACAAACATGTATCAACGTGAGATCGAAGTACAACAATTTTGAAGCAAACCTCAATTGTCTCATTTTACCAGTCATTACAGACAAAATACCCCAAACTCCTATTATCCGTTCGCAACTGAATATTCCGAACAATATTACTCTAGCCGATCCTAAATTTGATTCTCCCAGTACCATAGACTTGCTTATTGGCTCACAAACATTTTGAAGAATTCTTTGCGTAGGATAAATTCAACTAGGTAAAGATCAACCAATCCTGCACAAAACTCAGTTAGGTTGGATTGTAGCTGGTTCAATAACAACATGGCGTCAATCAAGCAAAGGAAACTTAGTATCATATTTAACAACAACAAAAGGCGACTTAGATATTCAACTAGAAAGATTTTGGAAAGTCGAGGAAGCGCCAGAAAAAAGAAAATGGATATCAGAAGAGCACATATGCGAAGAGAAGTTTATACAGTCAGTTTCAAGAGAAAAGGATGGTCGTTTCATAGTAGGCCTTCCAAAGAAACAAAACATGACATTAGGAAACTCGTATGACGGAGCTTTAAAAAGATTCTACGCACTAGAAAATCGTATGCAGCACAATTCAACTTTATGAAGCAATATCAAGAACTTAATCATATGACACAAAGCCAAAGAAACGCTAACGAAGATGAAGAAAGCAACTTTTATCTACCCCATCACCCGGTAATAAAAGAAGACAGCCTAACAACGAAGCTTAGGGTAATTTTTGATGAATCGTACAAGACAACAACCGGAACATCGTTGAACGATTGCCTTTTAGTCGGCCCAACGATTCAAGAAGATCTATTCAGTATTATTCTACGGTTCAGAAGTCATAAATACGTATTGACAGCAGACATAGCTATGATGTACAGACAAATTAATGTCCGAGAAAAAGATAGAAGATTATATGGCGTGAAACAACAGACTCAAATATCAACACATACAATCTAAATACCGTAACGTATAGAACAACATCAGCTCCATTTTTGGCAGCTAGAACTCTGAAACAGTTAGCTGAAGAAGATGGTCATCAATTTCCGATAGCCAAGAAAGCGTTAGAAAGAGATTTCTACATGGACGACGTTCTGACAGGAGCAGAAACTGTAGAACAAGCCATAGAACTACAAAAACAATTATCACAACTATTACAAAAGGGTAAATTTGAATTAAGAAAAGATCTTTCTGAAGAAGGAAAAACGAATGAAATGCTTATTCTTAACAAAGAAGAAATATTGAAAACACTTGGGATTTTATGGAATTCATTGTCAGATACCATACAATACACAATACAAATAAATGAAGACATGAAAGTAACCAAAAGAATTATTTTATCGCACATATCAAAAATTTTCGATCCTCTGGGACTAATTGGACCAGTGATGATTAAAGCCAAGGTTATTTTGCAACAATTATGGCAACTAAACATTCAGTGGGGCGAATCAGTACCGCAATCAGTTTACACAACATGGATGACATTCAGAAAATCACTTTCAAGTATTAATGATCTAAAGGTAACAAGATGCATAAGTCTGAACAGTCAAAATGGACAACTGGAAATTCATGGATTCTGTGATGCATCGGAGACAGCATATGGAGCTTGCATCTATGCAACTTGCAGTGACAAAGATGGAAAACGAACATCATACTTAATTTGTTCTAAATCAAAAGTAGCACCTTTAAAATCTATATCGCTTCCAAAACTAGAATTATGTGTCGCATTGGTGTTAGCAAAATTAGCAATTGGAACATATCAAGCTTTGAATGAGAAAGTTCAAGGAATCTACCTATGGTGCGGCTCAACTATTATACTATCATGGTTGAAAATTCCGCCACATCAATTAAAAACATTCGTAGCGAACCGAGTTTTGGAAATAAATCAACTGACAAGTAATACAAGTTGGAATCATGTTAACTCAGCAGAAAATCCTGCAGATATCATATCCAGAGGACTGACTGCAGAAGAATTATTATCGAACAAGCTATGGTGGTTTGGACCGCAGTGGCTCAACACAAATGAGTGGCCAGAACAAAATTACGAAGAGCTACCAGTCGAGATTGAAGTAAAACCAATCTTATCCATGCTGACAACAAAAGAAAACTTCAGTATTCTCACAAAATATTCTTCATTTCAAAAACTTCAAAGAGTAATCGCATATTGTTTTAGATTCAGAAACAACGCACGAAGCAATGCTGCTAAAACAATCGACGAACTAACAGTAGAAGAATTAGATAAAGCCACAAAAGCAATTGTTAAATTAATTCAAGAGGAATCATTGACCAAGAAATTAAAGAACTGTCAAAACAGGGACACGTAAATAAAGCCAGTAAACTTGCAAATCTAAATCCATTTTTAGACACTAATGACCTAATACGTGTTGGTGGAAGATTATAAAAATTCGACATATCAACAGATCATAAACACCCGTATGTATTACCAGGAAAACATCATGTCACGACATTAAAGACTACATCATTGTGGTAACGAGCAACTTTTAGCAACAATAAGATTACAATTTTGGCCGTTATCTGGACGCCAAGCAGTCAAACGCGTAACAAGAACTTGTTATCAATGTTTTCGGTTTAAGCCAAAGGAAGCAAATCACATTATGGGAAATCTACCAAGTTCTAGAACATGTGCATCGGTCAGACCATTTACAATTACTGGTGTGGACTATGCAGGACCCATACAAGTCAGAGAAAGCAAACGACGAGGCAGAATACATATTGCTAAAGCCTACATAGCAGTATTTGTATGTTTTAGTACAAAATCTGTACATTTGGAACTAGTTAGTGACCTCACAGCAGACGCATTTATTGGAACATTACGACGTTTCACAGCAAGGAGAGGCGTGTGTACAGAAATCTACTCAGATAATGCTACCAATTTTGTAGGCTCAAATACAAAATTGACAGAGATGTACGAATTTCTTTAAAAAAATGAAGATTGTATCAAGAGTGAACTAGCTAAAAGAAGAATTCAGTGGAACTTCATACCACCAAGAGCCCCACACTTCGGCGGCCTTTGGGAAGCTGCTGTAAAGGCAACCAAATCGCATCTTTACAAGGTAATTCAAAATTCTATTCTTACCTTTGAAGAGCTAAGCACTCTCTTAGCGGAAATAGAAGCCGTTCTAAATTCCAGACCCCTTGTTCCATTATCGTCAAGCCCAAATGATCTAAACCCCTTAACTCCATCCCATTTCCTAATCCGGGATTCACTAACTGAGCCAATAGACAGCATCTACACGAATATTCCTGACAACAAGCTCTCGCGCTGGCAGCACATCCAAAAGCTGAAGCAGAACTTTTGGCAGAGGTGGTCGAAAGAATACCTGCATCAACTGCAGACAAGAGGCAAGTGGCATCAACCCGTGCGCAACATCGAGATCGGCACCATGGTGGTCATCGTCGAGGACAACGCTCCACCACTCAGATGGCAGCTGGGTCGCGTTACCCAAACCTATCCAGGAGAAGACGGTGTTGTAAGAGTAGTGTTAGTGAGAACCGCGAGTGGTGAGAAAAAAAGGCCTGTTAAAAATTGTGCCCGCTACCAAGTGATACTGACAATTAGCATATTTACTCAATGTAAACTAGATTTATGTCCTTATTTAAATGTAAATATTATATATTCTTTTTGAAAGACTAATCTTTCAAGGCCGGCGGGATGTTACTTATTTAAACTTATTTAGTACCGCTGGATTTGTAAAACGGAAATGTAATGTACGCATGTGCAGTGTTGAAGAGTGTCAAGAAGTGTGTGACAAGAAATTGTACATGTGTTCATGTGAAATAGCAATAAAGCATTTTGTCGAAGAAAACAGGCATTTTAAATTAAACAACAATTAAGGATGTTCAATATTAGTTCTATTAATTATCTTACTTAATATAACAATGGAAATTTGCAGATCTTAAAATTTATTTTTGTTTGGCCCCTTCCCAACTAAATAATACACCGACTTCGTTAGAAAAGGTGTTGTAGCATATGCGACGCACTATTTCCTTGGGTGTATTTCCGCCAACGACAGACAAAAATGTTGCCATTAAATTCTTATTAATATCATTTCCAAGAAAATCTTCAAGTTTATTTAAGTCTTCCATATTTTTAATGGGTAAAATTTTTTGAATTCACCGTTATCATTGTCTTCCTCAAAATCATAATTTCTACCGGAATTCTTTGCCAGGCAATCAACGGTATCTTGTATTTGTGACACTACATGTTTCACAATTGAAAGTTGCCTCAATACTTGTTTTTGAAATTCTAAAAAATATTTAAAAAAATAAAATATATCTTTGACTAATGTAGTGTTCACTTTTCGTGAGACATGCGGTAAATATATAATATACAGGGTGATCAAAACCAAGTGAAAATCTAGTGACCCGTAATTTTCCCAAATAACATCAAAACTAAACTTCTACGAAAAAAAGTTTGATATCCAAGTTCATGAGCGTGCCAATTAGGATAATAAAGATTTTTAAAATTTTAAACTTTATCTAAAATAATAATAAAACAAGTTACAATATTGTAACACACTTACAAACCAAATAACCAAGGCTGTTTTGACGTAATAACGTAACGGATATTGTTTGTTGACATTTTGACATAAAAATACACGTCAATGAATTGACAGCTAATGCTAATACTTATTTCCGGCAGAATAAAAATTGATATCTACTCAGGTCACTTGATTATCATTTGGTTTTGATCCCCCTGTACAAGTAATATACATTAATATACAGCGTGTTTGTTGGACCATTTATTACCTAAATTTGTATTAATAAAATCCATTAAAAATAAAACAGCAAGCAATGAAAATAATTTTATTACCTATTTTATTATTAAATAATAAAACTAATGTTGATTAATGCTTTTCTTTGATTTTTAGATCATAAAATTATTTTCACTGCTTATTATTGTTTTATTTTTAATGGATTTTATTAATAAATATTTTGAAAATAAATGGTCGCCATTTTTAAATGGTTAAAGTGAAACTACACATATGATATTTTGGTAAATTTGTGAAGCTAAATTCTTGTACATTTAACTTTAACTTTGCTTAATATTTTTGTATCTCTTAAAATAAACGAAATATTCGTATACAAACACCCTATATATATATATATATATATATATATATATATATATATATATATATATATATATATATATATATATATATATATATATATATATATATATATATATATATAAATTATGAAATGCCACCCTTGTGAGAATTGCTGAATCAGTTATAAACTTTTCACAGGATAAAGTAATATAAGTAGCTGTAACATTAGCGATAAGGCAGTCTTCAACTGATATCCAGCTTGTAACATCTTGTTCGAATTTAAATAAACTTTTTAAAAACACATTCCAAGTGTTTAATTATTTAATTGGCGCAGTCTTGGTAGGATACCCAGCAAAAGTTTGTAACTGTGACAAACACAAGAGCTACTCATCTTTTGCCGTATTTATACGAAAATTGGCTATCGAGCAACTACAAAAGTGTGCAGCACAAATCACACTTAAATAAGGCTATATCAATAAGACCTTATATTATCATATTGGCTAAACAGTGCCCATCAGAGGACTATTCATACGTCCCATCAGAGGACTATTCATACGTCCCATCAGACCGTCGAACACATCTCAAGCGATTCTTCTTGCTGTTCGAAAACCGATTACGAGAATCCAGAGACAACGCAGTCTACAAGAACTTCACATCTCGTTTACCAAGTCTACGAGAAACACCACGAAGACTCCTTGCAATGAAAATCATATTAATAAGTTTTTTATTGTAAGTAAAAATATTTTTAATGTAATACACAGGGTACTCTCTAGCCAAGTTCTAGTAATAAAGAGTACGAGCCCCGGCACAAGGCAATCATACAAATTAGTTTGTTAATGTCAGACTCTGAAGGTGAAACATTCTTAAACACTGTTCAAGACTACATTAACACAATTTTAACAAATCAAATCAACATGACGTCTTTACAAGACATCAAATCTTACGTCGATATGATCCCAACATACGAAGGGGACGTAACGACTTTAAATAACTTTGTACAAACCGTGGATGACACGTATACCATCCTTAATACATTAACATTAACTGCACCGCAAAAATTATTTCGCAAAATTGTATCGCAAAATAAATTCTCAAATTGGGACGAATTGAAAACCCACTTAAACAGCAATTTCTCAGACAAAACAACGGCTGAGACACTGCTATGCGAATTATTCGATACAAAATACAAACAGAACACCGAGAATACATTAAAGATAATGCTAGATAAATTTGAACAATATAAGTCAAAAATTAATGCAAAAAATTATAATCGGGAACAGAAAAATGCAATAATTCAAGAAAACCAAAAAGTAATCGTTAATAAATTTATAACATTATTACCACCCCTAGTAAAAGGATCATTTATTGTAAAGCAACCATCATCAGTGCGATTTATTATTAAAAAATGAATTTAGCTACGCTAACTCCTTATCGCAACACAACAGTCCGATGACACGCAGCGATAAACAAAACACACACACAGCAAAAAACTTCACATTCAATCCTGCACCTAGACAATTTCCAGGTCAGTACTTTCCATCAAAACCTATAAATATCCATAAACAACCAACCCCCGGTCGTGACATGTTTCAAAGACAGAATTTAGTAAATAGCCAAAGAAAATTCTTTAAGAAAACACTTACTGACTTACGAGATTATTTGATTAAAAACGACATATATGAAATCAACATTCCTTATTTGTCATGCGGATTAGATAAATTAGAAAAACCAGAATTAATAAAAATCCTAGAACTAATATTTGATAATACCCAAATACAAATAAATCTATACGAAGTACCACAAAATTTCAGTCTAGAAACAGAAGAAATAGATCAAATCGTAAACGAAACACTAACTACAATCTGTGGCAACGATACTAACGAACAACAAAGTATAATTGCAAATAAATCAGATTCAGGAAACACAATTCATAGTTCAAATGAGAACCCAATCAATGGATTAAAATTTGTTGACAACAGACTCAATATAGCAAAAAACCAAATTATATTTCATTTTTCAAATAACCCGTTTGAAATCAAAGTAAAAAAATTATTTAATCATCAAAAACAAAGATTCATTATAAATATTAATATTGACAAAAAGGAAGAACAATTGTTAGACTTCTTAAAAAATTATGTAGCCCCAAAAATAAAATACCTAATATTAATTCCCCAACAACACGAACAAATATTGAACCAAATTATCCAAAGCAACTTTGAAATAAATACAGTAAACTTAATAAAATGTAATAAACTTGTAGAAGATGTAGAGAATGAAGAAAAACAAACTCAAATTATATTTGACAATCATAACGGTTATATGAATCATAGAGGGATAATGGCGACTTATAATGAACTTAAAGAAAAATATTTTTGGCCTAACATGCTTAACGACATCACAGAAATTATTAATCAGTGTAGAATATGCAAGGAAAATAAATATGACCGACACCCAATAAAACTAAATGACAATCTAACACCTACACCACAAACTCCTTTTGAAATTATAAACGTAGATCTCTTCACGCTAAATAAAGAACACTTCGTGACTATATTCGATCAATTTTCTAAATTCGGTTTCATTCACCCCACCTTTAATAAAACAGAAAAAGAAACAATGTTAATTATAGAAGAATTTATAATGACCTATAAAAAACCAAACATGATCATAGCCGGTCATGGACCAGAATTTAATAATGCTTTAGTAAAAAATTATTGTAACAATCACGATATAAAATTACACTTAATTAGTATAGCTAACCCAAAATCAAATGCAGTAGAAAAATTTTACTCTGTATTAATAGAACACCTACGGATATTGCACTCAACAAATAAGAAAAAAGATCTACAAACTATTTTAAATAAAGCAATAACAGCATATAATAATACCAAACACTCCATAACAAAATTAACGCCTTGCGAAATACTCTTCGGACAAAATGAAGAAAATAAATACTTTAGAAAACAACAATCTGAAGAAGAAATTATAAGCGACTACTTTATAAATAAATCAGAAACTAACAAAATAACTCATAAAACAATTGATAAAGAAAAAACAAAAAGAACAAATGAAAATGAACTACCCTTAACAATACCAGACAAGGTCTATGTTAACGGGCTTTTATCACAGTAAAAAAAGTATTTAACAAATTACTGCCAACCTATTAAACCTATAAATCTAAAAAAAATACCACATAATGACAAAAGCAGTACAAATATAGCTACGTTGTCGAATTTTTTAAATTGTTATTATTTTCATATATAAACAATTTAAAAAAAATAATTCTGAGAAAAACTCTTTGTAAGTTTGATTGAATTGTAAATTAAAATGTTTGTATCACATTATTATATAAAATTTTCAAATAGTAGTCGAGTAATTTGTTAAATAAATTTGAAAATTGCATGCGTTGGTCTAACGCGCCCCTAGCGGTTATCATATTTACTATTCTCAAACAGGGGAAGGGGCGACCGCTTCGGAATGTAGTGGGAGAAGTAGGTGTGCACTAAAATTCATTCGCCGCTGTCATTTCTCAGACTTTTATTTTAATTTCTCACAACAATTTACTAAGATACATTCTTGCTGCGTGTTTTTTTAAATATTATGTATACATCAATACTACGAGTAAAAATGTCAAAAATAGGAATAAAAAGAGGATAATATAATACCTATAATAAAGCAAAATAAATCAAACAAACAAATATATTCGAAAAAAATGGTATATTAAAAAAAATTAAATCAAATGTGATAATATACCTACGAAAAAACTCAACAAAATATTAATAGATATATTAAAAATAAAAAATAAAAATAGTGGTCGTCGTCGGCCGTACTGTAACCCTGGCGGTATGTTCCGTACCTGGTTTGCTCAGTTATAAAAAATAATAATACGTGCGTTCACTACATAATAGTTTTAAAAATCAATGAGGTGGATTTCTAATTTTCATTCCTCTGGTATGTCTTGGATCAATAATTTCTGGAAGCAGGCAATTAATATAAAATAATTTTAATTTAGGAAGCATTTTTTCAACCCAAAATTTATCATTCCGCTCAATTTTATCAACAATCATTCCAAGTGGAGTCCATAATATAAAATAACAGAACTGTTTCTTTGTTATCTGTAATTGTCCTTGTACCTGATAGTAGTAATTATGATTAGATTTTAATCTATAGCAATTATTTTTAAATTCCATGTAAGTTATTTTTTTCTTTATTATTGCATCTTCCGGATCAAATTTAGATGCCGAAAAGGGGCATTTTACCTCCACAATACTATCATCAGAATTTGTTACACCGTCAGGGCTTGCTCCAAGATATTGATGTTCCAGATGAATAAATAACCCACACTGAGATACTTTCAAATTATATTTTGTTTCAAAATCTCGTATTGCATTTGATTCGTGATCTACTCCCCAACGTGTAGCAGCATTACCTCGGAAATCTTCATATAGTATTTTTTTTATAATTCCACAGCATGACGTTGTTGATCGCAGTTTGCATATTGGACCGAAAGTTGATGCTGTTAATCTAAATAGTCTTTGCTGCTTCCATTCTGGATTACTGACTTGTCCTACTGTTGATTTTTCTATTTTCTCTAAGTCGTTAGGGGATTTTTTATAGTTGGTGTTTAAAAAAATATTTTTTTTAGAAGTAAACTCTTCTTCATTTAAATCATCGTTTCCCATCTCTGCTAAACCATAATCTTCATCGGGAGGCACAAAGGTCTTTTTTTTTGACTTAAATAATTTTTTCTTCGCCTTGCTTTTCATACGTCGTCTTCTTAATATATTAATGTATTTTTGACTATGTTTACCGGGACTTTTATTTGTGATGGCTTTATGAAGAATACTGTAATATTCTTCTTTCTTAATGAAAGATAAAGCTGCTGCTCTGCATCGAATATCATATCCATTTTTTATGGCAAAATTTATTCTTTTACCACCCACAAATTTACATACAACAGAGTTGTATGATTCTGCTGCATTATTATTCATGTTTAGTAACAGACTGTATGCGTTCTGAATTAGTCTATTGCCACAAAAAATAATGTCGTCCAATAAACCAGATTCTTTCATGGCATCTACATAATTTTCTTCATTATCTTTTAATCCTGTGCAAAAGTATTGTTCACAATTTTTATGTTCACCAAATACGTGATATGGACAGTTCAATATATCATTTGTAAGCTTTGATATCTGTGTAGTAATATCTATATTTTGTTGACGCCAGTGACCAACTGCTTTTGAAATTCCTATACGTAATCGTAATATTCTACTATTTAAAAATGATCTTAATTTTGTGTTAACATATTTATTTTTCGTACTTGTTGATTTTGTACCTAAAGTTCTTAATCTGGTACAGTAATTGCGCAACAAATGATTGCTACATTGAATTTTTTGTACAATAAAATCATTGCCATATGGTTTTGCAGCACATATCCCCAATTAATTTATTATACTTGATACCATGTAATTGCATACTACACATGAAGCCTTCAAGTATAATGTCGGCTTCCATAGATGTTGATGTTGCAGTCCAGTTTCTAAAACATTTATGTTGCGGAGTTGGAATATTTTTTGATATATATTTTTCACAAACTGGGCAATATTTATTTCTTACAGCCATATATAATAGTTTTCCAGTTTTTGCTCCCACAATACAAGCAACTCCAGAAGCAGCATCATAATTGACTTTATAAGATCTTTTGGACCAAGCTCCGTCAGCGATGACAGTAACTAAAGGGTAACCGTCTTTATCAACGTCACCAATTGCCCGAGCTAAATCTGCTTCTTCTTTTCCGGCTTCTTCCATGGCTTTCCATGTGGTTTCTTGAATTTTTTCTGACACGATATCATAATGATTAGTGTATTTTCTATACGACATTGATGGTATGTCCATTATAGCATGTTGTTCAATCATTTCAGAATGGCCACCTCCTGTACTAACCATTGCAAGTACTGAAGCAGTGTTTATATTCAAATTAGTAGCAGTCGGATTTTCGGTTTCAATTTTTTTAACAATGTTACACATTCTACACTTCAGTGTAAAAATTGAAAGTAGACCTATTCTTTTTTCCGATATAAAATCCATGTCGGATATGCCACAATCAAATGGAGAATGAGTTTTGCTATTTAATATGTTATTAAGAAAATAATTAATATCGACAATTCTTCGTCCTGACGGGAAGGTTGTCGGATCAGCAGTTTTATTATTAATTTCATGAGTACACCCTTCTTCTTCATTACAGCCACTATTAAAAATACCATCTACATTGTTGTTTCTAGGAAGTTCATTTTTATGGTCAACAGCACTGGAATATATATCTGAACACCCTTGTTTTTCATAACAGACACTATTATCATTGGATACTACATCATCTATATTGTTGTCAATGTTGTTGCTATGAAGTTCATTATTATGATCAACAACACTGGAATAAATCCCTTCTTCTTCATTACATGCACTATTATAATTGAAAACTACATTGTTGTCAATGTTGTTACGACGACTTTGGGTTAATCTAAAATTATAATAATAGGCATTTAATTTAATTAATATTGTTATACTATTATTCTATTATTACATACAGTTTTATTCGATTTCGTTTGCTTTTTTTATGATACGGAATATTATGTTTTGTCTTGTTCTTTTTATCCATTGTATAACTTAAAAAAATAATTTTAACTATATTTATAATGCTCTATATATGCTTGTAATAATAAGTACTTACAATATATTTAAAAGTTGCACAAATAATTATAATAAACTTGGAGAATTAATAAATAGTACGCATTCGTTTCAAATGTGTTCGTAGTGCCCGGACTACGAGGGGGTAGTCCGAACGTGGGCGCTAGCCAATCAAATTGCGAATTTTGTAAACAAGAACGGAGCGATACATAGCAATTAGATAGATAGAGACAACAAGTATTCATAGCACAGGGGCTGCCAGCGCGGGCACCTGAGGATGGCGGGGATTTGTGTGCTACGAGCACTGAGCGATAAAATCCCCTTAAGGGGGTTTTATCGCTCAGCGCTGCCAAATCACAAATCCTCGTTATTTCAGGTATCCGCGCTGACAGCCTATGTTTTATGAGCACATGTTGTCTCTATTTATCTAATTGCTATGTTTCGCTCCATTTTTGTTTAGAAAATAACTCAGTTTGATTGGCTAGCGCGCATACAATTTTTTAATTTATTTAACAAATTACTCGACTACTATTTGAAAATTTTATATAATAATGTGATATAAACATTTAAATTTACAATGCAATCAAACTTACGAAGAGTTTTTCTCTGAATTATTGTTATTTAATTGTTTATAAATAATAATAATAACAATTTAAAAAATTCGACAACGTAGCTAGATTTTTACTGCCTTTATCTTTATATGGTATTTTTTTTTTATTTATAGGATTAATAGGTTCGGAGTAATTTGTTAAATACTTTTTTACTGTGATAAAAGCCCCTTAAACAAAATAATAGACTGATGCACAAATACAAAAAACCCATATTTAAAAGAGTGACAGTGGAAAATTATAACCCTATACTAGGAACAGTAGACGTAAAAAATAAAAGATTTACTAGAAAATTCAAATTAGATAAAATCAATTTTTGATTTCAGGGCTTTCACTACCGGTCAATTGGTGAAAATCTCAAATAATAACGGATTCCTCCTATTTGGAATCGGCAATTGTAAATTAAAAGAAGGAGAAATAATTCATTATTTCAACTACAATATAACCCCAATTTATAACGAATATTCAAAATTAAAAAACATTACAACCCAGGTCATAAAACAAATTCAAAACAATGCTCACCTCGAAGAACAAAATAAGACACTGTCATTTTTTCTTGACGACCTTACCCAACAAATAAAAAAACTTTTCAATAAAAGAACTAAACGCGGCTTAATAAACGGATTAGGGAACATAATAAAATCAATTACAGGTAACTTAGACCAAAACGACGCAGAAAAATACGACAACCTAATAAATCAACTAAAAGACAACCAAAAAACACTTCAAAATCAAAATGAACAAGTAATGAAAAACGAAAAACTTTTAACAGATAAATTCAACTCAAAATTAGAGCAAATAAAAATAAATGAGAATAAAATATCAGAAAGTCTAAATACCATAATTCAAATCGTAAACAGAGTACAAGATTGGGCAAGTTTAATTGAAGTAGAAGTAAAAATTAATAAATTATTAATTATCATTCAAAACTTAATAGATTTTTGCAAACACATCGAACTGACGTTAACAATTTGCTCACTAAACAAATTAGACACAACTATCATAAACCACGATGACTTAATACAAATAACGGGTAAAACGGACATTTGGTCACAAATAAACGAAATAACCACATACTGCAGACACGAGAACGAACAGATCCACATATTGATAATAGAACCAGAACTTTCACAAAATTCTTACCCGTTATACCAATTATACCCAATCCCTTTTATTATCGACAAGAAATTATATTAACTAACGGAACCACCCACATATTATATAAACAAATACAACAAAAACATACTAATAGAAAAATTTAACAAAGAGTCTAATAACGCAAACTATTGCTAAACCAAAGGCATAGAAATAAATCACTGTATAAATAACATAGTAAATAAGGAAAATAATGATGACTGTGAAATTATTGAAAAACATAATAAAAATAACGTAATGCAAATACCAAATACCAATAATATAATAATAGTTTCCCCAATTAGTCAAGAATTAACAATAAACTGCAAAAATAAGAATGTAAAGAAAAACTTTCAAGGAATCTTCAAACTTATCAATGATGGAAGTTGTAAAATTAATGAATGGACATTCAATGGAATATCAAAAGACTATAAAGAACTGGAACTTGATAGTATCCAACTTCAAAATTTTGATACAAAAATAAATAAAATCAATCTGAAACCATTACACGAATTAAATATTACATTCTCGCAACTGGAAAAAATAAAAGAAATTAAAGACCACGAAAGTAACAATCATCATTATTACATAATCTATATCATAATTATTGTAATCATACTTTTAATAGTTATAAAAACTGTATTTAAACATTATAGGAATTATAAAATAAAAAGGTCTAAAACCGATGTAGGAATAAATAATTTAGAACAAATAACTGTTAGTTTGTAAATCTTGTGTAAAGTTTAAACTTGATGGGGAGGAATTATGAAATGCAACCCTTGTGAGAATTGCTGAATCAGTTATAAACTTTTCACAGGATAAAGTAATATAAGTAGCTGTAACATTAGAGATAAGGCAGTCTTCAACTGATATCCAGCTTGTAACATCTTGTTCGAATTTAAATAAACTTTTTAAAAACACATTCCAAGTGTTTAATTATTTAATTTATATATATATGAACTGAACACCCTGTGTAATAACATTAAAAAAAAGTTATGTCAGAACAAAGAGTATAGTTACAGTTGTACAGAAAAAAAATTCATAATTTTTACTATTAAAATAACATCCAGTACGCCTTTATAAAACAATACGTGTATTCGGCTTTTTTTAGAGAAAAAATTGAATAACTTGGCAACGCCGCAGAAAACTAAAATGAAATTTATATGTTCGTATAGGTCAATAAAATACAATTCAAAATATATAAAAATATATAGTGTTTCATTTAAAAAAAGACGAACAATTATTGCCAGGTCGTTATGCAACAGCCTGTATATGTGAAATTAATTTTAAGTTATGCTCCTTGAGTAGGCGAAAAATTCTGTTAATAAATTTATGCTGTACTTTTAACGACAAGGGAGATATCGACGACGGGCATTTCGATGACTCACCCTGTATATAATGTATATATATATATATATTTATATATGAGCATTTCCATTACTTTTCGACAACTTTTTTTTGGGTCAAAAATTTCCCAAGCATGAAACTTCGAGGTTTTTTAGAACGAATTGATTGCGAATTTTTCCCGTAAAAACCAATTTTTTTCATCTACAGGGTGTAACAGAAATAAGTGCTTTAATTTTAACCCGTAATGTCCCTCGACGAGAGAAATAATGTACCGTAATCAATTTTTTCCTAACTCTTCTAGTTTTTGAGTTAAAATTCTTCAAAGATTTGTCACAAATTTGATTACCCGCCTATGGAACACATCAACAATCAAATTAAAAAACAACAATTACCGACTGTCAAAACAAAAACACATGTTCACTATTAATTTAATTTATGCTGCGCTGTTCTTGTTACACAACCATCCGTTAATTTATAATCTACTTGCAAACATTGCGTAGCACTGATTTGGTAGTTATGTGACATATATCAATTTAAAGAGAAAAAAATTCTAAGACCCCGTTTAAAGCTTATTTTTCTCAATTACGTCGGAGTTTTTTATAATTCATTAAAATATATATTAATTAGCTATGTTACTAATAAAATTACTAAATTTATGTTGGTATTACATACACACGTAAAGTCAATGTTACCAACTGTATATTAATTTTAAAATTTTTACAAATTTATTTCAATTTATTCATATTAGAATTACTTCCTATATAACTTATATAAAAATTAATTTATTTTTAAATATATATATATTTAATTAAATTATCATTTGTACGATCATTTTATAGTAAATACGATTATTTTGCACGTTATTTTTCTCAACTACGTTGGCAACACTGGCTTTAGTTTACGTCAAAAATTTTTAGGTTATCGTTATATTAGTACATAACAAACAGGCAGTCGTTGTCCCGAGGCCCAAACAGGACAGGAATTAAAAGAGAAATTGGAAGAAGACCAGAAGAAGCATATAATATAATACCAAATGGGCTTATATAGGTTTGAAACTGTACAAAATTGTTTATAAACGTGTTTATATACCCTAAACTTTTTATACGAAATGCAAGAGGAACAATTTTTACACTACACTACAACATTTACCTACATTCACAAATGGTTTCTTATACGCCAACCCGACATCAGCTGCCGCTACACCTAGCGGCCATTGTCAACAATACGTCACTGACACATTGCACGGCGGTGCATGCGAGTTTATATAGAATCGCGTTTATTTTCAACAAAAACGTCGCGAAATGAGTGTCCCGGCCAAATCGCGAATCACGGAACAGCTCTGTTATGTTCCTGGGTATCGTAGCACGCAGTTCGACGAGCCAAAAGTGTCATTTTACCGATTTCCGAGCCGAGATTGGGAGGTTAAACGGAAGGAGCTTTGGATAGCTCGCGTTTGACGAGCGTCGTAAGTGATTTAAAACATTAATTATCATTTTCTTAGGCTAATTTAATTTGTAAATAAATATATATTACTACATAATTAATGTAATATTTAATTCAATAATTTCTAATAACCTACATTTGAATAAAATGTAAAAGATATAGTATACATGACATATGTCGTGCAATTAGTTAAATAAATATGTAAATTAACTGATGCCTGTAATTTTAAATTTATAATTAATAAATTAAACGTTTTAAATATTATTTATTTAAAAAAATTGTTTTCTATAGAACTGGAAAAGATGCCTGGGTTCCATCGAAGTACTCCACAATTTGTAGTAAACATTTTGTTGAGGGCGAAAAATCTAACGATCCAAGGAAAGAAAACTACAATCCTACGATATTCCCATGGAAGCCAGAGACATCAGCAGCTGTAGCACGTAGGGAAATTGCAATTATTTAATGGGATATTATAGCTTTTGACAGACATGGTCTTATTTTAACCGTAAACAATTTTATATATACCGGGTAATATATAAATATTGTGTTGTTTAATATATTATTATCTTTCTATTATTTTAATAATAATAAAACTAAGTAACTAAAACCAAGAACTTGCGTTAGTTATCGCAATTGTCGTGAGATGGCGCAGTCTACATGGTTACAGCCGATAACACAGGAATCTTATAGTCTGTGTGGTTGAATTTTATGTAAATATAGCTAAAAATCATTTTACTTTTAAATATATAATTTGTTGTATTATTGTTATTATAACTGTAATAAAGAAGTTTAGAAAATGTTGTCGTTCATTAATATCAACTCATTTCGTTACTTGCAATTCTTAGGTAATAATTATTGGTTCATTTGTTAGTGTGTATGTTTAATATCTATGAAATTAATAACATATAATGGGGTATCTCTGCGTATTGTATTTTGTTTTAAAATGCAGCAGTGATCATTTCACATTTATGTAACAACTTCAGGTTACTTTGGTGTGCGGCGTGGCACGTATAATATGGTAATGATTCAAAAATCTACCACTACAATGATGTCAATCAATTTTCTTTTTCAATAATTTTAAATTAAACATTTAGACTGATATTGAGTATTATTGTCGTCTGAGAATGTTCCTGTTTAGTTTCGGTAGGATCTAAACAAATTCTAAACAATGTTGTGTTAACCCAGTATAAAAAAATGAATAAGAAATTAGTTGTTTGTACTGTTAAATTTTATACAAAAACTCTATATAGGTACTTGAATTTTAACGGGACAATTGAATAGCTGATACCATATTTATATTGTCAACTAAATAATTTTTTTGCTAATCTCAATATAAATTAAAATAATATACTTATTACACTTATAATATGTAAATTTGGTTTGTTCTTAAATATAAACATTTTTGCAACAATATAATAATATACACTAATAATTTAAAAATTAGTCTGTACCTCATATCATCGTTGTCATCGTATTAGTGACTGAAGAATCCTGCGGGGATTCCCCACTCATTAAAAATGTCGGCAGGAAGGAAGAACGACGTAGTAGAATTAGGTAATGTAATAAATATTATGATTAATTGAATATAGAAATAATTATAGTTATATGCATTATTATTTGTTGATTATATTACAGAAGACAACATGGACAAAGTCATAGCGAAAGCAGCAGCAGATGTTGAAGATGTTGCTATTGCAGAATCGTCTGCTCTAGGTAAAAACAATAATTAATATTTATATAAATAGTAATAAAACAAGTCATACAATTTTCTGAGTTTTAATTTTGTTTCAGCAACACCTTCAACATCTGATGATCATGAACATGATATAACAGCGGGGCAAGACAAGAAAGGTTAGTTAATTTCATATTTCTTTAAATGTGCAGTAAGGTGGTTTTTTCGTATTAATTATGTTAATAGTGTCTCGAAATTTAAGAACAAATAAAGATAAATGAGCCCAACACACAAGTTGGGAAGAGCTATAATATATATTTACCTATATTAAATATTGTATTATCTGTACTTACATGAAAGTTATCAATTCTTTAATTATCGAATCGGAAATATGCTACTCCAGAAAATTGTAGAATATAGGAACGCGATTATCGGATGTTAATGAGTGTTAGGTGTTAGTCATCCCAATCTCATCGTAATAATATTAAATATAGAAATAATTATTGTTATAAGCATTATTAATTTTTGATTATATTACAGTTGACATTATGGAAACTGATGTTGTTGCAACAGCGATGTCTTCTGTTGGTAAGAGCACCCAGATAGCACAATTAACCAGAAGATATCTATAGGTTTTCTTATTAAAGATATCTGTAAGATAATATCGAAAGATATCTTATTGATAACAATTTGAAGATATCTCATGTACTGTGAACTTAAAGTAATCCTTATAAAGATATCCCTTTGATATCTCCTAAAATTGATCTTATAGTTATATTTTAAAGTCTTAACAACGATACCTAGGATGTCATAGTGAAGATATTTTAAATACTATGAACATAAAATAATGCATTTGAAGTAAACCATTTGATATCTTCTAAAATTGATTTTACAGGTATCTTTTACAGTTATTCTAACGATATGTATCATCTAAACAACGATCCGTAGTGGTAAATATAACTTATACAGAATGTTCCACAACTTAGAACAAAAAATTAAAGGGTATATAGACGTGCTGATCAAGAAACAATTTTTTTTAATTCTCAAAAAAATTGCATCGTATTTCAAGCAAACATTTTTTCGGTAGTTATTTTAATAATTGTTTTCAAATATTTTACAATTACAGTAATTGTTTACATAATACCTAATACTAATAAGTGTCTAATATTGTGTAAAAGCTTGAAATACGATGCCATTTTTTTGCGAAAAAAAATTCTTTTTGTTTCATGATCAGCACGTCTCGTACAGTTCAATTTTTTGTCTTAAGTTGCGGAGCATCCTGCATCATGTGAACTGAAAGTTATATATTAAGTTTGGAATATGTATCAACAATGTATTTTTGCGTACAGCTGATTATTACAACAATTTGTAAAAAAATTAATATTCAAACGCATATCGTAATACATAGTATTCTCATCCACGAAGAACCTCTTAAAGTAGGTATACAGCGTGGTCTAGTGGTTACTGTTTCGAAGTTTGATTCCTAAATCTCATGGTTCGAGTCCCGTCAAGTTGGCAGATCGTCCTCAAATTCAGCATTGTTATGTGTTGCTAAATCCTCAGTTACATCAACTCGTCGTACATAATTGCGATATAAATGGTATTACTTTTTAGGTTTGCTTCTATAATTGACTTAATAAATCGATTTTCAGAAATGTAAAATAGATATTAGTAAGAGATGTATAGGATAACTTTTAAAGATGTTTATAAGATTTAAAAAATAATAACTTTCAGATAACAGCGATATCTCATATAAGATAACGTGATCTAAAAGATATCTTCAGGATTTACTTTGTGCTATGTGGGCAATAATTTATATTTATATAAATACCTTCATACAATACCGAGTTTTATTTTTATTTCAGCAACAACATCAGCTTCCAATCGTGGCGGCGCAACCAATAAGAAAAAAGGTTTGTTAATTTCATATTTCTTGCGCAATAATGTGGTTTTTTGTATTAATATGTTAATAATGTCTCGAAATTTCAGAATTAAAAAAAGGTTCAAAGACCCAACATGGTAAGAGCAATAATATTTATATAAATATATAATGTTCCGTACATACATGAAAGTCATCAATTTGTGGAATTAAGTTAGTCAAAAATAACATCGTAATAGAAGTACGATGACTTCGGTTATTTGTTTATGATTTGACATTAGGAACAGATATTGATGTAAATTATTCGTTATTTAGGAGAAGTAAAGATAAATAATAGTCAAATAATAATTGTATAGTACTATATATTGTATATTGTATACTGATTACATAATACCGACTATTATTATTGTTTCAGCTGCAGCTACAAAAAAGACAATGAAAAACAAAAAACGACGACAACGTCAAAAAAGTAAGGCAAATAAATTGCAAATATTTTGTACAACATCTAATAATTATTGTATAAATTTCAATTGCAGTTAAAAAAGCAGCAGCTAAAAAAGGTACCTACCGCGCGTGTTTGTGTGTGTGTGTGTGTGTGTGTGTGTGTGTGTGTGTGTGTTCGTGTGTGTGTGTGTTAAAAACATTTAATTTTTTTTGTATTTTCAGAGCAAAGACAACAACAGCAGCAGCAACAACAACAGCAGCAGCAACAACAACAGCAGCAGCAACAACAGCAGCAGCAGCAACAACAACAGCAGCAACAACAGCAGCAGCAGCAACAACAACAACCTCCAGGATATATTGTAAATATTTATAACGTTATATAATAAATCAAGTAATACACACTAAATTTTTTACAGCACCCCGAAACAGTAGCTTTTATGTTGGGGAAGATTATTGAAAATATTAAAAAATAAATAGTACCTATATCATTATGTAGTCCTATTATTTTAAAATGCAATTACCTCAATTATCCTACAGCCACTAAAGCAACATACACAGTATTTTTTACTGTTGCGTGTGTGTGACTTCTGTGTCCATGTGTGAACAGGGAATTAGGAGTGAGAGACAGCAGAGTTTGACATTTTTAGTAGGTAAGGTAGTGTTTTTGATTTTGTATATTTTGTAAGTTTTTCATACTTTAAATTATATATACCGGTAGTGATACGTATTAATGCCAACAATTATGTTGTCAGTTAAACGCGAAAATTCAAGAGGACGTCACAAATTACCTGTTTGATTTTGTATATTTTATATCTTGACTTCTGTAAATGTATACGTATGTTTTATGACAAGTCTTTATTATGGACAGAATTTTAAGGACCGTGGCATACACAACAAAATTTAACATGGTTACATGCATAAGAATATAACTTAATATCTGTATTTTTCTTTATAGGAAAACATAAACCTTTACTTCAGACAATAATTTTTAGTAAATGTATTGATTGTGGGATGAGAAACCCTTTTGGCTAAAGTGTCGAATAGCTTACATCCTTAAATTTCAGTTAGCTTGGTATTGTATCGCATCAGTAACATTCTCTGACCTAAAATAAAGCATAATTAGGCCGCCGAAATATTACGAGTTTATTAGTTTTTAGGGTTTTAAAGCAACAACGGCCAGATCCAGATATAAAAATGATGGTGCAAAGTGCGCAAAACATGTCGTGTATTCTGCTTACGAAATATATCAACCTCAAGTAAACATGACTGTACTAGGTGTGCTCGTACTAATAATATTATGGCTTTTGACAGTGTTATACATGGTCTTATTTCATCGTCTGTTTAATGCCCTGTTCACACGTTGCTACTTTGAAGACGCATACGTGCTACTGTAGCATGAAAAGAAATTCAAATCGAAACAATTACCGCAAAAAATCGCTATCTACACACACAACGATCAACGATGTGAAATTATCAACGAGTAGTTCTTGATACTTTGATGCTACAAATTAGCAGCGCTGCTATTTGACAAGCGACTCAGATTTTTTCTTGCTACAGTAGCACGAATGTGTCTTCAAAGTAGCAACGTGTGAACAGGGCATAAGCTCAAAAATTTGCTTATATCCCTAATTCACATTTTACACGGTAATCATATGATAAAATAATGAAATTTTTATCTAATTTAGCGATATAAAACATCAGGCAGTCTTATGACAGTTTTTGTGTTGTCAAACTGTGGACTTAGGATTGACATTTGTATTATTTCAAAAGGTGCAGTAACATATAAAATACATTAATATTATTGTTTCAGTGTTTCTCAGTGTTACCTACTAATTATTTCATCGTCTGTTTATGCATTTAAGGTTAACAAATGTCATATGTTCATCATTCACAAGAAGTTAGCCGTAAAAGATCTGTTATCCAAATGTACCAATCAATAATAAATAAATATTGTTTAATTTTTTTTTCATATACTTATTTTTCTTAATTTTAATAATAATAATATTGATGAAAAAAAGTCTAGATCTTGCGTTATTTGTCGCAACTGTCACGAGATGGCGCAGTCTACATGGTTACAGCCGATAACATAGGAATCCTATGGACTGTGTGGTAAAATTTGATGTAAATATAACTAAAAATAATATTTTTTAAAAATGTGATTTGTTGTATTATTGTTCATATTTCTGTAATAAAGAAGTTTACAAAATGTGGTCGTATATTAATATCAACTGATTTCGTTACTTGCAAATCTTAGCTAATAATTGGTTCATTCGTTAGTGTGTGTTTAATATCTATGAAATTAATAACATATTAATGGGGTATTTCTGCGTATTGTATTTTATGTTCTAAAAATGCAGCAGTGATCATTTCACATTTTTTATGTAACAACTTCAGGTTACTTTGGCGTGCGGCGTGGCACCTATAATATGGTAATAGTTCAAAAATCTACCACCACAATGTTGCCAACCAAATCTTTTTCAATTTACAAAATAATTTTAAGTTAATTTCCTAATTTACAGCTAATTTATATAGATAAAAATTATAACCATTGACTTATTGTTATACTATTACTTTATTTGTAATTATTGTAATGTGTTTAATAAATCGTATCAACATTATTTTGGTTTCTTATGGTTTACGTTAGTCGCACTTTTTTATATAAAAGGTGCTGCTATCCTCTCTCTTTTTAGAGCTATTCTGGAGATATATTGCGATTTTACAGCGTTCCCATAATCGATTATTGGTAAGTGTACATTATTTATCATCTTCTTTAACCTGGGTTAATAGAAAATAGTAAAAAACATGAATTACGTATATATACAAATATTTGACATTTAACCTTCACAAGGTCAATTTTTGTCATTCAATATTCGATTTTAGCTAATTATTTTATAAATTTGATAGTATATATTACATATTAAGCAAGTTAATATTATTGTCGTCGCGTACTAATATTTTACGTTTCAGTTCAGTATATTAAAATCAATGAAATTATGGATATGAACAAAACAGAAGTTAGACGGCGAATTATTTTTACAAATATGTTATTAATAAATAACAACAATATAGAGACAATAATTCTTAGTATATCGTCGGCGATCTGAAAATACCTGCTAAGTGAAATTATGTAGTTTTGCAGGAGACTTAAAAAAGTGTTAAGCGTTTGGCAAACAGAATCCTCTAATACACCGTAAATATACATACAATAGCTGCTATCTACATTATGATAAAAATATTTATATCGGAACATTAAGAAAATTGACTTACTTTTTTACTTTTAATACAAAACTAAATTTAAACCTGTATAATAATAGTTCAATAAATTTTCATTTACGGCAGAGCACGTCTAAGCAGCTATTATGATTTTAAATTTTATATGAGAACTAGAGATAGCAGATATTGTCACAAGTTACAACAGGTCGAGACGATACCAGGTATTGTTTTTCTTTAATATAGTAAACAAGTTATATTTTTGTAGTCAGCAGAACATTTGCTATGGTGCGCGATATTTTTCCAAAAATGTTAGCAGCAGGTGTAGTGTATTGGATAATTATTATGATGCTGTAATGTATTAGATAAATGTATTGGTAAACAAATTATAGTAAAGAAGTGTATTTATGATTAATGCGATATGATTTGAGTCGAGTTGATGGCAGTTTGTTAATCTGTGTAGACTTTCACAAACCAATAAAGTTAGGACAAATACGTATGCGTGTCTTATAGAATAAACCTACGACAACGAACACTACAGCAGGTATTGTCATATTGCCGACGATATTTCGTATAATTAATAGTATATGAAAATAAAATATCACTAATATTTTGAAGTATTATACGCATCTAACTATTATTAAAAAGTTTCAGGTTTATTTACATGTACCTACTCTTTCTACGGTTATTTTATGTTCCATTAACTAATTGCACTTGAAAATTTGTAAATCAGTACACTATTATAATTTTGTGTACTAATAATCTCTTCCAGATTTTTTGTACATATCTATTCATGAAATGTACTTATATTTGTGAATTATACATACATTCTGTTTATAATATAAACGTGAAAAGTATGTGCGGTTACCAGCCGTACTATGTGTTATACTCAAAATTGGGTATTGGGTATACCTTACATACACTCGAGGAAAAAAAAATGCACCACTCGAAAATGCACAAGAAATGGTAAAATTTTAAAGTGCGATATCTCGGTTGCATTTCGACGAAATTGGATGAATCTTCGAGTTCTGAAAACGTTGAAGTCTTATCTTTAATGTGATGATAGTCAATGTAACAAAAAATCTACTCCACCCCCGCACCCCCTAAGAAAAAAAAGTACCTGATGTAAAAAAAGGTTCAACTTTGGCAGCTCATACGCAGTGCCAAAAAAACAGGGTAATAAAGATCAACTTTTTCCTTCAAGGTCCCCAAAATTTCAAGTACCTGCCTATGATGATTTGGCGCGAAGTTATGAATTTTTGAATAGGGAACTTTCATAGGGAAGGTTTCTGAATTTCATTAACAATTATCTAAAAGTGACTCTAAAACTTTGATTTCTTTATAACCTTTGTTTTTTTAAATGTTTTAAGAAATAAACGAATTTGGTGCGAAATCGGACAAGTTATGGCCAAAAAGCACAAAAATACCAATTTCATCAAAAATTCATAACTTCGTGCCAATTTATCGCGCGTACTTGAAAATTTGATAAAATTGAAGAAAAAAGATTGAACTTTATTGTCCTGTTAGGCAATAAAGCCCACGATTTTTTTAACTCACCCTACAAGTTGCTACAGATGGACATTTTTAAGTCAAAAACATGTTTTTTTATCCGGGGGTGGCAGGGGGTGGATCGGGTTTGGTGGCAGATTAACTTACAGAGTCGAATAGAGAAACCTTCAACGTTCTCGGATATCCAAAATTCATTGATTATCGTTGAAAATTCGTCAAGTTATGGTCAAAAAAACTCAAAAAGGCACTTTTTTTCAAAAATTCATAACTTCGCGCCAAATCATCGTAGGTAACTGAAATTTTGCGGACCTTGAAGGAAAAAGTGATCTTTATTACCCTGTTGGCCAATAAGTTCCACGATTTTTTTGGCACTGCGTAAGAGCTGCCAAAGTTGGACCTTTTTGGACATCAGGTACATTTTTTTCTTAGGGGGTGGAGTGGATTTTTTGTCATATTGACTATCATCACATTAGAGATAAGACTTCAACGTTTTCAGAACTCGAAGATTCATTCAATTTCGTCGAAATGCAACCGAGATATCGCACTTTGAAATTTTGTTATTTTTGGCGCATTTTCGAGTGGTGCCTTTTTTTTCCTCGAATTTATTATTGTATGAAATGTTGTGTATTTTTGTTTAACTAAATATAGATATAATTATTATCGTTAATTATTAAATTATGATAATTAGAACATTAAGTAATATTTAATTTTGATCAAAATTTTTAAATTAATAATAATAATTCATTGATATTTTAAAGATTAATCTAATTTTCATTTCAAATAAATTATTATTATCTTCATTTTCTATTAATCTAATTTTCATTATAAATAAATAATTATTATCTTCAATTTCTATGAACACAACATTTTCTTTTTGTTTCTTTAACAGATCATGCCACCGAGGAAGAGACCACGCTTCGCCTGGGACGAAGATAAGAGGAGGTACGTGGTTCACTGTTTAGTTAGAGCTCGTGAGGTGAGTGATACACAAATGGATGTTGTTAAAGAATTGCATAAGCGATTTTTATACGAATATCCTGAGTGTAAGCTTGCAGCGAGAACGTTATTCACTTATGCTGTGGAAGCTAGGTCTGGAAAACAACTTCCTGGCGAAATAGTGTGCCGCGTACTTCGGTGGACCCCCGAGAAAGATGCGTTTTTAGGTGAATGTGTCTTGCGTGCCCTCAAAGAGAACCAAAAGTCCTTGGACTTAGGTTTGCAGGCAGGTAAAATTGGTCATCACGGTCAATTTAGGAACCTTGTCATGCACTACTTTGAGGAACGCTACCCCAATGAACACACATCTGTTGCCATTATTAGTCGGATAACGACTCTTCGTAAAGAGAAACGTATTCCTGCTGATAACGGTGGTGCAGATGATGATGATGATGTTGAGCAAGCTGTTGTTATAGATGCCACAGGTGACTTTCGACCTAATGTTGAGAGTGGTACTGTAGCAGGGATGACGACAGTTGTAATAACTGATTTTCAAGAAGCTAAGAAAATCAAACTGTTTTTTAATAGTGTGATGAAGTATTGGGAACTTGGTTTTAAGTTTAGCTTGACACCTGTGTTTGCTGGGGCATGTGCAAAGTGCTCCTGTGTGCTCGTCAACGACTCAAGGAGCCGCATGAAAATATTAACGTTGCCACAACAACCAAATATTTTCATGTACTACGAAGCAAACGATGTAGCGTTGAAAGTAGTTACTAATGTAGCTACAAATAAATGTTATGTTTGTGCTTTGTGTAGTAAATGGGATTTGTTAGCCAAGTACCGGTTAGCACCTAACCCATTGAAAAACTTGCCGCTGCCTAGGGTTATTTCGGTTTTGAGTAATGAGGATAAACGTCAAGTTTGTTTGATTGCACTTAAATCGAATGTAGCTAAGGCTAGCAGCGAGGCGTTGCGAGTTTTTAAACAACAACGTGGTGATTATGTTACGCAACGTAAGGGCGACGCATGTTATTTTGATATGTACGCCATGATTGTTAATCGGCAACCAATTCAAGCGAATAGAAATCAGGGTAGTGGTAATAATGCAACAATTGTTGCCGCTTTACGATGGTTACGTCAAAATAACCATTTGTATGATAGTTTCGCTGCGAATTATGAAACACTGTTACGTTTTATGAAACGCAAACCGGAACAGCCGACAACAATTCCCGTCATGAGCGATGATATTGACTTTGATCCGGCAGGACCGAATCAAACCAAGACATCAGTTCTTGATGGTGAAAAAGCAGCTCTGATTATTCCTGCATATAATGTTCCTTCACGGGGTGTAAATGTTGGGAATACTGTCACTGCTACTCAGCATGTGCGGAACTTGACGTCTGCCGAGGCGAAAAGTAAGCACAATCAATTGGTGAATGTTTATAACAAAGACGAATATTTGGAGGCGAAAGTATTTCCGTGGTTGTTACCGTATGGCATCGGTGGTTGGTGTAATGCAAACAATCAAGGTTTTACTCGTGGTGCATATATACGCTGGCGTTTGCGTATGTGTGATGGCCGTTTCCGAGATTGTGAGGACTACATGTTTTACATGTTAAATCTTATAATTAAGGAACGTCTCCAATATTACTCATCGGTTAAAGTAAACGTTTCGAAATTGGCTGCACCCATCACTGTACAGAAGCTCATAGAGTCGCGCTCCGGTAATCCATATGACCAATATGGAACGGAGGTACCGGCGTCAATTCCTAATTCAAGGAATTATTGGGCTTCTAAAACCCTCGATTTGATTGCGATAACTCAATACATGGGTAGGGTACCGGATTTCTTTGTTACATTAACAGAGAATGACAGTTGGCCCGAACTCCAGGCTATCATTCGTGATGGTATGGCAGGTGTATTTGATACGTCTGATCCGAAAGAATCTGTGGAAATCCATAAATGTGGTTTACCGGCAATGAAATATCCAATGCAAACTGTCGTCGTGTTTTACAGACGTTTGCAGGAATTTCGTCGTAGGTTTCTACAGGATCCTAAAGGTCCATTTGGAAAAGTACATGATTTTTGGATTCGAATCGAGTACCAAAAGCGTGGTTCTCTGCATGCGCATTTGGTAGTTTGGTGTGAAGAAGGAACTGTACCTGATGGTGTAGTATCAGCAGAGATGCCTCGATATGTCCAACACCCACACAATGGGAAATGGCGAGATATTGTTGGCAGCATCCAGTTACACAAATGTTTTCCACAGAGGTGTTATACTGGATCAAAGGGAAAAAAGTTGAAACGGTGTAAATATGGTTTTCCATTTGCACTGAATGATACTGAAGTACCGGAGACTAGTGGCGTTAGATATCGATATGTTCGACGTGATCCTGAGGATTCGCGAATAATACCGTATAACTTAGAGCTGCTACTCTTCTGGGATGGTCATGTTAATGTCCAAAAGGTAACGAACGGTGGTTGGGAGTTGTACCTAGCCAAGTATGTTGCCAAATCCGAGTATCCCATACGTATGCGCATCACAAATAAACGTCAAACAAGTGATTGTGAATTTGTTAACGGTAATGTTGTAGTAGCTAATGACGATTTGTCATCAGAGGCAACTGTAACATTACGTGACAAAAAAGGTCGCGTTGTACGTAAGAGAATACGACATGAAGCGGTTGTACGCTTTAAGGAGTATTCACCGTACGGTAACGAACTTGAGATGTATTGTTTAACAAAACTTCTACAAAATGTACCAGTTAATCGACAAAGTTTAGCTGCTTTGAAAGATAAGACCGGTTCATATTTGGAGGAGTGTTTAAGCAGGGGTCTCATTGAGGAGGAAGATGAGGCTAAGCAGTTTCTTGAGGGTGCAGCCAAGCGTGGCATGACGCTTGATCGCCTTCGTGAAATAGCTTCTCGTCTGATCGACGGTAACTGGCTACAGAATCAAGACGTTGATCAGTTGCTGGAAACTGTCGCTCCTTACCAGATGCACAGAGAGCGAGTACGAGCCGAAGCTGTTGAGGATGACGATGACAATGTTGTTATTATTGATGATCAACGCGATGGCTTGGATTTAAATATCCGAAAGTACTTGCCGGTCAATGAGTATATCTCCAAATTCACGGAAAGTCAACGTGCGGCTTTTGAATTTGTGACCGATGCCTGGCTGAAAGGTGAACAATGTCTTGTCCTTATTACCGGTGGTGGTGGTGTGGGCAAGTCATTTTTACTTGATGCATTTGTGGCATTCTGTATTGAGCATCAACGGACTGTACAAAAGTTAGCAACAACTGGATGTGCAGCCCATTTAATTGGTGGCATTACAATCCATACATTCTTGCGAATGACACCGGATTTGGAAAGTCACATTGAACGCGATACAACTGATGCTTTTATGATTGATCGCCTTGAGGTGTTGTTAATCGATGAAGTGTCAATGTTGGAGGAGCGCGTTATGATGAAACTCGAAGACTGTATGATTCACCATTCACGCAGTCATAGCTCACAGCAGAAAGTTTCGACATCACTGAAACGTTTTGCGGGCAAGAGTGTCATTATGTTCGGTGATCCAGCACAATTACCACCAATTGGCAAACATATTTGGCAACCTAGGTTGTTAAATGGTTTCCAATTTATTGTGTTGAAGGAAATTGTTCGACAAAAAGGTGATCGCAGATTTACTGATTTGTTGAACCGCGTGAGACTAGGGAAACCAAACGATTCCGATATAGAGTTGTTGAAAACACGTGTTGTTACAAATGCGGAGTTACAACAAATTGATATTGGTGATCGTGGTCTCATGTTGTTTCCGACACGTCGACAAAAAGATGAGTTAAATAGTTTAGAACTGGCTAAGTTACCCGGTGAAGAACGGTGTTATCCATCTGAAGATGTTGACGGAAGTGATAAACCACTTCCACAAAAAGCACGCGAGTATATTTTCAATTTAAGTGCAAAGATACAGCTTTTACCAGCTGCTTTGTATTTGAAAATTGGTGCTCGTGTGATGCTCGTCAGAAATCGTAATGTCGAACATGGTTGGGTGAACGGTACGTTGGCTACGGTTGTTAGTATGTCCGATAACTATATAGTTATTGCGGCTATTGATGATCCAAGTAAACGTCTGATAACTTTCCGTGTCCGTCAGGAGATTCGCTATCAGGATGGTGAAAAACTCCAGTATTTCAGACGACAGTTTCCCCTTGACTTGGCGTATGGTGTTACTATACATAAGTCGCAGGGACAAACATTAGACATTATTGCAGTGTCAGCGAGTGGCTTAGGTTTTTCTGGACAGTTTTACACAGCTATTAGTCGTGTACGTACACTGGACGGATTATACCTATTGCAATTCGATCCTGACTGTATATTTCTGGCACCAGATATTGGTAGTTTAATTAATTGGATGGATGAAGTTGACGTCACTCGACCAAAACCATCTGATTGGTTTAAACCACCAATGCCAGTAGTATCGCATAATATGTCTAAATTAGGTGGATGGAAAGTTGTTATTGCACCTAATCAACAGGTGGTAAATAATGATACTTTTGGTGCCACAATTAGTACGAAACGTGTACATCCGATGAAAACTGTTGTTGATGATAATAAACATGCCACAATATCATTACAACAGTTTTCTGATCATCATAGTAGTAAAAAACGTCAATGTGGTGATGATGATGATTTACTTATTGATGATATTTTGGATCGTCTACATCGTATAGACACTGAACGTCCATTAGAAATTTTCTTTGAAACTTTCGACACATGGGTTAATGAAGAAATTCGTGAGCAATGTGAACAATGGATTTGCCGTTTAGTACGTGAACGTGGCTGTGTATTTGATGAAACAATTCATCCTGTGGATCGAATTCGTACGCAACAAATATATTCAGTCATATCCGAACAAAATGGTCGTGTCGTACAAACGTTAGGTGATAGCTCGTGTTTGTATCATGCGTTGTCATTGTGTTTATTAGGTCAACAATTTTATGATCGTAAGTTACGATTATTATGTTGCTTGATCTTTAGACGCAATGCAACGTTTTACGATACAGTCCATTGTCGTAATCATTTCGATTATGATAATGTACAGCAGCTAATACACCAGACGTCTAACTTGCAAGGTGGTCAAGATGCGTGGGGCGGGGCAGCTCACCTACATGCTATGGCTACAATTGCAAGACGCGAAATCTATGTTTACATGGGTTTCGTAACAACAACCGGTAACGATGGTCGTCGTCGCATTGATCCAAAGTATAATATCAATCGAGATTTATCTCTTGGTGAGTTACAACGGATCGATGATGAAGGTACCATGCCTGGAGCATATTTTACCCGATATGTTCCCATGGGAGATTTACAAGATGTACGACCATTAACTGTATTGTTAACCGACTCAGGCGTAGCCGCACATTACTCAGCTATTTTACCGGTAGTTCAGGAAGTGCCTTTGGTTATACCAAAAGTTGTAGTACCACCACGATTACTACAACCTGAGCCTATGGAGGTTGACGATATTATCGACATTACGTAAAGTTATTTAGTATGTGAGAAAAATATATTAATTATATACATAATATACTACATATATTTTATGATGATCCCATAAAATATATGTATGTGTAAGTCTGTATATTGGTATAATAATATTTTTCTTCGCTAATTTGTAATATTGATTATTAAGTAAGATAATGGTAGTAACATTATTTATCAATGTTATGGGTACATTATTGATGCTTAAACATACATATAACTTATTATAAAATAATTTTTATTATTTGATATAATAACAATATGTATTATGACTGTATCTTTAAAATAATATTTTTTTAAAATAATACTGCAATAATTTTACATTTTGTACATTATACATTTATTATTTTATAATAATGTATTATATATTCTAATTCTCTGAATATACATATATTTAAATTACATAATGCAGTATACTATGTTGTTAAAATTATATTATTATAAATAACAGTCTAAATAATATTGGTTTTACATGAACGATTTTAGTAACATATAAATTTTGTACAAAGTTTTCCTATCATTTTGTTTAATTACTTACTACTAAAAAATACAGGTAGTTAAACTAAAATAATTTAAATTGTATTGGTTTAGTTATAGTGAAGATGGTGTTTAAAGGAAAATTTTAATGATATCACTGAACACCATTTTTTTATAAACAATTATTATTAGTAACATAAAAAACACACACAAAGTTCTATAATATATTCTTTATATATTACTAATATAAACATTTTTTTTTGCTACTGAAAAACATGTATTTATGAAACAAATACATACCTACGTAAAAGTACTATTAATTAAATATTAAATATGGTTAATAATTATTATTATCATATAAATTACTGTATATAAGTAATAATTATGTGTCTAATATGTTACTTGAATATTGTTGATACTAAACCAAAATCTATTTCGTTTGAGTTTGTTGTATTGATTAAGATGAATAGGGAAATTATATTGTAACAATGATTATACCGAACATCTTTTTCATAAACGATGGTAGTAGTAAAAAAAATATATTATATGACTGATATATAGAGTAATTTTTCAATCTTATCTGTTGCATAGTTTTCAAATTAATTATTATTACTGTACTATCAAAAATAGAGATGTTACGAAATAAAAATGTAAATCAATAATACAATTATTAATCAAATCATATCATATCACTATTTTTCTACTAATAATTACATAATATAACTACGGGAACATCGTTGAATATACAACATTTACATAAACCTCTACCACTACTACCAGTAGGTACATTATAACAGTATCGATACATTACGTAGTGACGACGTAAACGAAAATATAATTATTACATCCGCAATGTTTTATGATGATCCCATAAAATATTTATTTGTGATGATGAAATATTTTTTAATACGTGTAATGTTGATATTGTTACATACAATGTACCAAAAAAAAAAGTAATAATTTTGAGTAAACAAAGAAAAGGCGTGTTTAAAGTTTTTATCGAGAAAATATTAAAATATGAAAAAATAAATAATATTAATGATAATATATAAAAATTACTTTTTTATAGACTCTTAATCTGTTGTTGTGATTTGCTAATAATGTTATAAATATTACTTATGATTCTTAATTGAATATATATAATATATAACGGAATAAATAAATAAAACTTAACAGTTTGTTACAAATGAGGATCAAATTTGTTATAACATTGTTGAGAATAACACAAAAATTAAATACAAATAATTAATTTTGTCTGTAAATCATTTACAAGAAATATTAAATCCCTTCAATAATATTTGACTGTTTATATTAAATAATGAGGATCACATTATTTGGTATAAGTGGACAAAAAATAAAAACATAGTAATGTTATACAATAATTTACTTATATAATATCCATACAACCACTGATAATAATTTGTAACTATTTACAAAAACATAATTGTGATTTTATATGCATCTGCTCTGTAATGGCATTCATAAGAAGTTGTGGTGATAGCGTTGAAAGACTATAATTATATGTGTCACAAAACTGCATTCCTAACAATTTGAAAACTACATGAGGATTGTACAAATCATCAGCAGTATCATCTTATCTACGTGATTGCACAAAGTAGATGATGATGATGATAATAACTTTATGGGATATAATATCTTATTTTCTACACAAAGTCGTCGTGAGTATCTCTCTCATTACATATCCACACACATATACTTACTCCCTTACATACATAAATACATACATACATACATACAAACATACTTACATACATATACATTCTACAATGGCTCAAAGGTTAGCAAGTACTAATCCTAAGAGTATATAGTGTATTTTTATACACACTCATGTATATGTTTAATCATTACTACGATTCTATGGTCTACGTACCATTATTTTTGTTGTTGTTGTAGTTGTTGTTTGTAAGTGCATGAGTGTTGTGTTTGTGAATGTGTGTGATATTGAGAGATGGATACATTATAGATTTTGATTACCACTAAATATTAAAATTAATACAAGAAAATTGTAAGGAATAATGTTTTTGTGACACATACATTTTTTTTAAATATTATTTGCCATACATTACTATATTTTTGCTATATAATAATATTGTACGTTACAGAGTAAGTACATTATGTTTTTGTTATGATAAACAAATAATTTTTAATATTGTGCTAATTCGTATATAACTAATTAATATGAAAAAAATATTAAGATACTGTGTTCTTCCATTTTATTATATCAATATTAGAAACATATATATCTATCATTACTATATTTCGAAATAAACTTTTTACACACCAGTTGTTTAAGACTTTTCTTTCTATATAATGTATTATATACCTTCACTCTTTACCTATTTCCTTATCTACAAAATAATAACAAATATAGATTTTTATCTCGATAGTTTAAAGTGACTATGAATGGTAAGTATTAAGACATAAAATATCTTAATAAACCTATGTTTGTTAATTATACAGCTTTATTAATAGTTTAAAAAAATCAGTTTTGTTTGTGGTCAAATACATCAATGTCGTGGACACAAAAGTAGGTAATAATACTATTGAAATGCTAACATAATCATGACCATAACATTATTTCTCAAATAATGCGTCGTGGCATATAGAAAATTTGTGTTGTCACTTAAATCTGTCCGTAATATGTACATAATTTTATTCTGCCTATAATAATTATTGTAGATCGTGACAAATGAAGTTAAATCAAAATTATTAAAACTCAAAAGTTTTATCTTATTCAAGTTTTATATAAGTAGTAGTATTTGGAACAAAAGTGTTCTACTTAAAGACGAGTTTAAATATAAACGGGTTTTATCTAAAGACACATGTTTTATCTAAAGACGTCTTTAACTTAAAAACGAATTAAATTTATATACAGGTTTAAATTAGAGACAAGTTAAATCATAAGACATGTGGCAAAGTGATAGGTGTCAAAATGACATATGGCAAAGGAACAGGTGTCAAACAGACATATGGCAAAGTAACAGGTGTCACTTTTTGACGTCTCTGGATGTGAATGTGAAAGTGACGAGTGTCAATATATAAGTGACGAGCGTCAATATATAAGTGACGAGCGTAAATATATAAGTGACGAGCGTCAATATATAAGTGACGAGCGTCAATATATAAGTGACAAGCGTGAATATATAAGTGACGAGCGTCAATATATAAGTGACGAGCGTCAATATATAAGTGACAAGCGTGAATATATAAGTGACGAGCGTCAATATATAAGTGACGAGCGTCAATATATAAGTGACAAGCGTGAATATATAAGTGACGAGCGTCAATATATAAGTGACGAGCGTCAATATATAAGTGACAAACTTCAATATATAAGTGAATAGCGTGAATATATAAGTGACGAGCGTCAATATATAAGTGATGAGCGGCAATATATAAGTAACGAGAGTTAATATACAAGTGATGAGCGTGAATATATAAGTGACGAGCGTTAATGTGAAAATATTATTATAAAGACGTGTTCTATCTAAAGTCAAGTTTTATGTAACGACGATTTCTATTTAAAGATGAGTTTAACTTACTTTACTTATAATTTAAAGATGAGTTTAACCTACTTTACTTATAACATAAAGATAAGTTTAATCTACTTTACTTATAACTTAAAGATGAGTTTAAACTATATTACTTATAACTTAAAAATGAGTTTAACCTACAGACTTATAACTTAAAGATGAGTTTAACTTATTTTACTTATAACCTAAAAATGCGTTCTACCTACTATACTGGTTATTCTGCGCAGTGATAGTGCTGGAACTGTCTGTTATTTGTTGCGCAGTTATTTTTGTTGTGCGCATTGCGCAATGCTGCAAGCTGCAATCAGCTGATTGATTTAAAGAAAATCGCTGCTGGTAGTTGTTTTCCTTGATAGCGTGCGGGTTTTCGTTTGTCCAAATGTGTGTGTTGTGCATGTTGAAAATACCTTCTCTTATAAATCCCGCCTCATCAGTTGACAATACAAGTGATAAAAATTGTTGCTGCTCTTGTATTTTACCAATAGCCCATTCGCAAAATTGACGTCTACGAGGTGGATCTATATGTAATAAATGTTGTACTTTTTGTACATGGTATGGATGTAGATGTTGTTCTTTTACAATCCTCCAAACTGTCGTGTGATACTCCGTGTTGTGATGATAGTCTCCGTGTACTGGTTCCAGGCTGAGCTTCAATGCCATCCAAAATAGCCTCTTCAACATGTTCAATGTGATGATGACGTTCCCTACCATGATCTTGAGCTGAGGATTATACGATCCATAATCACGGAGATGTTGTACAACAGTTACAAATGTGCGCACATGAGGCACACGACGATTTGGAAAACGTTCCATGTAAATTCGTTGGGCTTGAGCACCGTTTCCCAGAGCCAGACACAATGTCTGTATATTCGTTATTTGTAAACGCAGGCATTTTGAAAGATTTTTATTTGTAATATCTGAGTTATTACCAAAATATTACTTATGTCAAAACTTAATTGGAACAAGTGACACAACAATCAATTGACAATAACAATGATTTCATGGGTAATGCTACTGAAGTAAATAATTATGTGGAACGACTCGTCAATTTACGGGGTTGAAAAAATGCTTTTTAAAAATGCGATTTCTAAAAAATTTTTTACGGAACATTGTTCCTCACGACGAGTTACATTACTGGTTAAATTTAAAGCCCTTATTTCTGTTACACCCTGTATGTAGAAAAAAGTTATGAATTTTTGAAGATTTGAAATTTAGGTAACTTTTTTAAAATAAAGCAATTTCAAAAATTGCAATGACGTGCGTATTTACTAATGAATAATGCTTCTCATGTACTAAAAAAATTTAAAAAAGCACGGAAAAATTTCTTATTGCTTATAATTACGTATTGAAATTTTATTCTTGAAAAATTATTTATTGAAATATTACGCAATTGTTGAATTGCAGAAATAAATTAATAACGGCAATTGGTAATATAACAGTTTATTTTAATGTTCGAACTTAAATTTCAGTGGGTCTTTCTCGCGCGTTTTTTTATTTTTTTTATTACATGGGAAGCTCTATTTTAAGAAAAATTACCTAAATTAGTTATATTATTGAAAAAATGCAACATAGATAAAATTATGCTGTGTCGCATGTTTCTCCCCGTGAGAAACATGCTCTACTGTAATTAGATTCCTAAATCTCGTAGATAATAAGTTTTCTTGTAAATTAAAATAGATAGAATAAGTTAGTCAGTAGTTAAGCTTTGTAGAAGCAACATATCTTGTAGTTGACAAATAAAATTCTTTTTTAAAAAGTAATTTTATAAAGATCGATCGTTAATTGGCGCAGTCTAGGTAGGATTGCTAAACAGTGCTAACGAATATAGTTCTGGTTCACATTAGTGATTTAACGGCAATCAAAAAACCGAATCGATCAACTGACGCTAGCAGCTGAGAGGACATCAGCACCGCAGCATCAAAAACTTCTACGTCGACGCTAACACAGCTGAGAGCATATCAGCGCCGTAGCAGCCGACATCGTGGCCGAGAGAATATCGGACAACAAGTAGAAACCAAGCAACGTAAATCAAGATACATCCGTGGAAGCACATCCACCCACACAGAAGCAGATCTTCAACGGACATGAAGACACTGATTTTACTGTGAGTACCTTATGTCTTTTAGAGGTTACAATTCAGACACAAGCTACGACTCTGACTCCAGTTCAAATTCAAACTCAGATTCAACCTTAATTTCAAAATTAAATTCAGATTCTGAAAACGAACTGTTCCAAATTTTTAATAATAAATTAAAAATAGATCCTTTAATCATGACTGTCCCCGAACTTAAGAAAGAGTACCTGGACATGATCCCAGAGTTTCACGGAGAACGTGAACTCTTACCTCGATTTCTTGAAATATGCGAGAAACTGGTAAACAAATTTTATAATAGAATAGACGTCACTGATTTCCAAAATGAATATCTGATGTCAACAATATTATATAAGATTAAAGATGACGCAGCAGTAAATATCGCGAGTTGTACCATTAGTAATTGGAGAGACTTAAAAGAAGCTTTATTGTCCACATATGCCGACAAACGCGATACTTACACACTAGCAATAGAATTAACCGAACTAAAACAATCACAAAACGAAACACCATTCGAATTTTATAATAAAGTACAACACTTATTAAATCTCCAAATTAGTTATATTAAAACACATAACACCGCTATTGAAAAAGATACTTTAATTAAATATTTTCAAAATTATGCCTTACGCATATTATTAAGAGGTTTAAAAGAACCAATCGGACAACTCATGCGTACTAAAAATCCAAAAGATCTAAATTCCGCTATGAGTATGTTGACAAATGACTTTCAGTTTGATAATGCACAGAAAACTGCTAAACCATCAGCAAACAATCATAATAAACTCATTCCTAAACAGATGCAAAAGTTCGTTCCAACTAAACCGTTATATCTAACTAATTATGCACAACCTAATGCAAATGCAACATTTTATAAAAATAATTACCAAAATCCACAATCAAATCAAAATTATTCTCAAAATTCGCAATTTAATACAAAAACAATAACACAAAATCAAAATCCATCTCCTAGCCAAAGATTTCCAAAACCAACACCCATGAGCATTTCCACTAACAATACTTATCAATAGAGTCCGGATTTTAGGCGCTAAAAAGTTCGATAAATAGGTAGGCAAATAGGCAAAGAAAATGGTCAAAATAGGCCGAAATAGGCATTTATAAATTAAAATAGGCATTAATAAGTCAAATTAGGCATTTAAATTCAATACGGTTTTAAGTATTTTTTTAAAGAATAGTATTCAAATTATGTAGGCTATTTATATTTACTTAAATAAATATTTTAATAAGCAAAATAAACACTAGCAGATGAAAAATATTGCAAATATTAGCAGATAAGCACACTATTAAACTAAAGGTGACTATTTAAATTTTACCGTTTGATCACAATATTTGCAGAATACAACACTACCATCAGTTGTATTAAAGCATATTCCATCTTTATGTCATTTTTTAAAATAATTTAGATATTTTCCAAATTAATGTATTCAAACCAAAAATATCACAAACTTTTTATTTGAAATAATTAAATTGACAAAATAATTTTTAAAAAATCTAAAATATGTTTAAGTTATAAGTTTTATGGCAAGAATAGGCCGAATATAGGCAAGATTACAGTTAAATAGGCATAAAATGCAAAATGTCTCATTTTAGGCAAAATAGGCAAAATAAACGATGCGTCAAAGTGTTTGAAAACTTGTGAAACAAATTTATATCTAATTCAAATTTAAATGCCTTTTTAAATAAGCAATAGGTTTTTTGCCTAAAATCCGGACTCTACTTATCAACCACGACCTGGACCATCCAGTGGTAATCAAAATTTATTATTTAACATAAACGGCGATACATACAGTGACAACGAACTCGAACCTGACACCAACCTTGATAACGATAACACATATTACCAAGAACAACCAGTATAGTAGGTAGAACGCATCTTTAGGTTATAAGTAAAATAGGTTATACTCGTAATTGGCTTAATTTGATTTTAGATTTAATTCATAATCGAATAACTCGTTTTTAGGTTATATTCATCTTTAGATAAAACTCATCTTTAAAATAAATTGGTTTTTAAATAATATTTGTCTTTAGATAAAACTTGTTTAAATACAACTCATCTTTTAATAGAAATCGTCTTTACATAAAACTTGACTATAGATAGAACACGTCTTTAGAATAAACTCGTCTTATGATTTAACTTGTCTCTAATTTAAACTTGTTTTTAAGTTAAATTCGTCTATAGATTAAACTCGTCTTTAGATAAAACATTCGTCTTTAGATAGATTTTTCCATCCAAAGCTTGTATGGATATCCCATCCAAAGCCTGTAGGAGTATTCCCATCCAAAGCCTGTAGAGATGTCGCATCCAAAGCCTGTGGAGGTGATCCATCAAAAGCATGTGGAGATGTTCCTTCTAAAGCCTCCCACACACACATACAAACACACAGACAAACATAAACACAGACACATACACACATAAACACAAACACACACACCAACACACGCACACACAAACATACGCACACACCAACACAAACACAAACTCAAACACACACCAACACAAACTCAAACACATACACACAAACACATACACTCAAACACATACACACAAACACATACACACAAACACATACACACAAACACATACACACAAACACATACACACAAACATATACACACCAATACACGCACACACAAACATACGCACACACCAACACAAACTCAAACACATACACACAAACACGTACACACAAACACGTACACACAAACACATACACACAAACACATACACACAAACACATACACACGTACACACAAACAAATACACACAAACACATACACACAAACACATACACACAAATATACGCACACACCAACACAAACACAAACTTAAATAAATTTATTATTATTATTATTATTAATAAACACCATCACATACACACAAACACATACACACTAACACATACAGATAAACACACGCACACACAAACATACGCACACACCAACACAAACACATACACACAAACATATACAGACAAACACACGCACACACAAACATACGCACACACCAACACAAATACATACACACAAACACATACACACAAACACATATACACAAACACATACGCACAAACACATACACACAAACACATACACACAAACACATACACACAAACACATACAGACAAACACACGCACACACCAACATACGCACACACCAACACAAACACACACACACAAACACATACACAAAAACACGTACACACAAACACAAACACATACACACAAACACATACACACAAACACGTACACACAAACACGTACACACAAACACGTACACACAAACACATACACACAAACAGATACACACCAACGCACGCACACACAAACACACGCACACACCAACACAAACTCAAACACATACACACAAACACATACACACATACACACAAACACAAACACATACACACAAACACATACACACAAACACATACACACAAATATACGCACACACCAACACAAACACAAACTTAAACACCATCACATACACACAAACACATACACACAAACACATACACACAAACACATACACACTAACACATACAGATAAACACACGCACACACAAACATACGCACACACCAACACAAACACATACACACAAACATATACAGACAAACACACGCACACACAAACATACGCACACACCAACACAAATACATACACACAAACACATACACACAAACACATATACACAAACACATACGCACAAACACATACACACAAACACATACACACAAACACATACAGACAAACACACGCACACACCAACATACGCACACACCAACACAAACACACACACACAAACACATACACAAAAACACGTACACACAAACACAAACACATACACACAAACACATACACACAAACACGTACACACAAACACGTACACACAAACACGTACACACAAACACATACACACAAACAGATACACACCAACGCACGCACACACAAACACACGCACACACCAACACAAACTCAAACACATACACACAAACACATACACACAAACACAAACACATACACACAAACACATACACACAAACACATACACACAAACACATACACACAAACATGTAGGTACACACAAACACATACACACAAACATGTAGGTACACACAAACACATACACACAAACACATACACACAAACATGTAGGTACACACAAACACGTACACACAAACACATACACACAAACACATACACACAAACACATACACACTAACACATACAGATAAACACACGCACACACAAACATACGCACACACCAACACAAACACATACACACAAACATATACAGACAAACACACGCACACACAAACATACGCACACACCAACACAAATACATACACACAAACACATACACACAAACACATATACACAAACACATACGCACAAACACATACACACAAACACATACACACAAACACATACAGACAAACACACGCACACACCAACATACGCACACACCAACACAAATACACACACACAAACACATACACAAAAACACGTACACACAAACACAAACACATACACACAAACACATACACACAAACACGTACACACAAACACGTACACACAAACACGTACACACAAACACATACACACAAACAGATACACACCAACGCACGCACACACAAACACACGCACACACCAACACAAACTCAAACACATACACACAAACACATATACACATACACACAAACACATACACACAAACACATACACACAAACACATACACACAAATATACGCACACACCAACACAAACACAAACTTAAACACCATCACATACACACAAACACATACACACAAACACATACACACAAACACATACACACTAACACATACAGATAAACACACGCACACACAAACATACGCACACACCAACACAAACACATACACACAAACATATACAGACAAACACACGCACACACAAACATACGCACACACCAACACAAATACATACACACAAACACATACACACAAACACATATACACAAACACATACGCACAAACACATACACACAAACACATACACACAAACACATACAGACAAACACACGCACACACCAACATACGCACACACCAACACAAACACACACACACAAACACATACACAAAAACACGTACACACAAACACAAACACATACACACAAACACATACACACAAACACGTACACACAAACACGTACACACAAACACATACACACAAACAGATACACACCAACGCACGCACACACAAACACACGCACACACCAACACAAACTCAAACACATACACACAAACACATACACACATACACATACACACATACACACAAACACAAACACATACACACAAACACATACACACAAACACATACACACAAACACATACACACAAACATGTAGGTACACACAAACACATACACACAAACACATACACACAAACACATACACACAAACATGTAGGTACACACAAACACGTACACACAAACACATACACACAAACACATACACACAAACACATACACACTAACACATACAGATAAACACACGCACACACAAACATACGCACACACCAACACAAACACATACACACAAACATATACAGACAAACACACGCACACACAAACATACGCACACACCAACACAAATACATACACACAAACACATACACACAAACACATATACACAAACACATACGCACAAACACATACACACAAACACATACACACAAACACATACACACAAACACATACAGACAAACACACGCACACACCAACATACGCACACACCAACACAAACACACACACACAAACACATACACAAAAACACGTACACACAAACACAAACACATACACACAAACACATACACACAAACACGTACACACAAACACGTACACACAAACACGTACACACAAACACATACACACAAACAGATACACACCAACGCACGCACACACAAACACACGCACACACCAACACAAACTCAAACACATACACACAAACACATACACACAAACACAAACACATACACACAAACACATACACACAAACACATACACACAAACAGATACACACCAACGCACGCACACGCAAACACACGCACACACCAACGCACGCACACACAAACACACGCACACACCAACACAAACTCAAACACATACACACAAACACATACACACAAACATGTACACACAAACACATACACATACACACAAACACATACACACAAACACATATACACAAACACATATACACAAACACATACACACAAACATGTAGGTACACACAAACACATACACACAAACAAATACACACAAACAAATACACACAAACACATACACACAAACACGTACACACAAACACGTACACACAAACACGTACACACAAACACATACACACAAACACATACACACAAACAAATACACACAAACAAATGAACACATACACACAAACACGTACACACAAACACTTACACACAAACACGTACACACAAACACATACACACAAACACATACACGTACACACAAACGCGTACACACAAACACATACACACAAACGCACACACTAATTTTTAACATTAGATTTTAACTGAGATTATTTGCAAGTAACGAAAGGAATGTAAACCATCTTTATTAAGCCCATTTTACATTGAGCAATATTGCAGATGCAAGTGCAACTTTTGACAAGTTGCTTCAATATTGCATGAGTGTAATACAGAAATTATAAAATTATTATTCTAATATATCTGTTCGTGTTCATATATAATATAATATTGATTAGAATTTGTTTAGATCCTACCGAATTAAACAGGAACATTCTCAGACGACAATACCCAATATCAGTCTACATGTTTAATTTAAAATTATTTTGTAAATTGCTGAAAAAGAAAATTGGTTATTAGAATTGCAAGTAACGAAATGAGTTGATATTAATTTATGACCACATTTTGTAAACTTCTTTATTACATAAATAGTAACAATAATACAACAAATTATATAATTAAAAATAAAATGATTTTTAGCTATATTTATCGCCGCACTTAGCTCTATAATTTCTTTTTATATTTGGATCATCTGGCGGATGTTCATGTTAATTGATATTGGATTTTGTACTCATTGACAATCAATACATTTTGTGTAAAGGTTTATGTATTACTATAAAGAAAAATACAGCGATATTAAATTAAGATTAAGATCCTTAAAATATCTCTGCAAAAAATTATTTCATTGTATAATATTATAATATATACATAGGTACCTATGAACAACTTTTATTTATGTCATGCGTAAAGTTTATAAATAATAATATTGTTGTTTGATATTATTACTAATAATGATAATAAGTTATAATAATGTATAAATAAGATTTTGTATGACGTACTTATAATAACCTAAAAATGTCTGACGTTTGTGAAATCAGTCATCATCATTTTTATGCTGCCTACCTCAACTATATTTGTATTAATCAATCCCAGCTATAATATCCCATTAAAATTGTATTATTTACCTGAAACAAAATAATATTAATGTATTTTACGTGTTAATGTACCTTTTAAAATAATACAAATGTCAAACCTAAATCCATAACTATTGACACCACCACCAACAAAACAGTCATAAGAAGACTGATGGATGAATATTAATATTATTGAAACACACTGTGTACAGAACATGTCAATATTATTGACATTTATATTATTAAATATGAGATTTAGATATTTTATCATAAATATAGAAAACGCGAAATGATTTGATGGTTTAATTAGGTTACTGAAGAAAAAATAAGAAGAACCCAATATCATTATCTCTGTAATAATGCTACAAACACCTCTTCCAACGTTTGCTAATTCGTCGCATCGTGAATCTGTTTTACAAACAAATAATGTCAAGATCTTCTTCTGAGGGTTTTCTCGTCTGAGATTCAGATCTGTCAGCAAATATATATATATATATAAGCCACTCTGTAGATATATTATATCTAAAAGCAGGTCAATAAGAGTATAAGAATTACCTAGTCTCTGATACAAAATACCTAATAAATTTTATTATCAATACGAAAACCAAGAAAGTGTTGTCAAAAAGTAACAAAAAAAAAGTTGTCATATTCGTCTTGCATTTCACCACAATGTTTAGATAGACACGACAACAACTTACGTTTCTAAACTATTTTGTACAGATACAAAACACATATTTACAACCTGATCTGATCTTGTTTTTCCGTAATATCTCTGCAAAATAATTATTTCATTATACTATAATATGTTTCATACCTACATACAATTTTTATATATTATGTCATGCGCGTTACGTTCATAAATAATAATATTGTTGTTAGATAATAATAATAATAAAGTACAATAATGTATAAATAAGAACTTGTACTAATATAAGTCAATAACCTAAAAAAAATATCTGACGTTTAGTAAGAGATCAGTGTTACAGTGTTGCCAACCTAGTGGAAAAAGATAATCATATATGACACACAAAATAATCATATTTAAGACATAATTAACGTATAAATAATAATTATAATAATCTAAATATATAAATAAGTTAATTATTTATCAATTATATATAATATAAACATGAAATAATAGAAATTAAAAAATTATATTTCTAAAATTATTATACAGTTGGTAACACTGACTGCGTGTTTTTCGGTTGCTAAGTAACAGTAATGACGTGTTTTTCGGTTGCTAGGTAACAGTAATGACGTATATATGTAATACCAACATAAATTTAGTAATTTTATTAGTAACATAACAAATTAATGTGTATTTTAATGAATTATAAGGAACTAAAGACATAGAGAGAAAAACGCGTTTTAAACGGGTTCTTAGAATTTTTTTCTCTTTAAATTGATATATGTCACATATAGATACGATCTGTTCACCGCAAGGTTTGCAAGTAGAATACTAATAATAATGGTTGTTTAACCAGTATAGTAGGTAGAACTCATTTTTAGGTTATAAATAAAATAGGTTAAACTCGTCTTTAAGTTATAAGTTAATTAGGTTAAACTCATCTTTAAGTTATAAGTAAAGTAGGTTAAAATCATCTTTAAGTTATAAGTTAAGTAAGTTAAACTCATCTTTAAGTTATAAGTAAAGTAGGTTAAACTCATCTTTAAATAGAAATCGTCTTTACATAAAACTTGACTTTAGATAGAGCACGTCTTTAGAATAAAATTTTCACATTTACGCTCGTCACTTATATATTGACGCTCATCACTTATATATTGACGCTCGTCACTTATATATTGACGCTTATCACTTATATTGACGCTCGTTTTTAGGTAATATTCATCTTTAGATAAAACTCGTCTTTAAAATAAATTGGTTTTTAAATAATATTTGTCTTTAGATAAAACTTGTTTAAATACCTACAACTCATCTTTTATTAGCAATCGTCTTTACATAAAACTTGACTATAGATAGAACACGTCTTTATAATAAACTCGTCTTATAATTTAACTTGTCTCTAATTTAAACTTGTATTATAAATTAAATTCGTTTTTAAGTTAAATTCGTCTTTAGATTAAACTCGTCTTTAGATAAAACATTCGTCTTTAGGATAAACTCGTCTTTAGATAGATTTAAGTTTTCCATCCAAAGCTTGTATGGATATCCCATTCAAAGCCTGTGGGAGTTTCCCCATCCAAAGCCTGTGGAGGTGTTCCATTTTAATACTGTTAACACGTTCCATCCAAAGCCTGTAGAGGTGATCCATCCAAAGCATGTGGAGATGTTCCTTCTAAAGCCACCCACAGACACATACAAACACACAGACAAACATAAACACATACACACAAACATACGCACACACCAACACAAACACATACACATACACACCAATACACGCACACACAAACATACGCACACACCAACACAAACTCAAACACATACACACACACACACACACACAAACACATACACACAAACACATACACACACACACACACACATACACACAAACACGTACACACAATCACGTACACACAAACACATACACACACACATACACACAAACACATACACACAAACATACGCACACACCAACACAAACACCATCACATACCCACAAACACATACACACAAACACACTAACACATACACACAAACACATACACACAAACACACTAACACATACACACAAACAAATACATACACACAAACAAATACATACAAACACATACACACAAACACATACACACAAACATGTACACACAAACACATACACACAAACAAATACACACAAACACATACACACAAACACATACACACAAACATGTACACAAAAACACATACACACAAACACACTAACACATACACACAAACAAATACATACAAACACATACACACAAACACATACACACAAACATGTACACACAAACAAATACACACAAACACATACACACAAACACATACACACAAACATGTACACAAAAACACATACACACAAACACATACACACAAACACATACACACAAACACATACACACAAACAAATACACACAAACACATACATAAGATTATTTGCAAATAACGAAAGGAGTGTTATATATTAATTTACGACCTCATTTTGTAAACCATCTTTATTAAGCCCAATTTACATTGAGCAATATTGCAGATGCAAGTGCAACTTTTGACACGTTGCTTCAATATTGCATGAGTGTAATACAGAAATTATAAAATTATTATTCTAATATATCTGTTCGTGTTCATATATAATATAATATTGATTAGAATTTGTTTAGATCCTACCGAACAGGAACATTCTCAGACGACAATACCCAATATCAGTCTACATGTTTAATTTAAAATTATTTTGTAAATTGCTGAAAAAGAAAATTGGTTATTAGCTAAGAATTGCAAGTAACGAAATGAGTTGATATCAAATTATGACCACATTTTGTAAACTTCTTTATTACAGAAATAATAACAATAATACAAAAAATTATATAATTAAAAATAATATGATTTTTAGCTATATTTACATCAAATTTAACCACACAGACCATAAAAATTCCTGTTATCGTCTGTATCCATGTAGACTGCGCCATCTCGTGACAGTTAACGCAAGATCTAGGTTTTAGTTCCTCAGTATTTACGTTTATAAACATATTTGTACAGATTCAAACACATATTAATTTACAACAAACTATCTGTTCATTATTTATCCATAAAATATCTCTGCAAAAATTATTTCATTGTATAATATTATAATATGTACATACCTACGAACAACTTTAATTTATGTCATGCGTAAAGTTTATAAATAATAATATTTTTGTTAGATATTATTATTAATAATAATAAGATATAATAATGTATAAATAAGATCTTATACAACGTATTTTTGCCCTATAAATGTCTGACGTTTGTGAAATAAACCATCATCATAATATGCTGTCTACCTCAACTTTATTTCTATCGGTACAATAAAATACTGTTCTAACAATACATAACACTAGTATTACATTGTTCATATATTTGTATTAATCAATCCCAGCTATAATATCCCATTAAAATTGTATTATTTACCTGAAACAAAATAATATTAATGTATTTTACGTATTAATGTACCTTTTAAAATAATACAAATGTCAAACCTAAATCCAGAACTTAACACCACCACCAACAAAACAGTCATAAGAAGACTGATGGATGAATATTAATATTATTGAAACACACTTTATACAGAACATGTCAATATTATTGACATTTATATTATTAAGTATGAGATTTAGATATTTTAACATAAATATAGAAAACGCGAAATGATTTGATAGTTTAATTAGGTTACTGAAGAAAAAATAAGAACCCAATATGATTATCGCTGTCAAAAGCCGGCGCATCGTGAAGCTGTTTTACAAACAAATAATGTCAAGATCTCCTCGTCTGAGATTCAGATCTGTCAGCAAATATATTTGAACTACTCTGTATATATCTAAAAGCAAGTCAATAAGAGTATAAGAATTACCTAGTCTCTGATACAAAATACCTAATAAATTTTATTATCAATACGAAAACCAAGAAAGTGTTGTCAAAGAGTAACAAAAAAATGTTGTCATTCGTCTTGCATTTCACCACCAATGTTTAGATAGACACGACAACAACTTACGTTTCTAAACTATTTTGTACAGATACAAAACACATATTTACAACCTGATCTGATCTTCTTTTTCCGTAATATCTCTGCAAAATAATTATTTCATTATACTATAATATTATGTTTCATACCTACATACAACTTTTATATAGGTAGTATGTTATGCGCGTTACGTTTAGAAATAATAATATTGTTGTTAGATATTATTACTAATAATAATAATAAGATACAATAATGTATAAATAAGATCTTGTACTAATATAAATCAATAACCTAAAAAAATATCTGACGTTTAGTAAGAGATCAGGAGATCAGTGTTGCCAAGCTAGTGGAAAAAAATATCATAAATTAAACACAAAATAATCATATTTAATACATAATTAACGTATAAATTTGTATAAAAATAATATAAATATATAAATAAGTTAATTATTTATCAATTATATATAATATAAACATGAAATAATAGAAATTGAAAAAGTAAATTTCTAAAATTATTATAGAGTTGGTAACATTACACTTAAGATTATTCAATAAATATGTATTTTAATTAATAATAAAAAAGTGAAGACATAGAGAGAAAAATGCATTTTAAACGGATTCTTAGAATTTTTTTCTTTTATAAATAATATATAACATATTAATATAATAGAATTTTATATAATGTTTGCAAGTAGAATATTAATAGTAAAGGTTGTTTAACAAGTTGAACCTTGCATCGAATTCCCAGCAGACACAGAGAACGAAACTGATCATTTTTTATACGAAACCGCCTCGGAAATATTCCAAACATAGAATTATTTAATTCTACGAATTACAACAACACACTACCATTTATTATACTACCCGAAAATAATCTTAAAGTACTAATAGACACCGGTAGTACGAAATCTTTTGTAAAGCCAGAAATTGCAAATAAATTTTACAAGAATTCCATATTTAAAGACCCTTTCAAAATTTCTACAGCACATGGCACTTCCATAGAACAATTTAGTACTCTAATACCAGTTTCAAAATTATTTAATTTAAACCAAGAAAATAATTCTTGCCTAAAATATCACCTGTTTAACTTTCACGATAAATTCGATTTGTTATTAGGCATAGATAACTTGAAATTCTTAAAAACCACTATCGACATATATAACGATTTAATGATAACCCCATATTCAAAAACAAAACTTCACTATCTCCAATCTTGCAATGATATCCAAAATTCAAAATCAATTCTTAAAAATAAACAGTTAGCTGAATACCGAAATTATTCAAACCCTAAGTTAAAACATCCTGACCTAAATATTAATGAAGCAGATAACATGGCCGCATTATATAAAATAGTTGATGATTTTAATAAACAATTACAAAATTCTAATAGTAATAAAGATCTTGAGGATTCCCAATCTTTAATAGTCGAAACTAATAATGATAACCAAATTATAAATGATAACGCATCTGACGATACTGACGCAACTATGCATTCTAATATCGAGAACCCTATAGTAGGAATTCCAATAGTCGAGTGCCCCGTTAACCACGGTAAAAACCAAATAATAATATCAGAAGTAGAATATAATCCTTCAAATCCCAAAATAATAAAATTTCACAAAAACAAAGAATATTAGTACAATTTTCAAAACAAAATTACGAGAACGAAATGCTTAACTTCATCAAAGAATTCATAGTCCCTCGTGTTAAATATTATATTTACTTCGAAACCCCTATTTATGAAAAATTTAGTACCACATTACAAAAATACTTTAAAAATTCAGAGATACAAATGATAAGATGCACAAAAAAAACTTTTAGATGTCACAAATGAAGATGAAATTACACAACTCATTCAAAATTACCACGAAAGTAAATCAAACCATAGAGGAATTGATGAAACGGAAACTCGCATAAAACAACTATACTACTGGCCACAACAATGAAAGTCTATTCAAAATTGCATAAACCAATGCGAAATATGTCAAGTAACAAAATATGACAGAAACCCTTTAAAATTAAAATTCAACATAACTCCAACTGCAGTGAAACCTTTCCAAATTGTACATATAGACAGTATCACGTTAGAAAAATCAAAATTCTTAACTATAGTAGACTCCTTCTCAAAGTATGCTCAAGCATATAAATTAAATTCAGGTCAAGGTATAGAAGTAGTAAATAAACTGGTTAAATTCTTTTCACATCACCCCATCCCAGACCAAATAATATCGGATAATGGATTGGAATTTAAAAACTCAGTATTGCAAGAACTACTAGAAACCCACAAAATTAAAATCCACTTCATTAGTTCGCAACACCCAGAATCAAATGGTATTGTAGAACGTTTCCATTCGACCCTAATCGAGCACATTAGACTTTTCAATAATCAGGACTTGTATAAACTGGAACCTATCGAAATCAAAGTAAATTACGCCCTACTAGCATACAATAACACTATCCATTCTACAACCAAATTAAAACCTACTGAAATTATTTCCGGACACATTGACTCCAATTCCCCATTCAATATCGAATTAAACCAACAGCTTGTAAATAACTACATCACTGACCATAATAACAAAATGCAACTATTATATCAAAAAATTAATGAAAAGATTGATAAAAATAAAAATAAAGTAATAGATAAACAAAACGAATCGCGAGAAGAACTACCCGAAATCCCAGATCAAATATTTGTTAAAAATAAACAAAAGCAGCAAAAAACTAAAAACAAATATAAGAAAGAAGAAATCAAGCAGATAAACCGAAATCTAAAAACCGCTAAAATAAAACCTAAACACGGCAACACTACTGAAAATATCCATCTTACAAATATTAAACGTCCTAAAAAGAAAACTAATTCTAATAAAAATATTCCAAGTTGTTCGCATTCGAACACGGATCAGTCATCATAGACATTACTGAAAATTTGGGAATTTTACCAATAAACCTTGGACCAGCCAAATTAGAAAAGACAAGACATACATTTGTACACTATTATGAGTTATGACCTAATACCATTGTATACGCAGTATGACGATTTAAACATGCAATACAACAAAATTAACCAAACCAGCCCTAACCATACCAATTATAATAACGAATTAAGTAATTATAATAAGATAATTAAATTTATTCAATTAAGCATAAATGACAAAATTAATAACATCAAAATACATTTTTAAAGATACGAACGTAATAATAACTGCATACACAGGACCGAACTCAGAATTATTACTATCACAAGCAGAACTCAGTATTAACAAAACCTATTAGAACATGGCATATTGTGTGAACTATCAATTTATACAACAATTAATGGTACGGCTCTAACATAGCAAAATCGAGCTAGATGTTTGGTTGATTAAAGACCTATTTAATCGACTAATAAAATAACATCGTATAATGAAATATTAAACATATCTCAAGATATCGAAAATTCTGTGACTTATAACAATAAATAATTATTTTATACTATTCCCAAGAAATTCAAATCCTATTATTTACATTAATTACCCACAAAACTAAAAACAGAGTTCGTAACAATCAGAAAACAATGAAATCGGACCTCTACATGACATTTGTGCTCCAAGTAAATAGTATCAGTGTTCCAAAATGTTCATTACAACCCTGCGTACAAACTTCATATTCCCGTAGAAGATAAAGTGTCATCAAAGAACACAAGTGTTAAATACCTTTTCAGTGGGCTGAAAATAATTAATCATGTAGTATCCCAAAAGACCGAATAGAGGAGCGTCCGGCGATACCCTCAACGGCGCGCAGATACTGACTGGAAAAGAGAACCAACATGAGAAAATACTCAGTGAGATAAAGAGACATTTACATATGAATGCACGAATGGAACATGTATCTATACATATCAAATCCTGAAAACATTAACATTATACAGTTATATCAGAAACATACACTTGAGAGTCATCGCTTTGGTGGTCTCTCTCAAGTCTTCTGAGAGTCATCGCTTTGGTGGTCTCTCTCAGGACATAACACATAACATGTGTTATCGACGCACGCTTGAGAGTCATCGCTATGGTGGTCTCTCTCAAGCCTTCTGAGTTCTGAGAGTCATCGCTATGGTGGTCTCTCTCAGGAAACTCGACGCACGCTTGAGAGTCATCGCTATGGTGGTCTCTCTCAAGCCTTCTGAGAGTCATCGCTATGGTGGTCTCTCTCAGGAAACTCGACGCACGCTTGAGTCATCGCTATGGTGGTCTCTCTCAAGCCTTCTGAGAGTCATCGCTATGGTGGTCTCTCTCAGGAAACTCGACGCACGCTTGAGAGTCATCGCTATGGTGGTCTCTCTCAAGCCTTCTGAGAGTCATCGCTTTGGTGGTCTCTCTCAGGCACAACACATAACATACAAAGAATAGCAATGATAATAGTCTCTACTCACCAATATAGTCTGTATCACACGTTTTAATAACTGTCACAATTTATAACTAAATAACTGCCGGTCCGCTCGCTTCCAAATCACACCAACAACTCACCAGGCCAGATCAACACGGATCTATTTCACATAACCATATACACTTTACTGATTTATGATCTGTTCTTCTCGAACACTACCATTAAACTGAAACTAAGAGGCTAGCTAATGAGTTTTATTGTCTCAAGAGTTATCTAATTTGTTTGTAGTACTCTTATTAAAATAACATCTCGTAACATTCGGCCAACCTGACTTAATCCTCGTCCTCGAGGATGTCGTTAAACAAGTAGGAGAACGTATTTGGTGGAAAAATTCACAAAGGTGACATATTGATGAATAAGAAAAGAACATAAAGCCTAAGTAGCCATCGTTTACCACAACTCGCTTCAACACTGAAGTCTGCTACCCCAGTATGTGCACCTACTGGAACAGCAGAAACAGAGCAAAAGGAATTGTTTCACGATAGTTGAAGTAACTCGTTTAATAACGTGAGTTGTTAATGTGGAAATTTATTGTTAAGATCGAATAAAATGCTAAAGTGGGTGGTACAAACTTATATCTTATACAGATTTTATTTTTATAGTACTTATTTTCTGATGATCGTATTGTACTGTTATACAAATAATTCACTGAATTTAAAATTTGTAAAAGATTATTTAATTTACTGCGAGTGCTAGAAAGTAGACAATTCAGAATTGTAGACAAATGTACCAATAGATCATAAACTCGAAGATATTAGAGAAATATATAACAGTAATTTAGATGGCCCCAAAGGACATAATCAAAGAACTTATAATCACCGCTACTCTTCAAGCATAACAGTTTCTTATTTCTTCTTTCTTTCTTTTTTAATCAGATGACACTGACAATATGTACACTAGGCAATAACAAGCTTCGTAGTCATTAAAACAATATGATTAATAAATTAAAGAAACATTGTCGAATGTTCTCCTATTGACTTGAATAATGGTGTTTAGAGTATTATTTGATAATAAAATAATTCTCCTGGTTGAGTAGTAGTTGTCTTATATTTTCACTCATATACTATAAAAATGACGACCGCGGTTTCGACAATTTAGATTGTAATCTTCGGATCTGGTACAGATTTATTATTGTATTATTTGAATCAACGAACAGTTGAAAAGACTAGAATTGCATTTAAGCGATACTTGCACCATATGACTGATATTGTGTGTATTAGAATCCTAATAAGTCTCCAGGTCTTTACAACCAAACATCCGAAATTTCATAACAAGTTACATGTTGACATTCTACTATAAATACGACTTTATTGAATCTCAGGATAATTTGCAGTCTTTAACAAACAGTGCTTTATATTATAAAACTTGACGAATGCCCTAACTGTTGCGGAAGCATGTGATCGGATACCATTTACAATTATGTCATCACGATTTGACGAGAAGGGACTATAATACATTATAAATCTGTTGTTCATGAACGGATCATCCACAAGGTCCGGGTCTTAACTGTACACGATGGGATTTGGGATACGGACATTAAAAATAAATGCATCGTTCACGGTTTCCGAGTCATTTGTCAGAACTTTGTGTCCATGAGTGATTTCGAGATGCGCCGACTCTCTAGTTTCATGTCCGATGATATACACAAGAGTGTGCACACCAACTTACACAATATTCGCAAGCGTAACACAGAATACATAAGATGATGATGAATCACAGACCACACTCACATAAATTAATATGTAGTAGCTTGTTTGCTAGAGATTCAGATAGCCCATATCTATAATAATGCAATACATACTTTGTACACAGTAGCGTTATCAGTAATCAAAACTAGATTCTAAGACAGAAATATTATAATATGCTGGCTGACTACCTAACCTCCTAACCGCACCTTCAATTAAATACTCCGGAATAATTTCAAAATACTAACGTTTTGATCTACTCGATCATTGTCGACAACAAGGATAACTATTACTTCTTATCAAATTCGCATACATCTAAAGATGATCTAGGTATCACCAGGGCAATGCGTACTACGACAATAAGGCCTTGTTAGATCTTGCACCACTCTATCTTGTGAAAGAACAGGCAATGGCTGCGGCAGTGAGTTAACACAAATTAACCAGTAGAATTTCAGAAGCAACACTGAGAGTCATGGCAAGATTATGTTCACATCTTAGTAGAAAAAGAGACTCAGAGTATGCGTATAGATTTGTTCACAGAACATCTCCTCAGTAAATATCTAACGACAATCAACGTAGTAGATTACGACTTGTGCAGAAAATTCGGTATTGTCGAGTAAATGACGGAACACGTTCTCAGAGACTGTGGCTTTAGTGGTCACCAGAAAAAGGAATTTACAGGTTCTATTTCTAGAGCAACGTAACATTCAAAGCGTCTCTTGCAAGTTGCAGTACACTAGCTAACTTAATTGAAGCAACAGGACTATGTTAGAGCATTCTAGTATCACGGGTAAAAAATAAGTATAAAGGCGAAAGTGTGTGTGGCCTCATCTACCTCTCTCGTAAAATAACAACAGCTAAAACGGCAGCAACGTATCCAGAGAGGAGAAATTAGATAAACGTCTTTCAGTACGATATAGAGTTGTAGGGGATATATACTGCATTCATTAATATTAAATATGGCCCTTGAAAATAAATGTCAAGATGAAATACTCACATATTTATAAAGAGAAATCTGAACATAACTTAAGGATCTCAATTATTGCAGGTGTTGTGTGTTCTGCTAATTATTCAACAGATGTATACAACATCTTAAATCTTAAAAACAAATAAGAATAAAGCTACAATAGAAAATGCTACACTTTTACATTCCGAATCAAAATATCATAATTTAATCTTACTAGAAAAGTACGAAATACTTAAATCAAAATTGGAAAATAATTCTCTTCTTAACGCAAATACAATTTTTTCCGGAACACCGTACTTTTAAAATAATCTCTCGCCATTCAAATAATTTTTAAAACACATGATACATTCTTCAAATTCTTCCCTCAGTATCTTCAGTTCATTTCATACTTTTTACAACAATAACAGACCTTTCTGCTCAGTTAATTCTACATTTTGACAAATAATAAAACTTAATGTTTTCAACAAGCTAAACTTAAGACGGTTAGTATCTATTTCTGATTCTTTATTATGTTTTCTAAATTTGTCTCTGCAATGATCTATATCTACTACATAACATCATTTTCTAAACGGCATAAAGTTCATGACTTTGTATCAGATAACAACGGAGTCGAGAAGAATAATTATTAATTTCAATAAAGTAACAAAAAAAGCATCTTCTAGGTTTAAATAGAGAAATACGTTAATTACAGTTGGTTTTTGGTATCGGTGCTCGGTGGTATAGTGTATCCAGAAGAGATCTAAAGTAGACAATTTAATAGGGATTTAGATAAACAAAAATGCAATGTAGGCTGCGAACAGTTTATCATTTAATGTTTATTTCAAAAGGAATGTAGATTCTGTTGCGATGTATGGGTGTAAGTTATTACGAATACCTTTTAGACAGAAGTCATTGCGTAACTATAGATTATTACTTTACAAAGCATTACGTTACATGTTTATGTCTCACTACTTAATCACTTATTAAATGAAGAGCATGATTGATTGCAAAAACCTCAAATTACATTTTGATTTTAAAATCAAGTGAAGAAATCGGCCAAGAGAGTGACTAAATCACACGCACACCGGGTTCAAATGAAAGGAGACAGTCCCAAAACTTCTTTCAGAACTTTGCGGGATGAATAAACTACACTGGGACAACTGAGGACCTTGAGACAAGACTCATAATGTTCCTACCTTAATTCACGTTAAACAAAAACTTGAATATCTCCTTAAAACTTCGTATGAGTTAGATGACTACCAGATCAAGTGAGTGTAAACATTGAAGTACCTAATAAACGAATCTGATTGTAATGTTCTGAAGCACAAACTTATTTTAATTCCCTAAATTATTAATCAACTTGAGAATAAAATACATATTGCAATCCTGACTTATATTCTGATTCTGATCCCACTTCTGATCTGTTAAATACCTTTTCAGTGGGCTGAAAATAATTAATCATGTAGTATCCCAAAAGACCGAATAGAGGAGCGTCCGGCGATACCCTCAACGGCGCGCAGATACTGACTGGAAAAGAGAACCAACATGAGAAAATACTCAGTGAGATAAAGAGACATTTACATATGAATGCACGAATGGAACATGTATCTATACATATCAAATCCTGAAAACATTAACATTATACAGTTATATCAGAAACATACACTTGAGAGTCATCGCTTTGGTGGTCTCTCTCAAGTCTTCTGAGAGTCATCGCTTTGGTGGTCTCTCTCAGGACATAACACATAACATGTGTTATCGACGCACGCTTGAGAGTCATCGCTATGGTGGTCTCTCTCAAGCCTTCTGAGTTCTGAGAGTCATCGCTATGGTGGTCTCTCTCAGGAAACTCGACGCACGCTTGAGAGTCATCGCTATGGTGGTCTCTCTCAAGCCTTCTGAGAGTCATCGCTATGGTGGTCTCTCTCAGGAAACTCGACGCACGCTTGAGAGTCATCGCTATGGTGGTCTCTCTCAAGCCTTCTGAGAGTCATCGCTATGGTGGTCTCTCTCAGGAAACTCGACGCACGCTTGAGAGTCATCGCTATGGTGGTCTCTCTCAAGCCTTCTGAGAGTCATCGCTTTGGTGGTCTCTCTCAGGCACAACACATAACATACAAAGAATAGCAATGATAATAGTCTCTACTCACCAATATAGTCTGTATCACACGTTTTAATAACTGTCACAATTTATAACTAAATAACTGCCGGTCCGCTCGCTTCCAAATCACACCAACAACTCACCAGGCCAGATCAACACGGATCTATTTCACATAACCATATACACTTTACTGATTTATGATCTGTTCTTCTCGAACACTACCATTAAACTGAAACTAAGAGGCTAGCTAATGAGTTTTATTGTCTCAAGAGTTATCTAATTTGTTTGTAGTACTCTTATTAAAATAACATCTCGTAACACAAGTGAAAGTGTTACGTGGTCATATCAGTGAAAATAATTTCAAAAAGGAAAATCCCAGTGAAAATGTTTTCCAAAAATCAAATAACTAACTTACTAAGATAAGTCTATAATTGTAAAACCAACAATTTATTGAAACAACCAGATTTCAAATAATACTAATTAAACAATCCCAAACAATACCAATTATAATTATTATAAGTTAAGTAATCATAACAAAACAATTTAAATTTTTAATTAATCATAAAGTTACAAAAATAAACAAACTTAGCACGAACACTAATACTTTATATTGGACTTTTAATTATAATTATTTGTATAGCATTTAAACGAATTAGGAATCTATACACTCAACGTAGAACTTCAACCCTACCGCCACAACATGATGATATCCGCCTACCTGAAGGGGCTCCATTCTGAGAAGGGAGGAGTTATATTATTGAAATTAGATTCCTAAATCTCGTAGATAATAAGTTTTCTTGTAAATTAAAATAGATAGAATAAGTAAGTCAGTAGTAATAATAATAGTAATAATTCTGAGTTCGGTCCTGTGTATGCAGTTATTATTACGTTCGTATCTTTAAAAATGTATTTTGATGTTATTAATTTTGTCATTTATGCTTAATTGAATAAATTTAATTATCTTATTATAATTACTTAATTCGTTATTATAATTGGTATGGTTAGGGCTGGTTTGGTTAATTTTGTTGTATTGCATGTTTAAATCGTCATACTGCGTATACAGTGGTATTAGGTCATAACTCATAATAGTGTACAAATGTATGTCTTGTCTTTTCTAATTTGGCTGGTCCAAGGTTTATTGGTAAAATTCCCAAATTTTCAGTAATGTCTATGATGACTGATCCGTGTTCGAATGCGAACAACTTGGAATATTTTTATTAGAATTAGTTTTCTTTTTAGGACGTTTAATATTTGAAAGATGGATATTTTCAGTAGTGTTGCCGTGTTTAGGTTTTATTTTAGCGGTTTTTAGATTTCGGTTTATCTGCTTGATTTCTTCTTTCTTATATTTGTTTTTAGTTTTTTGCTGCTTTTGTTTATTTTTAACAAATATTTGATCTGGGATTTCGGGTAGTTCTTCTCGCGATTCGTTTTGTTTATCTATTACTTTATTTTTATTTTTATCAATCTTTTCATTAATTTTTACCTCTCGCCTCATATTCTATAAGAGAGGTATTGTAATGGGTCAAAATTTTCGAGTATGAGTTTTTGGTGGATAAGCACGTTTCAGGGTCTCTAGAATACGAATTTAATATTTTCCCGATGATGTCTGTGTGTGTGTATGTGTGTGTGTGTGTATGTGTTTGTATGAATGTATGGACTGACGATTTTTCGTCCACGATAACTGAAAAAGTATCAAACCTTTAATAACCAAATTTCATATTTAAGATTTTAATAAGGATCTTAACACCGGATAAGATTTTGGTAGAAATCCGTAAACCGGAAGTAGTAGTTTTTGGAACTTGATATAGTTTTTCTTAAATAAATTGGTACATTATTTATTTATGACAATTTTTGCAAATAAAAATAAAAGATAATATAATTATCTATGGGTACAGTGAATTTTAAATACAATTTGCTGAATCTGGTAGTATTTAGCAATAAAATAAAGTGCAACTAAGTACCAGTATCTTGTTGTCCATGATATGAAATTTGTTTTTACTCAAAATTTGAATTATAATGACAGTGACAGTACAGTTGACATCTTTTGCTTGCATCTTGGTTTACGTAATACATGAACATGAAACTATTAAAATGTAAGTAAAACTATTTATTAGATTAGTAGAATAAGCAGAATTAGGCGAGAGGTCGTGTACTGGCCACAGCAGATTTTTTGATATAATAGTTGCATTTTGTTATTATGGTCAGTGATGTAGTTATTTACAAGCTGTTGGTTTAATTCGATATTGAATGGGGAATTGGAGTCAATGTGTCCGGAAATAATTTCAGTAGGTTTTAATTTGGTTGTAGAATGGATAGTGTTATTGTATGCTAGTAGGGCGTAATTTACTTTGATTTCGATAGGTTCCAGTTTATACAAGTCCTGATTATTGAAAAGTCTAATGTGCTCGATTAGGGTCGAATGGAAACGTTCTACAATACCATTTGATTCTGGGTGTTGCGAACTAATGAAGTGGATTTTAATTTTGTGGGTTTCTAGTAGTTCTTGCAATACTGAGTTTTTAAATTCCAATCCATTATCCGATATTATTTGGTCTGGGATGGGGTGATGTGAAAAGAATTTAACCAGTTTATTTACTACTTCTATACCTTGACCTGAATTTAATTTATATGCTTGAGCATACTTTGAAAAGGAGTCTACTATAGTTAAGAATTTTGATTTTTCTAACGTGATACTGTCTATATGTACAATTTGGAAAGGTTTCACTGCAGTTGGAGTTATGTTGAATTTTAGTTTTAAAGGGTTTCTGTCATATTTTGTTACTTGACATATTTCGCATTGGTTTATGAAATTTTGAATAGACTTTCTTTGTTGTGGCCAGTAGTATAGTTGTTTTATGCGAGTTTCCGTTTCATCAATTCCTCTATGGTTTGATTTACTTTCGTGGTAATTTTGAATGAGTTGTGTAATTTCATCTTCATTTGTGACATCTAAAAGTTTTTTTGTGCATCTTATCATTTGTATCTCTGAATTTTTAAAGTATTTTTGTAATGTGGTACTAAATTTTTCATAAATAGGGGTTTCGAAGTAAATATAATATTTAACACGAGGGACTATGAATTCTTTGATGAAGTTAAGCATTTCGTTCTCGTAATTTTGTTTTGAAAATTGTACTAATATTCTTTGTTTGTTTTTGTGAAATTTTATTATTTTGGGATTTGAAGGATTATATTCTACTTCTGATATTATTATTTGGTTTTTACCGTGGTTAACGGGGCACTCGACTATTGGAATTCCTACTATAGGGTTCTCGATATTACAATGCATAGTTTCGTCAGTATCGTCAGATGCGTTATCATTTATAATTTGGTTATCATTATTAGTTTCGACTATTAAAGATTGGGAATCCTCAAGATCTTTATTACTATTAGAATTATGTAATTGTTTATTAAAATCATCAACGATTTTATATAATGCGGCCATGTTATCTGCTTCATTAATATTTAGGTCAGGATGTTTTAACTTAGGGTTTGAATAATTTCGGTATACAGCTAACTGTTTATTTTTAAGAATTGATTTTGAATTTTGGATATCATTGCAAGATTGGAGATAGTGAAGTTTTGTTTTTGAATATGGGGTTATCATTAAATCGTTATATATGTCGATAGTGGTTTTTAACAATTTCAAATTATCTATGCCTAATAACAAATCGAATTTATCGTGAAAGTTAAACAGGTGATATTTTAGGCAAGAATTATTTTCTTGGTTTAAATTAAATAATTTTGAAACTGGTATTAGAGTACTAAATTGTTCTATGGAAGTGCCATGTGCTGTAGAAATTTTGAAAGGGTCTTTAAATATGGAATTCTTGTAAAATTTATTTGCAATTTCTGGCTTTACAAAAGATTTCGTACTACCGGTGTCTATTAGTACTTTAAGATTATTTTCGGGTAGAATAATAAATGGTAGTGTGTTGTTGTAATTCGTAGAATTAAATAATTCTATGTTTGGAATATTTCCGAGGCGGTTTCGTATAAAAAATGATATATATATATATATATATATATATATATATATATATATATATATATATATATATATATATATATATATATATATATATATATATATATATATTGACGAGTCGTTCCACATAATTATTTACTTCAGTAGCATTACCCATGAAATCATTGTTATTGTCAATTGATTGTTGTGTCACTTGTTCCAATTAAGTTTTGACATAAGTAATATTTTGGTAATAAATCAGATATTACAAATAAAAATCTTTCAAAATGCCTGCGTTTACAAATAACGAATATACAGACATTATTTTGACCTATAGTGAAGCTCTGGGAAACGGTGCTCAACGAATTTACATGGAACGTTTTCCAAATCGTCGTGTGCCTCATGTGCGCACATTTGTAACTGTTGTACAACATCTCCGTGATTATATATATATATTTGATTTTTTTCTGTCTAAACCGTAAGAGATATTAAAAATTGGACGAAGAAATTAAAGTTTACTTATGAAAGTCTCTTTCTAAAAATTTTTTTTTGAAAGTTCTCAGCCTGATCATTAAAAAGTTACAGCCTAATTAAGGGACTAGCACTAAAGTTTTACGCACTAGCAGTGCACTAAAAATAACAAATATCATTTCAAAAGATGACTTATAGCCATGTTTCATGTCATACAAAATTTCATCTAAATCGGCCTAAGCAATTTTTAGTTAGAAGCAAAATTCGTTATTTTTGCAAGAACTTTGAAGCAGAATTCCGGCTTAACGGTACACTTTTGGATATAGGTAAGTTTGGTTAAATCGTCTTGTTTTGGGCCCAGAAAGCTGTGGTTAAGGCATGTACACTCATTTGAGAGACACCCTGTATTTAATGAGAGAATATAATGAATTTGTAGTGATGCGCAAGGCGCGCGCAATGAGAACCGTGCCAGAAAACAGCCAAAAACATGCATTTCGCGCGCCACTCCACAGCGTTTATTGTTTTGTTAAATATAATAATCTAAAGATATTGTTGAAGATAAAAGTACAATCTACAAAATGGCCGGCTTTTGACAATTTTTGTTATTTTTTGAACACAAATATCTTTTATTTTAAAACGAATTTAAAAAATTTGATCGGTTGTTTCGCAGTTCCAAGCTTTGTTGACAACATATTACAATTTGAAGTTAATTAACTTATAAATAAAAGCTGTACAGTGGCGCGCGAAAACCTCCTTTTTTAAAAATATTGCAGTTTTTTTTACAAATATGGGTCTATAAATTATTTTTTCCCCTCAAACATAAATTACTTGTTATTATTATGTTTAACAAAACAATAAACGCTATAGAATAGCGTGCGGAATCAATATTTTTGACTGTTTACTGCCAGGGGTAGAGGATCACCTTAAAGTTGGAAGTTTACTGAACGCAACACATCACATCGGGTGTGTTTTAACCTAACCTAAGTAATTTTAGATGTTGTATTAAAAGATTAAAACAGACATTTTATTTGTAATTATAATTACACACACAATTACAATTTGAAGTATAATACACATGTCTATATATTTTTTGCGGTGTGGGTTTGTATCTTGTGTATATGAATACGAGTAAACTGTTGAATTAGATACTGTAGTATGATTTTCAGGTGTGTCTAGATTATTTCCTCTTAAGGAATTTATAATATTGATGATGATTTGATTGGATATTTAAATAAGACTGAATTGAATTAGTACCTATTGGAATAACCGGTGATCTTTATTAGTTGCTGTTCAAGTATATTTGCATTTTGCAAGATGCGTTACCTCAATTTTTTAACTGTTTGATTAATTTAATCGTTATTATCGATACGATTATCACACCTTTTAGTCAAGAATTACGAAATTTATGCCGCAATTCTGTGCAGTTCTATAAGTTTTACAGATTTGTAAATCTGTAAATATTGAACAAAATCACGTCAATGTTTGTTGACATGTAAATTATATATCTCCACACACTGTATTTCACCATATTTCATCACACCCTATATATGTTTCATCAGCATCCTTGCGATAAGTAAAGAGATAAATACGCTAGCATCTAGAGAGACGGGGTCAGTTAATCTGCTTCCGTACGCTTGTATATCAAATTGTAATATTATCTATCAATATAATAAAACTGTATCAATGAGAAATAAAAGTGTTTTTAAAAACCTAATTAAATATCTCCGATACATAATTGGCGCAGTCTTGGTAGGATTGATAGATAACAGTGCCGACACAATATACACAATTGTGGTGAATTTTTAAATTCTTTACCGCACACCTACAAAAGAAGATAAACGGCTTCTACCTGTAGCCCATCAGGGTCTAACCACGACCCATCTTTAAAAGAAGATCACGTCTCCTGTTGCTGTTTCACCTGGTTCACGTCTCCTGTAGCTGTCTCACCTGGTTCACATCTCCGGAAAACGAAGACTTGCTGTACCCGAGAAATCATCTTTAAAGAAGACTTGCTGTACCCGAGAAATCACCTTTAAAGCAGACTTGCTGTTCTTCACAACGACGTTATCAAGCTAAGCAGTACTACCCTAGGAATGCTCCTAAAACTGTGGACAACTTTCCTAGTATTCATATTTACTTTGTAAGTTACATTTTTAAAATATAAAAATTGTACTTATAATAATTATTACACAAAGGGGTAGCTCTAGACACGATCTAGTAATAAAGCTATCGTGGTACCGGCACAGTACCAAACACACATTATTTTAAAATTTATGTACGATAGTGACAGTACACTAAGTACTATAAGTGAAAATTCTGATACAGAATTAGACCCAGTGTCAAATTTCAATTTTAAATTTTAAACTTAAACCAAGTAACTTAAAAGTCAGAAAAATGGCTCTTACAACAATTGGAGAAATTGACCAATTTCTCAAAACAATTCCAAATTATGATGGTAACATTAAAGTTTTACCAAGTTTCATAAAACAAACAGACATAATTTTAAATTTATGAAATACGTTTGCATTAACAAACAACCAAAGATTATTTATTTTTAGTATGATAAAACTAAAATTAAATGATCAAGCAATGGAAATAATAAGTTAAAATGAATTTGCCGATTGGGAAGAATTAAAAACATTTTTACAAGAAAATTTCATGGATAAAAGTACTCCAGAAACGTTAATAATAGAGATTATGGAAATTAAATTTCAGAAAAATGCTGAAATCACATTGAAGAAAATTATGGAAAAATTTTCACTTTATAAATCAAAAATAATATTAATGAATTATACTCAATTACAAAAAAATGCAATTACAACCGAAAATCAGAAATTCATTGTAAAACGATTTATTTCACTACTACCAACTTCAATTAGAGGCTCATTTATTGTCAAAGATCCTACAACTTTGGAACAGTGTGAAAAACTACTCAAAAATGAATTTAGTTTTATTAATAATCCACATCTTCCAAATTTATCTAAACCACAAGAGAATTTTAACCAAAGAATAAATATTCCACCTAAAAAATTCCCTGGACAAATGTTCCCTCAAAAACCATTTAATCCTCAACAAGGAGCCACTTACAAACAATTCGCTCCAAAACAAAATGTTAGAAATGCCACAGAAAATAAAAGACAATACAACACACCTATGTCACAAACAACTAGATTAACACAACCAATGTCAACACAATCAATAAGACAAAATTATCTTTGTAATGAATCAAACACAGAGACTGAAAATTACATTGACGAAAACGACGAACACTTATTAGAAAATCAAAATACCGAGAATGATTTTTTAGAATTAGAACCGACGACGGACGAGGAAATTACGTAATGTCTTCATTCACAAAAAATTTACCTACTTTAAAAATTGGACCATATGACACCGGTTCCTCAATTAACTTTATTCATCCAAATTTAATTAAACAATATAAAATAAAAACATACAAAGAAAATTTAACATTTAAAACTGTCAATAGTAAATCAACATGTGATACTTACGCGATAATAAAAATTCAAAGCCAACCATTAAAATGCTATGTCTACAATTTTCATAAAAATTATAATATACTTCTAGGTATAAAAGCTTTCAAAATATTAAATATTCAATTAAACTTCCAAAATAATGAAGTACAAGTAGGCAAAAAATATTTATAAATTACAAGAATTAGAAAAAATAAAAATTGAAGTAAATAACATCCAAATTAGAGATACTCATTTGAACGAATTTGAAAAAGGAAAATTAAATAAATTAATAAAACAATATGAAGATCTGTTTCCCAAAGATAATGAAAATCTAACGTGTACTAGTACAATAGAACATAAAATAATTCTTAGTGACGAAACACCAGTTTATACTAAAAACTACAGATTACCTCAAATATATGAAAAGGAGGTAGAAGAACATGTAAAATCACTTTTGAAAAATAAAATTATTCAAAAATCTTTTTCACCCTGGTCTTCTCCAATATGGATTGTTCCAAAGAAACTCGATTCATCCGGAAAACAAAAAACTAGAATGGTTATAGATTTTAGAAAATTGAACGCTGTAACAAAAGATGATAAATTTCCCATCCCGAATATAGATACACTTTTTGATCACATAGGACCATCTCAATATTTTACAACCCTAGATTTGCACTCTGTTTTCCACCAAATTAAAATGCGTAAAGAAGATAGAGAAAAAACTGCATTCTCTACAAACTTAGGACATTTCGAATTTACTCGAATGCCCTTTGGCTTAAAAAATGCACCTGCAACATTTCAGCGAATGATTAATAATGTATTAGGTAACCTAATTAATAAAATATGTCTAGTCTATATGGATGACATAATTATTTTCGGCAAAACATTTGATGAACATACTCAAAATCTAAAATTAGTATTCGAAAAATTAAGACAAGCAGGACTAAAAATTCAATTAGACAAATCGGAATTTTTTCAAAAAGAAGTAAAATATTTAGGTTACGTAATAAATGAACACGGGTTAACAACAGACAAAAAGAAAGTAGAAACTATACAAAATTTAAATTTACCAAAAACAAAAAAGGAAATTAAACAATTTTTAGGAACATTAGGATGGTACAGACGATTCATACCTAATTACGCAGAACTAACAAAACCTTTCACAAACTGTTTAAGGAAAAATACTAAAATCGACATAGACAATGACGAATATAAAAAAGCATTTACCAAATGTAGAAACATACTAACTGAATCACCAATACTACAAAATCCCAATTTTGACAAAGATTTTATTATCACTACTGACTCAAGCGATTTTGCGATTGGAGTTGTTCTGACGCAACAACATGATAATAAAGAATTACCTATCTGCTATGCTTCAAAAACATTAAACAAAGCAGAACAAAATTACAGTACAATTGAGAAAGAATTAAAAGCTATAGTCTGGGCAGTAAGAAATTTCAAACCCTACATTTACGGTAGAAAATTTATTATAAAAACTGATCACAAACCACTTATTTGGCTATTTAATATGAAAAATCCCAATCAGAAACTCATAAGATGGAAAATTGAACTTAGCGAATATAATTTCGATATAAATTATCTGAAAGGAAAAGATAACGTAATCGCAGACCTTTTATCAAGACAAAAACCTAAGTATAATTTAATTGAAAAGATTGGAGATGTATTAGAACAAAACCCTTTTGGTCATTGTATATCACTAGACTGTAAAATGTCTAAAGGATTAGCTAAAATAGTCAATGAAAAATATCAAAGTAAAAATTACTGTAAAACACAAAATAACAAAAGTTTAATTATTCAAAATTCAGATGAAAAACTCATATTCCATTTAGTTACAAAAATAAACCATTATGATACTCCTTCATACAAAAATTTAGACAAAACTTTAAAAGAATTAAGAGATTACATGATAAAAAATGATTTAGAAATTATTAATATTCCAAAATTAGGTTGTGGATTAGACAACTTAGAATGAGAAAAAGTAAAAGCAAAATTAAATAAAATATTTGAAGACACTAATATAAATATAAACGTTTATTCATTGCCGTGTGTAAACAAAAACGAAATCACGAATGATAGCGAACAGAATAATGTTGATGAAGACGAAGATCAACAAACAATTCATAGCTCTGATGAAAACCCAGTCGCAGGCATAAAATACTCAGACGACAGAATAAACAATAATAGTTCTACAAATAATAAAATATTAAATACAAGTAATAAAAAGACACATGTAGTGACATCTGACAAACAATACGAAAATATAAACAAAAACATAAAAACTCCGTCGGTAACAAGTAACCCATCGCCTAACGCCAAGCAAATCGCAAATAAACAAACTACAAATACAAGGTCAGAAGCGTCAGAAGTAAAACAAAACAAAACATTCACCGGAAATAACCAAAAAGCAAATGACACCACATGCTCCGAAGAATGTAAATCTTTACAAAAGCAAAACGACTTTAAAGATGTAGTATATAAAAGAAGACGTAGATCTTCAAATCAGCCAATAATAGGTGAAATGCAGGAAAAGGACGGTCTCAATCTACGTGCCGCCAAAAACCTAGCATTTCTCCATGTATATAATTTACACCCAGACACTAAAGCCGATGAACTAAAGATGTACCTCAAATCAAGCTTTCCTGAAGTGGAAATCACGCAACTTAATGCCAAACATCCGCATTACACTTCCTTCAAGGTGTCGGTAAATGAAGAAAACAGAGAGAAAGCAATGAATCCAGAATTATGGCCCAGGAATGCTCGAGTAAATCGGTTTTTTCACCGGCGCCAACAACAAAAAACTTCCACTTAGAAGCAAGTCAAACTCAAAACCAAAACCATGCTTTATATAAATGGAATCTAAGTATATACCATCTAAATGTACAATGTTTAAGCAATAAGATTAACCATATATTGTTATTTGCTAATAAATATGATTTTGATATTTTTTGTTTTTCAGAGCATTGGTTAAATGAGACAAATATTAAAGCAACTAGTATAACGGGATATAACCTTGGTTCCTATTTCTGTAGAGATAAATTGACTCATGGAGGAGTATCCATTTACATAAAAAATAATATAAAATACAAGCCTTTAGAACTAAGTAAGTACTGTGTTGAATTACATGCAGAGTTTTGCGGCATTGTTATTGAGAAAGATAGAACGGTTGTTGTGACAGTATATAGATCATGTTCTGGGGATTTCAATATTTTTCTTGTTATGTTTGAAGATCTTTTACTATTTTTACATGACAAATACAAAAAACTAATTTTTTTTGGTGATTTTAACGTTAATTTCTTAAATAATTGTAAAAATCTGCAAAATTTTCTATGCATGATTAAAACATTTAAAGTAGAAGTAAAAATCACAGAACCCACTAGAATTACGACTCAGTCTGCAACATGCATTGACAATATCTTAACAAACTTAGATGCGGAAGTCTGTGAGACTGGTGTGCTAGACCCAGGAATATCTGACCACAGTGGACAATATTTGACTACAAGATCGTGTAAAGACGATGTTAAACCTTCTTTTAAGAGAATAATTAACCAATCAGGTTTAAATAGAATGCAACTAGATCTTAATAATATAAATTGGTCTATTTTTAATTCTCCTAGTGTAGATGTGAATACGCTAACTGATAATCTTGTGCAAAAACTAAACGATCTTGTAGTTAAACATTTTCCAGTCAAGAAATATACCAACAAAAACAAACTTCCTATAACCTGGTTTACTGAAAGTTTGAAGCATATAAGAGATGTAGTTTATTGTGTGAGACATCTGTTTAATGCTACAAATGATCCTCTATACTACAATGCTTATAAATTATTGCAAAAATATTATAATAAAAAAATCTTGGATGCAAAAAGGACTGCATCACAAGATTTTATCGTTAACTCAAATAACAAGGCAAGAGATTGCTGGAAACTTATAAATTCTGAGAGAAACGTAAAAAATAACAGTACTATTACATCATACATTTCGCCAAATGAATTTAGTTATTTCTTTGAATCAATTGCAAATAATATAATTGAATCACTGCCAAACTCTAAATACGAAAATAGCTATCTTTTACAAAATATAACACCTCAAAATAATTCTCTCTTCTTATGTCCTGCTACTGATGAGGAAATAAAAGAAACAATTTATAATCTTAGTAATTCGGCTTGTCTAGATATCTATGAACTCAACAGCAAAATAATTAAAAACATTGCAGACTACATATCATATCCACTATGTTGTATTATTAACAGATGTATCACCGATGGAATATTTCCTGATGCCTTCAAGGTTGCCAAAGTTATTCCTATCTTTAAAAAAGGAGAAGCCTCTAGCCCAGATAATTATCGTCCAATATCTATTCTACCGATTCTTGGAAAAATTTTTGAAAAAATTATAAAATCAAGACTTTCAGAGTACCTAGATAGATTTCTTATTCTAAACCCTTGTCAATTCGGATTTAGAGCTTCACACTCCACAACTCAAGCGGTTACACAAATTATTAGTGACATCATAAAGGGAATAGAAAATAGACAACACGCCGCTCTGACTTTATGCGACCTTTCCAAAGCTTTTGATTGTGTATCACATGAGATTCTTGTAGACAAACTTAATATGTATGGGATTCGTGGACTACCTCTTTCTCTGTTCATCTCGTATTTGCAAAATAGGCAACAATGTGTCATAATAAATAACGAGCGCTCTGATTTCACCCTAGTTAGACATGGGGTGCCTCAGGGCTCTGTTTTAGGCCCTATATTGTTTATTTTGTATATAAACGATTTATATAACTTTCTGTATCCAAGCAAGTGTATTTTATTTGCTGATGACACAACACTAATGTCAAGTAACTTGGAAATACTACATAAACAAATGCTTGACGTAGCTCAAGAAGCAGAAGACTGGTTCACAGCGAATAACCTCAAATTAAATAATGATAAAACACAGTCAATGATAATCTCATACAACAAAGGCTTTGCAAAGGGTCTCTATGTTAAAATTCTTGGAATGTACATCGATGACAAAGTAGACTGGGCGGTGCATGTTGACAAACTGAGTGCTGTACTCGCTAGTGTAATCTATCTCTTTCGTAAACTCAAAAATTTTTGCGATGTGTCGGTACTACGAACAGCTTATTATGCGTTATTTCATAGTCATATTAACTACGGGATTATCTTGTGGGGAAACTCAATTCACGCAATAAAGATCTTTAAACTGCAAAAGAAAATTGTAAGATTATTGGCAAATGCAAATTACAGAGATCCATGTCAGAAATTATTCATTGAGTTTGAAATTTTGCCTTTACCTTGCCTGTACATTTACGTTACACTGACTGAAATTCATATGTCTAAAAATAAATACATAAAAAATAGCGATATACATGATCATAACACCCGTTCGGCTAATTTGTTGAGAAATCAGCGATATCGCTGCTTAAGCTCCAAACGAAATTCAACACAGATAGATCTGTACAATCACCTGCCTATGAATGTAAAACAACTAGACATCAAATCATTTAAGAGCAGAATTAAATCATACTTGCTAAAATACTGTTTCTACAGTACTACAGAGTATCTGGACACTCCTCCAATTTTTAATTAAAGTATGATATAACTACATACACTTTATTTTTTCTTTCATGTCACTCACAAAGTTTATATCTCTTATACTAGTGCCTAATGTAAAAATACAATGTACAATTTGTCAAATTGTTAATTTCTACTTACCTATATCTGACTTATCATAAATGACTTGTATCATAGCATGATTAAATAAATTATCTTAATCTTAATCTTAATCTTAATCTTAATCTTAATCTTAATCTTAAACATTGCAGATAATCAAATCATATTTTATAAAGTACCCGATGACACAAACATTAAAATTGAAAAATACTTTAATAACAAAAAACAAAGATTTATTTGCAAATTTAACGAAAACACTTTTGAACAAGACGTTACTGAATTTATAAAAACCAATTTGATACAAAAAATCAGATATTTAGCACTCTTTCAAAAATCTCTAGATAAAGAAGTTTCAAAGATCTTACAAAATAAATTTCAAGCAAATTCTATAAATATTATAGCCTGTACAAAATTAGTAGAAAACATAGAAAACGAAGAAGAACAATTAGAAATAATTCATGATTTTCATACGGGTATAACAAATCATAGAGGAATTCTAGCCACTATCAGAGAGTTAAAAGAAAAATATTATTGGCCTCGAATGAACAAGTACATTCAAGATTATATAAACAACTGCGAAATATGCAGATGTAACAAGTATGAAAGAAAACCGATAAAGACCACCGACAATCTTACACCCACACCAAAGACTCCGTTCGAAATCATAAACATAGACTTATTATCATTAGATAAAGAACCGTACTTAACTATTTTCGACCAATTCTCTAAACACGGACAAATATTAAAAGTAGAAGATAAAAGCGCAAAGACTGTAGTAAAGAAATTACAAACTTATTTTGAAACTTATAAAATTCCAAAAGAAATAATAATGGACAACGGAACGGAATTCAATAATAATTTAATTAAAGATTTATTAATTAGAAACAAAATAAAAATTCATATCATATGCGTAAATAATACTAAAAGCAATGCTGTAGAAAGATTTCATTCTACAATAATTGAACAAATTAAAATATTACATTCAAAACAACATATTAAAGACAAGTCTATATCAGAAAAAGTTCAAATGGCTATACTAGCCTATAATAACACAAAACATAGCACAACACAATTAAGCCCAAACGAAATACTTTTCGGCATCTCAAATGAAAACATTTTCAATAAAGAAGAAACAGATAACATAATAGATAACCACATGACAAAACAAACCGAAATTAGACAACAAATATCGGACAAAATTGAGAAAGAAAAAATTAAAAGATATATCGAAAATGACAACCCATTAGAAATTAAAAATGAAGTTTACGTAAAACAAAACCCGCGAATTATTCACAAAATTAAAAAACCCTTATTTAGGAAATATTCAGTAAAGAACTATAATCCTTTATTAGGAAAAATTCAAATATTAGATAAGAAAAATAGAGACAAAAACATTAGAATCAATCAATTAAAAATTAAATAATGAAATAAATTGAAAATAGTCTCACATTTTGTTAATTACACAAATTAGACACTAGTATAATTAATTATGAGAATCTGAAGCAAATAACACAAGACACAAATATTTGGAATCTAAATAAACTAACCAATCACACTGTATCATGAAGGACAAATACACTTTATCCTTACTATTCCCACATTTTCCCAGGAAAATTATACCAATTCATACCGTTACTAATGATTCAAAATCAAAGATTCCTGATTGTAAATGAACTTCAGCAATTATACTATTTACAGAAAAATATTATTATATTAATCAATGTACTTATATTAATAATAAATATTTATGTATCACACATTTTTAGAAAATAAGTGAATGTCTAAATAATAGTGTAATAAATCAAAGGAATGATGATTGTAAGTACCATAATATAGAAAAGAAAATACTGTTGAATTAATAAAGATTACCAAGTAAATAATTTCATATTTACACAGAAATAAATAAAGAAATAGAATTTAAAAATTTCGGAAAAAAGATTTAATTACTTTAAAATTAAATAATACAAAATCAATCAACACTCTTATATATTATACTTAATTGTAATTATAATAATAAGTTATTATATTATAAAAAGGTTTATAATACTTAAAATAAGGAAATGTAGAGAAAAACAATGTACTTTGAATAGAGAAAGAACTTTGGAGTAAAATATGGCGAAAACTAAAAGGGGAGGAATTATATATCTCCACACACTGTATTTCACCATATTTCATCACACCCTATATATGTTTCATCAGCATCCTTGCGATAAGTAAAGAGATAAATACGCTAGCATCTAGAGAGACGGGGTCAGTCAATCTGCTTCCGTACGCTTGTATATCAAATTGTAATATTATCTATCAATATAATAAAACTGTATCAACGAGAAATAAAAGTGTTTTTAAAAACCTAATTAAATATCTCCGATACATAATTTGTACACAAATGTTCATATGATTATAAATATCATTGCGATTTTGTTCAATATTTACAGTTTTATAAATCTGTAGCAACTACAGATTTTAACAGAATTGCAGCATAACTGTCAATACAGAAAAAATGCCCTTAGCAACGGACCAAAACAAGGTGATAATTTCTTTGTTTTTTATCATCGCTGTGATAGACATGTAGCTAAGCAGATCTCGATAGAATCTCGATGATGATTGGCGGAAAACAGGTCACGTGACATATGAATTATATTCTCTTTAAAATAATTCACGCATAATAAATTGTTATAAAATTTCCAGTCGTATAAATTTGGTTCAAAAATGCTTTAAGTGGTTGCGATACCACAAGTTCGTTTTACTTTATTGGAAAAAAGCATACGCTGCATTGTTGAAACTATCTGACATTGTCAATTTATCAAATGCAGAAGCTTTAAATGCAGTCACGAAACTTTTGTGTATTATTTATAATGCTGGTAAAGCTAATAAACAGAAAACTTTAGTGAAATCTATTAATGATCTAAGATATACTATAATAGCAGGTGTTAAAAATGTAACAGTTGATAAATTACCTCCATCAGAGTCTACATTATTACAATACGTTTTAAGAGTAAAATGGCAAGTTAATGAATGGTCGCAAGCAAGATCAGAGAAAATAATGTCTTTTGAACCAAATTTATACGGGTGGAAATTGTATAACAATTTAATATGCCTGAATTATTTTGAAGGAAATACAGGGATGGAGTTCATGGAAAAATTTATTTGTTCTTGCAGTGGTAAAACACCTTGTGTAGAAGAGGAAATTTGTTCTTGCTGTTCGGAAGGATTTAAATGTTGTGACATCTGTAATTGTTCATCTCAATGTAAAAATGCTGAAATTGTACCTGACCATGACCATACAGAAATTTTGTCAGAAGATAGTGAGACTGAATTAGAATGATGAAATTAGACTCTATTAATGAGCATTATTCCTTAAAAATTCAATTAGTGTGTTTCTGTAGATAGGAATTTAAAAAATATTTGACACATATAAATATGTATTAATTAGTTAATAATTTAAAAAAATTAAATATTACTATATATAACGTAAAGCAACGTGGAAATAAAAGGAAAAATTTGATAACTGATTTTTTTACATTTTCAACGAAAAAAGGCCTAAAACTAACTAAATACTCACTCATTTTGATAAAAAGTTTCAGAAAATATTATATGTAACCAATTTAATGGAAAAAAAATCGTTTTCAGACTGATTGTTCAATACTTGTGCGTTTCCACCCCTTTAACGAAAACTAAGAATTTTATCAAAATTTAGCTGTAAATTTGGGAAGTAAAACAAAAAGGTGGCCATATGGAAAAAATTTAGGGTTAAAGTACAAGTCTTGAAGATCATTTTGCAATTCTCTAAATTAAAAAAGGTGCATTAGAATTTGAGATATGATTTTTTGAAGTTGGACAATATTGGCCGTTTTTCTACTTAAAATCGCCTATATCTCGAAAAGGGTGCGTTTTTCAAAAAAATGTCAAGAGACAAAAAGTGATTATTTTGAACCAATTAACCTAATAAAACTACTTGCGGGGCCATTTTTATCTTGTTTTATTGTTACAACTTTTTTGTTAATAACAAATTTCCTGCCACTCGGATCAAAAATTTGTATTTAGGTTTTTTGTTTGCAATAAAATAACGGATCGATTCCACCTGGTTGCAACCATTAGTTTTTCATGAGAGGTTAAGTTGTTTTTCTAGACACGTTTTTGGGGGTGCGCCGCTCGCCTATAAGAGCAGTATATTTGGGTGTTTTAGCTATCTCTAACATGTTAAAACAATTCTCTTAGAATAACCAAGTACATAGCTCGTGGTATCAGCCACTGATTTCAGATAAAATTTGTCGACAAATGCATAACAAGTGTCAAAGTGACATAATTGTTAATTTTATAGGTAACTCTTAAAACATTACATTTTTATAATTATTATATTAAAGACTTAAATTGTGCATTAATTTGGTACCCAATATATAACAAGTATATTATGGAATTGGAATTTATTCAGAGGCATTTTCTTAAATACTTGTGTTATAAACAAGATAATTTGTATCCAGCCAGAGGTGTGCCTCAAACCACTTTACTAGATAGGTTTAATATATTATCACTTGAGCAGCGTAGAATAAATGCATCTGTAATATTCCTATACAAAATTCTCAACAACTATATTGATTGTCCTGAATTATTAAATCAAATAAACATATATATATATATATATATATATATATATATATATATATATATATATATATACCTAGATTCACAACCCGGTCACATTTAACTTTTCAGGCAGGCTTTGCGAGAACTAATTTACTGGTGAAGAGCCCTTTAAATGTAATGTGCAGCAATGCAAACTTGCTACCAGAGTCTGTCGATATACTTATTCACAATAAGTTTGAATAATTTGCATAGGTACTACTCTTAAACTGTAGGTAAATTATATTAAGCAAAATGATTATCAATGTTTTATCATTATTTGTTAAGATATTTTGTTGATACGTATGTTTTATTTTTTGTAATATCTGTAATATTTAATTATTTTATTTGTACATGTTGATTACTTAATACTGATTGTCCTATTATTGGTTTTTATAACTGTTGGGCAATAAATTTAAATAAATAAATATTCATCATTTATTTCCTTTCTACAATTACCTCAAAAATTATTTTCAACCAACTACCTTTCACTTTGACAGTTAAAATGTAATGCATTTCTCGATAAATTTTGTCTGAACCCTATGACTACCTACTAGTAAAAACGCAATTATTTAGATTTTTCGGTTATGAAACTCAAAAAGGGGACTGCGTTTAATGACAACGCAAAATTTAATTCTCCACAACATTTATTTGAAACGTTTTTCTCTAAAATAATTTGGGAGGAAATAAAAATCTGATTTCCCATGTTTCGTGAAACATCGTATTTGTATATTATAATAAAATATTATAAATTGAGATGATACTATGTTTATTTTAAGGAAAATGTATTTAGTTAATAAGTGGTTTTTGTGTACGTAAAAGTGTTCGTGGGAAGTGCGGTCCTGTGCGTGACGTTGCTGGGGTGTGGCGTGATTGCGCGCCAAGCGGAGAAGACAGAAGCGTTTAGGTCGTCTGTAGAAGCTCGAGTCCAAATATAAATAGTTCGTACACACAAATACACGAGTTGGTGTATTGCTGTTTTACAAAATAGTGAGAGTTGATACCGTGTGGAGGAAGCTGGAATTGAACCAGTCAACCAAGCGGAGTTCTGCTATTTCTTCGTGACAAACTCCAGCAGCCATTTGTGTGGCTTTGTCTGCTTCGTACGTGGAACGGGACTTCTGGGTAGAACGCTTCGCCGATCGGTGCTGCCATCGCTGACCATATTTGGAACTTCAAATGCGCGGGAACTGACACTATGCAAGTTTGATTTTAGATTTAATATTAAAATAATAAATATTGATTTGTTGTTTTTGATCAGAAGTGCATAACTGCACTAGTATTTTCCGTAGCTATGGAGTGAGGTTTAATGTAATTTATCATTATATTTGTGTTTCATAACGTAGGTATTAAACTCTATTATCTGGCATTAGTCATTCTTTTCTAAAAACAAGAACCTTTATTCCCTGAATTGACGTGCTCGTTACAAAATGTATTACCTGAATTTGAATATTCTTGTGTATCCCTTAAACGCGAAGCCGTAACATATTGGCGTAGAAAATACAGATGCTGCTGGTGATATTACATTAGGATGGCGATGCACTGTCGCTGATGTTTCAACAATATTTTGCAAGGGTTCAATTGCTGGAATATTAGTGATATCAGGAATAATTTTACTCACTAAATCAATCTGGCGAGCGTATGTATAAGTATTTAAGTACAAAAATTACAATGTTCCACATATTCAATTATGTTAGCAGGTGATTTAGTCGGGAAGGCTGGTAATTGGTCATTCGAACTTCTAGAACTGGACGAGCATCGGGAATCAGACGATGACTCTCTTGTGCACCGCTTTTTTTTTCTTACGCGGAGATTGCAATTCATTTCCGGATGATATCATAGCCTTCGTAGCTTTACTCTTAGCTTTTCTAAGACTGTCTGAAATTTAAATAATATTATCAGATTTGTATTAAAAAGACTTAAAAATTTAAATGTATTATATAGAAATACCATATTTCCCAAGTATCCTGCTTTTATAAATTCCCCAATCCGAATCGGGTAGTGCACGACTATTAATAGCATCTCTAATTTTTATTTGACTCCAATTCTTTGGTGGCCAAAAGCATTCCAAGAATGCTTGAACAACCCATCTATCAGGAACAGCTTCCACTGTACTCTCATCAGTAAAATGTACAACAATCCAAGACATCAAAATGTCTTGGATTGTTGTACATTATATATATATATATATATATATATATATATATATATATATATATATATATATATATATATATATATATATATATATATATATATATATATATATATATATATATATATATATAAAATAAAAAATATATATCAATAATGTGCTTTAAAATTATAATTTTCTCAAACAATAAACAAAAATCATACAAAAATTAAGAACAATATTTATTTATTTTACGCGGAATGAAGTAATGGAAACATTACAAGTACATTGTTGTATTTCATTGCGACAAGTTTACATGATACACTTGAAAATTGCCAACATTTTAATTCGACACATTTTGAATCCACAATATTAATACCAATAATATTTGACGGATATGGATCTTTATAAAAAGGCTTAATTGTATCAAACTTATAACCCATAACAACTATTTCATTGTAAGTTTCTGAATATGCAAAATTATGTATTTCTATTATTGTTTCATCTTTCAAGCGAACGTATCTATCTGAATTTGTTACTTTTAATCTATAATTTTGAAACATCGCTATTTTGTATTGTGGTGATCGACAATCTTGTACCAATGGACCACTAAAATGTTCAATACAAAACTGTGCAACCTATTTGGAATTTAAGTAACTGCGATGTTTAATATTATCTTTTACGCTAAATCTACGGATTATTTATTGGAGTGGCTTATCACTTTTTCTTACATTTTTTTTCAAAATTTGCATATAGTTTTCAAACGGAAAACAACTAAACATATCAAAAGATCCATGCAGTTTAACGTGTTTTACAATGTAAAGAAGATTGTGAACATTATGCGATACAAAATCATATCCGTAAAATTTACAAGCACGTTGTACGAAATATTCATATAAACTCTGTGCAAAATAATGAAAAATAGGATTACTATGATTTTCAGAACTAATCATTAACGATGTTGCGATATGAAGCGTAAGAAAATGATCATAATATTTTTTCGGTAAAATATCTTTTAAAATTACCGGCCCTGTATATAAAAAGAAATGTACGAAATTCCGTTACTTTCCAACGTTTAACTTCGGTAATAGGTCTAGGTTTTCGGGAAAATTCTACACAAAGCGAATGTTTCAGTGATATTAGTCCTGCAGATATCGAAGATTCTAATGGCATGTTATTAATAAAATTAAAATGTGGCAAATTTACTAATAAAGTACTGCCTGTATGATACTCTTCTTGTAAATGATTTCTAAAATCAATATCGGTTCTCTCACAGAAATGTAAATCAGGAAAACAAAGAACATTATTTATATAAACACCTTGTTCCAAACATTTAGTACAGGAATTGTTCAGTCGCTAACATAGATGGCAGCAGATGCGACACTCCGAACTAATCGTGACGTGAAGTGCAGTGGCAACATCGTGTTGGTGTGTGTAACAGTAAAGAGATTCAGAGAGGTTATGATTACGTGCGAATTGTTTTAAAGAGTTGTTTAGTTTAAATCTTATTTCAAGTCATGAGTGTATCCTGTTTTCATGTTATCGTGTAAAATAAATAATTAATGTTCAATTAGTGTTGTGTAATTTAATTTGTACCCTGAGCTTCGAAGATTGAACATTTGGTCCTTCGAAACGGATAACGGTAAACGAACTGAAATAAAACTTAAAACATTTACAAACAATTACGAAAGTTCTTCATATTTCACTCCTGATAAGTGACTGAGTAAACGCGAACTAGACGAACATTAATCAGCTGTTTTGTATATGAAGAAAAGAAACGAGTTGTGTAAGCGATTGTACATTTACTTACTTCACCTAGCGCAACGTCCAAACAAAGGAGTCAATACCGCTACAAAAATCAACGAAACAAGGCGTCTTTTCCAAGAATCTGAACAAGACGTGCCTTTCCAAGAATCTGAACAACCGAAATCAAACAACAAGGTAAGTCACATATCTCTTTTCTTATCTATTGTCGTTCCTGTAAAACAAAATTCCTGGAAAACTAACAATGCCTGCCACCCAAAACAGTCAAAGTGTTAATTTCACAACGCAAATCCTCATTACAAAGCCTCAGCGCTATTGAGAAATACCTAACGAACCGAGTTAATCCAGAAAATTTAGACCTTGACGAATTACAAATTAAACACGAACGTTTAGATCAAATTTGGGCACAACTGGAATCAACTCAAATGGAGTTAGAAAATTTAAGACCTGACGAATTTACGGATCTTCACGACGAAAATGAAGATCGATATTTAACACTTAAAACTAAATTCAAAAAATATTTGAATCCAATCAAGATCCCCAAAATAGCACAGCAAAAAGAAAATGATAACTCCACCTGTGTATCAAATACTGACACAAACAAAATAAACGTCAATTTGCCAAAATTAAAAATAACATTGTTTGATGGAAAGTATGACCAGTGGCGTAGTTTTTACAATATTGTCACAGCAGTAATACATGAAAATACTGGTTTAACGGATGTAGAAAAACTATTTTATTTCGTGGTGAAGCTTTGAAGATTATAGAAGGAATACCGACTACAGCTGACAACTACAATGTATCTTTACAGTTGTTAGTAGAACGATACAACAAGAAACATTTTATCGTAAACGCACACATTAAGGCTCTGTTTGATATACCGAATGTTATGAAAGATTCAGCATCATCGTTACGTTCTTTAATATCGGAAGCCAAACAGCACGTTAGATCATTGAATGCATTAGAAATGAAAACAGAAAACTGGGATCCATTATTGATTCACATGCTATCACTTAAACTAGATGCTCAAAGCAGACGTGCATTAGAAACGAATAAATCACAAGAAAGAGAAATTAGTTTAGATGAGTTTTATAAATTCATAGAAAATAGATGCATTATGTTAGAAGCATTGGACAATACTTCGGACAAATTTCCAAAATCAAAATCAAAGGTTTCATTGGTGACCACGAACAAGCAATGCTCTACACTACAATGTCCGCTTTGCAAAGATAAACATTACTTATATTTTTGTAAAAAATTTGAACAATTGACATATAAAATAAAAACCATTAATGAAACTAAAGCCTGTTTTAACTGTTTGCGACCAGGTCATGCTGTCAACAAATGTTTTTCGCGCGGTTGCAAAAAATGCAATAAAAAACACCATTCCTTACTACATCAGGATAGTTCAAGGGTAGAAGAAAACCAAAGGGGCGAAGAAGAACCTTCAATTTCTGTAGCTACAACATTGATAAATTCAACGAAATCTATACAAGTTGTGTTATCAACTGCACAACTCAAAGTTCTAACTACGAATAAGAAATATTGTACATGTCGAGCACTTTTAGATAGCGCTTCCTAAGCTAACTGCATAACGAAAAGATTTTTTAATAATCTACACATAAAAAGCTACGATAAAGTAATTCCCATCAACGGAATTGAAAATTCTAAAACAACTACGAAGTCAGCTGTTAAATTGACAATTAAATCAAGATTAAATAATTTTGAAAAAACTCTAGAATTTGTTGTGTAAGCGATTGTACATTTACTTACTTCACCTAGCGCAACGTCCAAACAAAGGAGTCACTACCGCTACAAAAATCAACGAAACAAGGCGTCTTTTCCAAGAATCTGAACAAGACGTGCCTTTCCAAGAATCTGAACAACCGAAATCAAACAACAAGGTAAGTCACATATCTCTTTTCTTATCTATTGTCGTTCCTGTAAAACAAAATTCCTGGAAAACTAACAATGCCTGCCACCCAAAACAGTCAAAGTGTTAATTTCACAACGCAAATCCTCATTACAAAGCCTCAGCGCTATTGAGAAATACCTAACGAACCGAGTTAATCCAGAAAATTTAGACCTTGACGAATTACAAATTAAACACGAACGTTTAGATCAAATTTGGGCACAACTGGAATCAACTCAAATGGAGTTAGAAAATTTAAGACCTGACGAATTTACGGATCTTCACGACGAAAATGAAGATCGATATTTAACACTTAAAACTAAATTCAAAAAATATTTGAATCCAATCAAGATCCCCAAAATAGCACAGCAAAAAGAAAATGATAACTCCACCTGTGTATCAAATACTGACACAAACAAAATAAACGTCAATTTGCCAAAATTAAAAATAACATTGTTTGATGGAAAGTATGACCAGTGGCGTAGTTTTTACAATATTTTCACAGCAGTAATACATGAAAATACTGGTTTAACGGATGTAGAAAAACTATTTTATTTCGTGGTGAAGCTTTGAAGATTATAGAAGGAATACCGACTACAGCTGACAACTACAATGTATCTTTACAGTTGTTAGTAGAACGATACAACAAGAAACATTTTATCGTAAACGCACACATTAAGGCTCTGTTTGATATACCGAATGTTATGAAAGATTCAGCATCATCGTTACGTTCTTTAATATCGGAAGCCAAACAGCACGTTAGATCATTGAATGCATTAGAAATGAAAACAGAAAACTGGGATCCATTATTGATTCACATGCTATCACTTAAACTAGATGCTCAAAGCAGACGTACATTAGAAACGAATAAATCACAAGAAAGAGAAATTAGTTTAGATGAGTTTTATAAATTCATAGAAAATAGATGCATTATGTTAGAAGCATTGGACAATACTTCGGACAAATTTCCAAAATCAAAATCAAAGGTTTCATTGGTGACCACGAACAAGCAATGCTCTACACTACAATGTCCGCTTTGCAAAGATAAACATTACTTATATTTTTGTAAAAAATTTGAACAATTGACATATAAAATAAAAACCATTAATGAAACTAAAGCCTGTTTTAACTGTTTGCGACCAGGTCATGCTGTCAACAAATGTTTTTCGCGCGGTTGCAAAAAATGCAATAAAAAACACCATTCCTTACTACATCTGGATAGTTCAAGGGTAGAAGAAAACCAAAGGGGCGAAGAAGAACCTTCAATTTCTGTAGCTACAACATTGATAAATTCAACGAAATCTATACAAGTTGTGTTATCAACTGCACAACTCAAAGTTCTAACTACGAATAAGAAATATTGTACATGTCGAGCACTTTTAGATAGCGCTTCCTAAGCTAACTGCATAACGAAAAGATTTTTTAATAATCTACACATAAAAAGCTACGATAAAGTAATTCCCATCAACGGAATTGAAAATTCTAAAACAACTACGAAGTCAGCTGTTAAATTGACAATTAAATCAAGATTAAATAATTTTGAAAAAACTCTAGAATTTTTAATAATTGACAATATCACTCAAAATTTACCGTCACATTCCATCGACATACAAACGTTAAATATACCACATGACTGTATGTTAGCTGATCCAGCATTCAATGTGCCTGCGCCCATCGACATGCTGATAGTACTACTACAAGAAGAAATGATACTGGTCAATATATTGTTAATTTGCCATTGAAGGAAGATCTATGTGTATTAGGAAACTCTTACGAAGAAGCCAATAGGAGATTCAATCAGTTAGAAAAAAGATGTATCCGCAATCCTGAATTATATGTACACTACAACCAATTTATGAATGACTATATCACTTTAAAACATATGGAAATAACTAATTTAACTGATAAACAATTAAGTTTCTTTATTCCACATCATGCGGTCTACAAAAAGACAGATTCAACTAAAAAAAAATAAGAGTCGTGTTCGACGCTTCAATGAAAAGCACATCTAACAAATCACTAAATGACATTTTAATGGTAGGACCAACACTCTATCAGGATTTGTTTTCAATAATACTACGATTTCGAAAACACGTTATAGCCTTTGCAGCAGATGTACAAAAAACAAATTCTCATAAATGAAGAACAAAGACCTCTGCAAACAATTCTATGGAGACCAGGTGAGACTGAAGAAATACAAAGGTATCGTCTGAACACAGTGACGTACGGCACTGCTTCGGCACCCTATTTGGCTACAAAATGTATCCAGCAATTAGCATTTGACGAAAGATTAAATTATCCGTTAGCTGCAGAACGATTATGTAAAGATGTTTATGTCGACGACCTTCTAACTGGAGCTGAATGCGAATCAGATGCTCTAATCCTTCAGCAAGAAATCATATCTATTTTTAAGGCAGTTGGTTTTGAACTGCACAAATGGTGTAGTAATACCGAAACTTTATTGGAAAATGTTGCAAACACCAAAGAAAAAACGATTCTATTTAAAAACGAAAACGAAACTAAAACTTTGGGCCTTATTTGGTGTCCACACGAAGACGTTTTTAAATTAACATTCAATTTACGTTCGTATGAAGAAACCACAAAGCGAACAATGCTATCAACTATTGCTAGTCTATTTGATCCCTTAGGAATTTTCGGGCCAATAATCGTCAAAGCAAAATTATTAATCCAAGAACTTTGGAAACAAAACTGTGAGAGATAATAGGAATGGATGTCCGGGATTCCGTGTATGGAAGATGGTAACAGAGAGCGAGGTTGTAAATCTCACTAGCACAAGATTCACCACGTACAACACTTTATTCACACACACACAAATAATACGGATGTAACAATCCAAATAATAATACGGTAACAATACAATGATAATAATAATGTACTTAAGTTCTCGGAGAATAAAGCACATGGAGCGAGACGGGACAGCGTGCTGAACTACGCAGCGTGATGTCTAAAACGGAACTGGCTGAACTTTACAAATTCAGTCCTGCTATGCAGACAGGGCACAGCGCTACCAACTGCCACAAAAAGTACAGTTGACAGTTGTAGAGGGCGATTGTCTCGAACATGCTGCCCACCTAGTCGAGAAGCGACTAAATTAAACAATAAATACATAGAAATTAACAAACAATTAACAATAGGGGGAACTTCTGATGGGCGTCAGGCCGGCTGGAGGCTGCCCACCGTGGAGCAGCTGGGCTCTGATGACGGCGGCGCGGCGGTGCTCTGGGTGGCTGGCGGTGCGACGTCCGTCTCGATCGGCAGTGGGCTCAGCCGGGAGATCGGCCGGCGGAATTCGGAAGTGGCGGTCTTGACTGAGACCACCCTGACGAGGCCATCAGCGCCGGGGTGCAGCTCCGTGACTCGACCCAGTGCCCATCTACCTGGAGGCAGCTGCGGATGGTGAACCAGCACTAGCTGGCCCACCCTGAAGTTGACCTTTTCCCCGCGCCAGCGAGGACGTTGTTGCAGCTGGTGTAGGTACTGCGTGGACCACTTCTTCCAGAAGTGATGCGTGAGTCGTTGAACGAGCTGCCAGCGAGTCACAAGGTTGCTGGGCTCGTCATGGAGGCTTGGTTCTGGAATCGTGAGCAGCGGCGAACCCACCAAGAAGTGCGCTGGGGTCAGCGCGGACAGGTCTGCGGTGTCCGACGAGGACGGCGTCAGCGGACGTGAATTCAGGCAGGCCTCTACCTGAGCCAGCAGTGTGGACAGCTCCTCGTAGGTGAGGGTCGTCTCGCCGATGGTTGTGCGGAGGAGACCTTTGACTGACTTCACCCCTGCCTCCCAGAGGCCGCCGAAGTGCGGTGACGACGGTGGGATGAAGCTCCAGCGGGTGCCGGAGTCGGCCAGTGTGGTGGCTGCCTCCTTGTAGAGTAGTGATGCCTGGTGGAACATGGAGCGCAGCTCTGCGCTGGCACCGACAAACGTCGTGCCGTTGTCGGACAGAAGCTCGCTGCACACACCACGTCGTGCAACGAACCGACGGAAGGCCGCCAGGAAGGCCTTGGTCGTGAGGTCGCTCACGACCTCCAGATGAAGCGCCTTGGTGGCAAGGCAGACGAAAAGGGCGATGTAGGCCTTGGTGGACTGCCGCCCCCGACCTGGAGATGGGCGGCACTTGATGGGTCCTGCGTAGTCTACCCCTGTACGCAGGAATGGGCGGCTGGGAGTCACACGAGCAGCTGGCAGGTCGCCCATGAGCTGTTGACCCATCAGCGGATGACGGCGCCTGCAGGGGATGCAGGCTCGGAGCAGCTTCTTCGTGAGGGCCCTCCCTCTGAGGATCCAGACGTGCTTCTGGAGTAGTGAGTATGTGAGTGCTAAACCAGCGTGGAGAGCCAGCGCGTGCCAGTGATGGACGTGTAGCTGGCTTAGCAGAGACGACTTTGGAAGAATTGGCGGATGTTTTTCTGACGTTGGAAGTTCGGAATTCTCGAGTCTGCCGCCCACGCACAGCATGCCGTGTGCGTTGAGGAATGGATTGAGACTTACAAGAGGCGAAGTCCTGGAGATCGGTCGCGCGCTCTTCAGCTGCGCTATTTCGGTGGCGAACTGCTCTTCCTGGACGCTGCGGGTCAGGCGTACTCTCGCGGCGGACAGCTCAGATACGGTCAGGAAACCGGTGTTCGTCTCCTGCTCCCGATCTTCCAGACCTGCTAGTCTGGAAATACTTCCTCTCTTGTCACAGCTTCGGGCGAATCGCATGCACTGGGCTGTTATTCGGAGCGTGCGCGACAGTGAGGAGTACCGCGTCAACAGAGCGAACTCTGCTTCGACCTGGGCTGGCATGGAACGGACTTTCTGGGCTGCTTCTTCACCAGGTGAGTCAGGGAGCTCTCCTGGTGTTGCTGGCCACTTCTGCGGCGTTTCGGAGAGCCATGGAGGCCCGTTCCACCATAGGCTGGTGGTGGAGAGTGTTTGCGGAGTGGCGCCGCGGGAAGCGACGTCGGCTGGATTCTCTTCACCGGAGACGTGGCGCCAGGCCAGCCCTGGCAGAGTGGTCTGTATGTAGGACACTCGATTAGCGACAAATGTCTTCCATCTACTTGGGTGTCCACGTATCCAGGCGAGTGTGACAGTACTGTCGGACCACCCGAACATCGGAAGATTGGAAATCCGCCTGGTCCGGCGGACGTACAGCAGCAGGCGGACCAGAAGCTGAGCCGCGCACAGCTCGAGACGTGGGATGGAGACCGTCTTCACGGGCGCGGTCTTCGTTTTGGAGGCGAGGAGGGACGTATGGAACGTCCCGTCGGACTGGACGGTGCGGATGTACACGACAGCGGCGTACGCTCTGGTGGAGGCGTCCGCGAACCCGTGGAGCTCTACGTCGCTGTCATCTGGACTCAACTGAGTCCACCGTGGTATTCGGATGTCTTGAAGGCGGCTGAGGCCTTCTAGGAACGTGGACCACCTCTCCTCGAAGTGTGTCGTGAGAGGCTGATCCCAGTCGGACTTGGCGAGCCACAGGTCCTGTAACATGATCTTAGCAGATATGACGACTGGAGAAATCCAGCCGAGAGGGTCAAACAGCTGCGAGACCCTGGAGAGGACTGTGCGCTTGGTGGTGGGGGCTGAGAGCGCTGTCGAGGTACGCTCTTGGAAGAAGAACTCATCCTTCTCTGGATTCCACATGAGCCCTAACATCTTCGTGGATTCGGACAGCTCCACGTTGGCGGCTGGAGCTGACGCCTTGGGACATTCTTCAGCAAGCCCCAGGAGTTCTGAGCAGTTTGAAGACCATTTGCTAAGTTCGAATTTGCCGCTTGCAAGCAGCTGGATCAGCTCATCACGACGTCCGACTGCGTCTTCGAGGGAATCGGCTCCGGAAAGTACGTCGTCGACATAGGAGTCGTGCAAAAGGCATTCAGAGCCCTTCGGAAAGTTTTTCTGCTCGAGTCGGGCCAGTTCATGGAGGACACGGATCGCAAGGTATGGTGCTGGAGCGGTGCCATAGGTGACGGTCGTCAACTTGAAATCGTGGACTGGTTCGTTTGTGTGGGTGCGCCACACAACACGCTGGAGGTCTTGGTCATCTGGGTGGACGAGTATTTGACGGAACATCTTTATGATGTCTGCGCAGAAGACGAACCGATGATTCCGCCAATTCATGATGACTGCGCCAAGATCGTTCAGCAATGGGGGGCCTGGGTGCAAGTGTTGGTTCAGCGACACCCCCTGGGCGTTGAGGCGGGAAGCGTCGAACACCACTCGTATCTTGCTTCCTTGGGGGCCCGACTGTGTGACGGCGTGGTGCGGGAGGTACCACACGGGTCCAGTGGGAGTCTCTTCAGCCCTATGCATATGGCCAAGTGACTCGTATTCATGCATAAACTTACAATAGCTGTGGTGTACGGATGGATCTCGTGCCAGACGCCGCTCGACGGAAACAAGCGATCGGACTGCTTGCTCACGATTGCCGCCCGTAGGGACAGTGGAACGGCGTGGAAGTCGCACTACAAAGCGACCACTGGCATCTCTTTGGTAGGTAGAAGCGAAGAATTCTTCACATGCACTCTCTTCGGCGGAGAGCGCGGAGGGTGCGCCGGGAACCTCCTCGAGTTCCCAGAAACGACGGAGGTTGTGGTCTAGGTCGTCCTTCACGCAGCAGTGCAGAGAGGACGCTGGAGAGGAACCATCCTCGCCGACGGTTCCGGACAGAACCCAGCCGAGTGCCGTGTTCATGGCTACCACCTTGGAGCCGGGGACTGGGTACACTCCTGGACGGAGTAAGGAGCCGAAGACATCGGCTCCGAGCAGCAGACCGACCTTCATGTCCTGGTGATAGCTGGGGTCGGCCAGCTCGAGTGGCAGCAGCAGCTGCGGATCGACAGGACGGACTCTCCGTTGTGGAACGTGAGCCGTCAGACGTGGAAGTACGTAGGCGGATACCTGGTGCCACGCACCAGGTGCTGTTCTGGCTTGGAAGGCGACTTCCACTTGAGAGGAGGCCGTGGCCGAGTGCGAGGCCCCGACGCCGACGACCTTGACCTGGGAGCGCCGCCTGGGTAGTCCAAGACATTGGACGATGTCCTCGGAGATGAAGGACACCTCTGATCCGGTGTCGAGGAGTGCGCGTGTTTGTACTCGCTGTCCATCGGGTGAGCAGATGGTGACCAGGGCCGTGGTCAGGAGGGCCATGGCACGGGATGTGCCTTGTGATGCGGAATGGGTGGCGACCGTGGAGGCGTGGAACACAGCAGCGCTCTCGGAGGGGCTAGTCGTGGCTGTAACAGAGCTCGTTAGGAACGAGTCGTGCAGCAGCGTGTTGTGAGTCTGGCTGCACTTAGAGCACGTCTTGGTGGACCTGCACGCATTGCGCTGGTGAGAGCCCAGGCAATTGTAGCAGAGCCGTAACCTCTTGACCTCGGACAGGCGATCTTGTGGAGACTTCCCTCGGAAGGATGAGCACGAGAAGTTGGAGTGGGAGTCCCCACAGAACACGCAGGCCGTGTTCTTGATGCTCACCTGGTGCGAGCGGAATGGCGCGGCCTTCGCGTTGAAGGCCGTCGTGGATCGGACAGGTGGGCTCAGCGGCGCCGACATTTCTAATGCGCGTATACGCATCTCGAAGAAGGCTTCCAGCTGCTTGAGTGTCGGCTGTTCCATCTTGTAGGCGGGGTTGACTAAGGTTTGAGTCGCATCTATGGAGGAGAGATGCAACTCCCACGCTCGGCGGGACGTGGAGTCTAGGCGACGGAGAAGCATGAACACCACGACGGCGTCCCACTTGTCCACGGGGAGCCCTAGGTGCTTAAGAGATCGCAGCTCTTCTGTTGCTCGATCGATCAGTGCACGCAGGTCGCGTGCGGACTCCTTCATGACCTGGGGCAGGTCGAACAGCGCCGACAGATGTGCACTCACCAGGAGCCGCTCGTTCCGGTACCTAGTGCAGACGGCGTCCCAGGCGCCCTGGAAGTTCGCTGCGGTGCTGGCGATGGTGCGCACTAGGAGTGCGGCCTCTCCCTTCAGGGCTGACTTGAGGAGCAGCAGCTTCTGGACATCGGGAACGTCGTCGCGGTCCAGAACGAGGCACTGAAAAGCGTCGTGGAATGTTTCCCACTCAAGATACGAACCTGAGAACTCTGGCAGCGTTATCTTAGGCAGAGGCGGAACGGCAGCCCTTGGCGGCTGCACTGGAGTGGTTACTGGTTCTGACGGGGCTGGTGGAGCTGGCGTTGGGCGGAGGGCCTCCAGGAGGGCGACACTCTCCAAGCACGCCAGTTCTGTGTTGGTGTAGTGATCCTCGGTGTAATACGCCGTGGCCTTGTAGCCCTTCTCCAACCTTAGAATGGTGTGGTTGTCCTTGAATGTCTCCCAGTGACTCTGGAGGTGAGCGAGCGCGGTGTCGATCAGCTTGCAGGTCGGTGTAATCGTCTTCTCCGACAACCGTGCTTTGAGTGCCAGCGGTAGCTTCTGGATTTTCTCCATTAGCTCGTCCTGGTGGAGCAAGATATCGGCCATCGTTGAACCTGGTGAGAACTCCCGACACGGAAACGTAACTTCACCGGCGTTGATTTGCGGTTAGACGGAACGTTTGACAAGCGTGGCGAACACAGGAACACAGAACATGGACGGATGACGCTGGATGAATAATTTGACAGGCAGAGCACGTGATGTTGCGGTGAAAAAAGACACGGAAAATCCGGATGATCCGGCTCGAAGGACCAAAAAATGTGAGATAATAGGAATGGATGTCCGGGATTCCGTGTATGGAAGATGGTAACAGAGAGCGAGGTTGTAAATCTCACTAGCACAAGATTCACCACGTACAACACTTTATTCACACACACACAAATAATACGGATGTAACAATCCAAATAATAATACGGTAACAATACAATGATAATAATAATGTACTTAAGTTCTCGGAGAATAAAGCACATGGAGCGAGACGGGACAGCGTGCTGAACTACGCAGCGTGATGTCTAAAACGGAACTGGCTGAACTTTACAAATTCAGTCCTGCTATGCAGACAGGGCACAGCGCTACCAACTGCCACAAAAAGTACAGTTGACAGTTGTAGAGGGCGATTGTCTCGAACAAAAACATTAATTCGGATGAATCGTCCCAGATGCTAAGGTTAAGAAACTAACTACTTCGTTGATAACAACGACAAACGAAAATGGAATTTTTGAACGTTTTTCTAAATACTCAAGATTACTACGCAGCTTTACAATTGTCTTACGCTTTATAACGAACGCAAGGTAGAAAGAGAATGAACGAAAATCGGGATCTTTAACGGTTCAAGAAATTCATGACGCAAAAATCGTTCTCATTAAACTAGTACAGAGCGACACCTTTCAAGAAGAACTAAACTTATTAAATGAGACTAAACCAATACATAAATGCAGTAAACTGATTAAACTAAACCCATTTGTTGACGACACTGGAATCCTACGAGTTGGCGGACGTATACAAAACTCGTTGGAACCCTACGATCAACAACACCCAATTATATTACCACAACGACATCGTTTCACCCAATTATTGATTGAAGCAGAACACATCAGACTGTTACACGCTGGAGCCCAATCTGTTCTTGCTAGCCTGCGAAGAAATTACTGGCCCATCAATGCAAAGTCAGTAATTCGTATGATCTTACATAAATGTATAAAATGCTTCAGATTCAGGGTCAAAACTCAATCACAACTAATGGCAAATCTTCCACGTGAACGCTTACAACCTTCGCGACCATTCCTGAACGTAGGTTTGGATTACGGAGGTCCTATTTATGTAAGGGCATCGAAGAGAAGAAATTCTCCATTGCAAAAGACATACATTGCTCTATTTGTATGTTTATCTACGAAAGCAGTACACCTTGACCTGGCAATTGACTTATCAACTGAATGGGACGAATTTTAAAGGAGCCAAAAATGAACTTTACGAACTACATGAATTGTTTACAACTCAACTATCCAAAACAAAAATTAACGAATTTGCAACACATGCTGGTATACAATGGAAATTCATACTACCAAATTCACCCCACTTCGGAGGGATATGCGAGTCGGGGATTCGAGCGGTTAAATATCATCTCAAACGTACCATAACTAACGCACATTTAACCTATGAAGAGACGTACACATTACTGACACAAATTGAATCCTGTCTCAATTCCAGACCATTAGTGCCTATCAGTACTGACCCTAACGACTACGACATACTAACACCTTCACATTTCCTTACTGGAGATATGTTGACTAGTATACCTTGTCCAAACTATGATGGAATTGCTACTAACCGTCTATCCAGATTGCAGTTAATACAAAATTTACAGCAAAACTTCTGGAAGAAATGGTCGGCAACGTATTTAAATGAACTCCAACAACGACACAAATGGCATGTCCCAAATAATACATTCAAGAAAAACCAACTAGTGTTGGTTAAGGAAGACAATCTTCCACCACTAAAGTGGATGACAGCAAGAATTCTACACCTCCATCCTGGAGCAGACAACCTGGCAAGAGTTGCAACAATTCAACTCTCCAACGGTTCGCAGTTTAAGCGACCTATCGTTAAACTGTGCCCGTTACCAATTGAGGAAGAAGAAGATCATCTTGAAGGCGACGCTTCAACGGGGGCGGGATGTTCAGTCGCTAACATAGATGGCAGCAGATGCGACACTCCGAACTAATCGTGACGTGAAGTGCAGTGGCAACATCGTGTTGGTGTGTGTAACAGTAAAGAGATTCAGAGAGGTTATGATAACGTGCGAATTGTTTTAAAGACTTGTTTAGTTTAAATCTTATTTCAAGTATGTCATTGAGTGTATCCTGTTTTTCATGTTATAGTGTAAAATAAATAATTAATGTTCAATTAGTGTTGTGTAATTTAATTTGCACCCTGAGCTTCGAAGATTGAACAGGAATAATACCCACTATGTCCTTTCAGACAATATAAATGATTTTGCGGAAGCATCACATAACAACATTTCAACTCGAAAGTTATATTTATTACGACAAATAATAATTCCATTATTATCAAGACTTATACACTCATTTATAAAGTCGAGCAAAAATAAATTGGCATCTTTTGGCTTTTCATATCCGTGGTACAAACCAATAACAAAAACTTAATTTTTAAAATTAATATTGGAAATAATTTTACCTAATATTGGCCAAAATGTAAACCATTACATTTACAGCAATATTTATATCAGTTGATGGTTTTATAATACGGTTAAGAAAGATTTTATTGATTGATATTTCAATACCAAAGTGATAGTACAAACCGGGTGCCAAATCACGTAATTTATAATCAATATTATTTGTTCGTAATAAAGTTCGCGAATCTTTGGGTTTAATATGAAAAAACTGTTTCCTCTCTTAAAATTTGTAATAAATCATTTAAAGTAGAATGATGTACATAATTTTTGATTACACGACTTTGTAATTTTGCAACAAAAGATATTTCTGGAGAATTTTGGCTCGAAGATTGATTATTATCATTAGTAGACACAATGTTCATAGAAGACAATGCTACTGATACTGGTTGCTGCCCAGTACTAAATAATGAAGCAGATTTGGGAGAAGTGCAGGTGATCGAAGAAATTTCTTGACCAGCTGGAGTGGTTGGTTTTGATCTCTTGATAAAGATAAAGATTCTGGCTCGGATTCTCAAAAACATCGTCTGCAATTTGCATTGTACTGTTCATATTCTGAGAAATATGATATGTTACTGCGAAATAATATAATAATATCTAATGATATTATCTATTAATATTAACACAAAACTTATAAATAACGCTAATCACAATCGACAAACACTTTCTAAGTAGCGCTGATCATAACAAACAAGGCAATAAACAGCTTGTATTTGAACCGCCAAAATGTTCTACACGCGCATGTACAAACAAACAGAACACAACGCCAAGTCAGAATCACACAATCAAAACTAAAATACAAGTTTACAATGTAAAATAATTTTAGTATGAAATAAAGAATCATGTATTAATTTTTAACTAATGACAATATTCTATGTACATATTTTAAAGTTATGTTTGTACTGTTTTGGCAATTAAAAATTGAAATAAGGGTTAAAAACACTAGCAATAATATAAATAAACATCAAGAAGTGTCAAGCCTTATTTTGTGATAAAATTATATATCTCATAATTTAGAGTATTATTTATTTTAATTTTAAAATAAAGCAAAAACAGTGTTTTTACTAATACACATCTTAATGATACAACCCACTGAATTTCATCCAATATTTAAACTTTTTGAATATTTCAAATATGTGGAAAATAATGAGGTCTTGCATATTTTTTTCTGTAATCGTAAGAAAACTAATAAATATTTTGCCCTTATTTTTTATAATTGCTCAAATCAGTTCATAAAAAGATAAAATGATTGTTAAAAGTCATATTTCTAAAAAGCTGCTGAAATGCCCCATTACCCCTCTTACCAAGTGACGTCAAACGTCAAACACCTAATTCTAGATTGATGTTATTATTTTTCACATGATTTAATTTATAATTTGCTAAAAACAAGTTTCTGAAAACTTGTCAATGTGTACGTCAATAAACAATTGACAATTGCACAGATTTGCCGTGAAAATATACACCAAACAAAATAATCATAGACATTGCGTATAGCCCATGGATTGATGCATATTCTGAATATTTCCAAAAAGAAATTCATTTAATTGTATAAAATATGTAAAATACAAAATTCATGAAATTATTCATACTTTAATTATAATTAAATATATTCAGACATGTAAATAATTTTTTAGTATTCATTAACGTATTTGTACTGATAGGACCTATAGTAGGTATCAAATGGACCATTTGGGTCCATCTATCATGTTAGATCTATAACTTGTACCCGGTTACATCTCACGATTTTAGCACCGTTATGAACGTATTGTACCTACTTTAAGTTGATTTATCTAATAATAAAAATTCACAAAATTTTAAATAAATTGTCTTTTGTCTTATTACATAAAACTACAATGTTTATGTATTCGTATTAACAAATAAAATAGGCATGTTAAACTTTTTAGCAAGACCTCACTATCAAAATATAAATATAATATAAAAATATAAATTAAATCTATCACTATTACTAATATAAACCAAACAAATACATTAGTCTTGGTAGATTCATAAAATTCGAATAATTCTTCAAAGTTAAATATACAGTCCTATAATTATATCTTATGTATATTTTCTGTATATTTGCGCCACACAGTTTCTTCACATCCATGAAAGTATATACATAAAATATTATTGAAAGCATGTACTATTTATGAACATTCTGGGTATGTTCAGAATATATACGTAAAAGTATATAAAATCACAATTATACAAAAGATATTTTATGAATGTGAATATAATTTTTTTCACATAATGGATTTATATTTCATATGCAAAGTATATCTTTTGCTGTGTGGGTTACTATTTAAAACTAATAATAATTTTATTTCCAAGAAAAGTCCTACAGGACATGTGGAAAGTTTACAACAAAATAATTGACATGCATCTGTAGAAGTTAGTACTTGTACATAATAATAAAATGCGTGTAGATCAATAAATACTTTTATTTTAAAATTTATACTTGTAGATCTAAAACGTTCGAACAAAATATATAATAAATAATAATAAAACAAAGTAAAGTAAAATACATAGCGACAATAAAAATAATATAAGTAAGCCATGCAATAAATAAAATAATTAAAATAAGTAATGTCACATGCTACATTACTTCCCTCCCAGAAAAGGCATGAGGGGTAAAATATTAAAAAAAAAAAACTGGCAAGTGGTGCAGGTTAGTGGCAAGTAAGGTAAATGATAAAGATGTTGTATGTATGTATATGCCAGTGTCGATGCAATTACTTAGATTGCTGGGTTTGACACTGGCATGTGTTGAAGAATAAAAATTGTATTCAAGAGGGACAGGTTGACAGATTTGATGAAAGGTTCCTAGCAGCCCAAGTGAGTCTGGTCACTGCTAGGAAAATATTACAAGTATGAAAAGAAGGAAGAGTGTTGTGATTTGTTAATGTGTAAGTGATTGTTTGTGTAAAATTTACATGAAATATATCTTGATAAAAAGAAATATCTAAAGGATGAGATGAAATTCGATGCTGTAGCCATCCAAATCAGAAGTGCAAAATTGACGGATTCAAGTGGAGATGAAGTTGTAGAAACTACAGTTCTTGAAGAAGGCCATTTACAGGAAGGAAAACATTTATTGGCTTTATGGCCAAAATTCAAGTGGTACCAGCAAAAATCTTATTTAAACATGTTATTAATTTATTGTATTTGCTTTGTTCAGTAGTAACATGATGAGAAATAAATGGATCAGTGGACCAAAATTCTGGTATCTTGAAATTAAATGCAGCAATCAATGAAGAATGTGTGACATTTTCCATATTTGTAGGATCATCCACTTTTTTCAGTCGGGGTCACCAATTGTAGAAGTTAGCACTTGTACATAATAATAAAATAATAAAATGCGTGTAGATCAATAAATACTTTTATTTTAAAATTTATACTTTATAAAACGTTCGAACAAAATATATAATAAATAATAATAAAACAAAGTAAAGTAAAATACATAGCGACAATAAAAATAATATAAGTAAGCCAAAGCCATGCATTAAATAAAATAAGTAATGTCACACATATACAAAGACATACCTAGAGTAAGAATAATAAACTTAAATAATAAAATATTATAGAAGTTTGCAAAAACATAATTAATAACAGTGAGACCTAAAATTTCCATAATACATAAATAGCTTATTACAAATATTATAACAACGTTTGATTACTACAATCTGCTATAAATTCATTAACAGAGTAATATTCTTTGGCTAACAAAATAAGCTTTAATTTATTTATTGCTTTTAAAGCAGGTAAACATTTTATGCTGTCAGGTAGAATATTGTAGTATTTTATACCTGTATATTTTGGACTATATTCATAAGCTTTATACCGGTGGAATGGAAGTTCAAGAAAATGTCCTGTTTGTCTAGTTGTATAGGATCCAGAGACCACAATTCGAAAAGTATTATGATTTAGGAATACATATTTCAAAATTTCAAATATATATAAGCTGGGAAAAGTTAAGATACTTGTTTCTGAAAATTTACCTTTACATGTTTCTCTTGGGCCTAATTTAAACATGGATCTAATAGCTCTTTTTTGAATTACAAATATGTCCTTCGCCCTGGACGAGTTGCCCCAGAATATTATTCCATAGCTAAGAATGGAGTTAAAGTAGGCGTAGTATACGGTGCGTAAAATGCTGACGTCGACTAAGTTTGATAAATATCTAATGCAATACACAGCTTTATTCAATTTATTAATGACGATATCACATTGTTTGAGCCATTTTAAGTTATCACTAATTTCTATTCCTAAACAGTTACACGAATCTACAACATTTATGTTTGCAATATTGTTTTCCTTACTAGTAGTAGTGAAGGAAACCTGAACTAAATTCGTCTTACTAAGGTTTAGTTTTAGTTCATTAAGTAGACACCAGTCCTTAACATTAGACACAAGTTGTGTAGGCTTTTGAATTAAGGTTTTCAAGACTTTGATCAGAGAGAACAAAATTTGTATCATCAGCGTAGATAGTACAACTATTATAGGATCCTAGAAGAGAGTTTGGCAAGTCATTGATATAGATTAAAAATAATAAAGGACCTAGGATAGATCCTTGTGGCACACCGCACTTTAAAGTTCCCCAGTTCGAATAAATTGGTTCTGGAACACTTTGAGTCGCTAATTTCACTGTTTGTTGCCGTTCACATAGATATGAGTTCAACAATTTTAGCGGGACACCACGTATGCCATAATGTTCGAGTTTATGCAGCAGAATGTTGTGATTCACGCTATCAAAAGCCTTTGATAAGTCGCACGATACACCGTACACACATTTCTTTAAATCTAGTTCATCGTATACAGTTTGCAAAAAGTCATTGATGGCAGAAATTGTTGATTTACTCCGTCGAAAACCATGCTGGTTACATGTAATTGCTTTGGTGGAGTCTAAAAATGACATAAGCCGCGAGTAAATGAGTTTTTCTAATATTTTTGATAGAGTAGACAATAGCGAGATGGGTCTGTAGTTGTTCAGTAATGCAGGGTCGCTTTTCTTAAAAATCGGTACAACAATGGACTTTTTGAAAATACTGGGAAACACACCGTGTTCGATCGAGAGGTTGAATAGATAACAAAGCACTGACGTTAAACCTTGCATACACTTTTTTAATACCATGGTTGATATGTTGTCATAACCACTAGAAGCACTAGTTTTCATACTGAGGACACAGTTTTTTTTATCTCGTCTTCAGTTATTGGATGAAAGAACAAAGATGCTGCTGCGCTATGGGTTGTGAGCGATATAGTACTTTGTGGTTCGCAGCATTTAGGTAGAAGTCGTTCCCTCCCGGGGGTGTCCACCTTGTCGTGGTGGGAGGGCTTAGTACAGCGGGCCAGGACTCACTGGTGGCTGGAAGACTAAGCGGCACCTGCAACGGTGGTGACGTCTGACCCAGAGTGGGCGGTCACCCACGGGTAGACGGGACTCGATAGCCGTGGTGAAGGCAACCCGTCTAGGAGATGGATACTCCGAAATCAAACCGGTAACGACCAGGCAACCACTCGGACACGATCATTGGCGTACGGGACGGATCTAAATGGAGACGGAAACAGACCTGCCAGGAGGTTAAAAATGGACGGACACGAATAGGATAGGTGCGATTTGGAAAAGAATCCCCGGGCGGGTCCTCCTGTGGAGGGAATCCCGTCGTCTGCTACGGCAGACGCTGCTCCCACGGTTACGGGGGGGGGGGGCAAAATCGCGTGTGGAAGAGGAGATAAAAAGGGTACCATCGCTGAGACACGAACCCCGGGAATGACTCGAGGAGACACCAATGTAACAGAGGAAAAGAAAGATAGTAAGAAGGACAAGCCGAACCCCTTTGGGGGAAGGACTTTGAAAAGATCTCCAGTAAAAGAACGCTCAATGAGTGCTCCAGATATTATGTTTAGTAGAGGGGGAAACTTGAGAACAGAGCTTCAGAATATCAAGAAAAAGGAAATGGAGCCAATAATGAGGAGTTGGCTCAATAAAACCATATCACCGAAGGCAAGCCAGGAAAAACTGAGTGCACCAGACAGTACCAGACTGCAAATATCACCGAAAAACACCGTACTAGAGATGCTGACAAGTACTCTAGCAATACCGGATATGGCAATAGAGGGAGAGGTAATCTCATATGAATCTAGTCCTCATCAGGACACACCGAAGTGGAGAGAACAAGAGGCAGGGAGAAGAAAAGTCTTCGACTCAAGTATCGAAGCCATAATACAGAAAGGAACAAATAATGATACAGAAACATCAATAGGGCAGACGTTAGAAGATTCATTAGTATGGATTGAGAACAACAGTGTAGTGGAAACCTCACCGGAAATCCCAGTGGTCTCGAAAAGACTAAGGGACGAGAGTTTTACGATCAGACAGCTGACCAAAAGGAAAAAAGAAAATATAAAAGAAATGAAGGAAAACACCCAAAAAATTACAGACATAATAATAGATCTAGACAGGCTGGTGGAAAAACGGTATATAAATACTGCAACAGATATCAAGAAAAAAGTAGCGGAATTGAACCTAGCGCACTTAAAGTATAGAAAACAGAGAAAATCCCAAGACCAGGAAATGATGGACAGGATAGAGTGGCTAGAAACTAAAGTTACACAATTTATGGCAAACAAAGAGGAAGAAGAAAGGCAAAGAAGCCAGGAAATTATGAAAATTAAAGCAGAGGCAGAGAACAGCAAACAGGCGGAGCTCAAAGAAGTGACAGCGGCAAAGGAGGCTAAAATAAATATCCTCCAGAACAAAATTGAGCAACTGGAGGAACAGCTGAAAAGCAACCGCACTTATGCACAGGCGACAGCAGATATAGTCATCACAAAAGAGGTAGACATTAAGACGAAAGAACTCATAGACAAAATTAATGAGAAAAACAAAAATTATGAACTAGTGAGGGAACTGGTGAAACAAAAATGGCCCAAAGAAGCATACCTACCAAATGCAATACAGAGTGGAAATCCATTTAGCCAGAACAAGAACAACGTATTGATAATACACTGGGATGACACGGAGAAGGAGCAGGGCATATGCAAGTACATAAAAGAAAATCTACCAGGAGGTAGGGCATTAATAGAAAGAAGAGTTGAAAATACAACACATGCAGCACTTAAGACAAAATGTCATTTGCAAATAGATGGCACTAGTGCAACAGAAGAAGACAAAATTACACAAAGCATAAAAGTAAAGGGAAACATGGAAGAAGAAAATACGTGGCAAGAACTATACGAGAAGCTAATAGTAGCAATACAGACCGGGACAAAAGAGGGACAGGAAGAAATGGCCGTCATTACAGAGAACCCGGAATACGAGGTACTGATACGGAAAATGACAAGATGTATAGCAGCGGATAACAAATTAAGCATAGTATTCTTCACAACACCGAAAAGGCATAGAGCTAACAGTCAAGTAGCATTCGACATGCCGGAAGGAGAGGAGGGCAAGCGAAGACAAAAACAAAGGAAAACTAGTGTAAGACTAGGGGAAGACCAGAAAGGGATACCCAAAAAAGAAAACAACAGAAACAGAAATAGGAACGATGCAGTACTAATAAGAAAGAAGGAAGGAAGAGATTATAAAGACATGCTACGTGGATTGCGGAAAATAAAAACTCAACTACAAGAAGAAAACATCAACGTGGAGACGGTAAAGGAATCGAGACAGGGAGATATGGTGGTAGTCCTAAAAAGAGAGTGTGACAAAATGACAGAACTTCACAAAATAATAAGTAAGGAACTAGGAGAAGGAGCAGAGGTAAGACCGAGAACCAGAGATGAGGAGATTCTTATTATATCGGGGATGGACAGCATCACGACACAGGAAGAGGTTAAGGAAGCATTAAGCAAAGTAATAGGGAAGGAAGACTATGAGAAAACAAAAATTGAACAGCCTAGAGAAACTTACGGGGGTAAGAAAAGCGTAAGCATCATTACAACCAAGGGATCGGCTGAACAATTAAAGAAGCTGGGAAGCATCCAAATCGCATATAGTAAATGCAATATCAGGACAAGGGTTGCAATCACAAGATGCCACAAATGCTATGGCATAGATCATGTACAAGCGAAATGCCCAGCACAAAGCCGGAAACATCTATGCCGCAACTGTGGGGCAGAGGGACACAAGGAAGACAAATGTGATCAACAATCGATATGCTTCACCTGTGAGACAAGCAGATACCATAAAACAGGTACGATGGCGTGCCCAGCGTTTAGGGAACTGGTTAGGCAAAGAAGGAAAGGGAAAACGGGCGGTCGGAGGCCCTCAACAACCACGGTAGTAACCAATCATGAGAATAAAGATACTGCAGACTAACGCAAATAGGAGCAAGGACGCCCATAACGCCATGACGTGGACGGTAAAGGAAAAGCAAATAGATCTAGTCCTTGCAAGTGAAGTAAATGCAAATGTTGCACTAAGCCAGAACAATTGGATATGTAACAAAAATAAAAAGAAATGCGACACAGGAATTTGGATAACTAACAGACAATCAATAACAGTAAATAACAGCTATGCGGACAAAAACATCTGCTGGATCGAATTCGGAGAGCTAAGAATAATAACGTGCTACATAAGCCCCAACAGCACAGAAGAAGAATATGACACATTCTTAAACGAATTAGAAATAGCGATAACATGCAGACAAAGACATGTGCTGGTAGCCGGTGATTTCAATGCCAAGCATAGGGCATGGGGATCACCAGTTACGAACAAGAGAGGCAATAAGGTAATGGAGCTAGCGTTCCTAAAGGATCTGTGCGTCTGCAACACGGGGGGAGGAGCCAACTTTTGCAAACAGAAATGGCACCTCATATATTAATATCACGCTCTGCTCAAGCGAGTTAACGGACAAGGTAAATAACTGGAAGGTAGACAAAGAGGAAGAAGTATATAGCCCACACAGACATATACACTTCGAGATACAGTTGGATAGAGAACAACAGGGGATAGAGCTACCAGTAACACCAAAATGGAATATAAAATCCATACAAGAAGACAAAATAATAAAGGGCTGTCAAGAAATGAAAGAAATACAAACTGCGGAAGACCTTGAGGTAGAGCTTCAGCTAATGTGCAACAAAACCATGAAAAGAAGTGGGAGAAAGAGGAAAGGGAAAAGTTCTGTATACTGGTGGAATGAGAACATCGCAGAGTTAAGGAAGACATGCATAAGAAAGAAAAGAGCATACATGAGAGACAGAGGAAAAAGGAGTGAACAAGGAGATGAAGAAGAGAGAATCAAACAGGAATACAAAACAGCAAAAAAGGCTCTAAGTCTTGAAATTAAAAAAGAGAAAGCAAAGAAATGGAGAGAATTAATAGAGACGGTAGACGAAGATGTTTGGGGGAGACCGTACCAGATAATAGTAAAGAGGACAAAAATGTTGCCACCAGTAAGTCCGAGCAAAGACCTGGCGGCTGAGGTGATTAGAGTACTTTTCCCACAGCAGGAGATAACACAATGGAAAAGCACAGAAGCAAAATGCCCGGAACCAGTCTCGGAAGAAGAGATTGTGAGGGCGGGTAAAAGGATTAAAGCAAGAAAGGCGCCAGGGCCTGACGGCATACCGCCGGAAATCGTCCAATGGGTAACTAAACTGAATCCACAAAGCGTAGCATACGTAATAAATGAAGCCATGAGTAAAGGAATATACCCGGAGTTGTGGAAAAAAGCAACACTCATTTTAATACCGAAACCGGGAAAGACAGACATGAGTCACCCTACATCATACAGATCACTGTGCCTTCTAAATACCATAGGAAAGCTCATGGAAGAAATTATATGTAGCAGGCTGCAGAAACACCTTGACGAAAAAGAACTGATAGCAAACAATCAATATGGTTTCAGGGAGGGACGCTCCACGATAGATGCTATGCTTGTAGTCAGAGAAGCAGCGGAGGAAGAAATTAGGAAGGGGCAAAGTAAAAATAGAGATCTGTGCGCCCTAGTCACGATAGACGTAAAGAACGCGTTCAATTCGGCACAATGGCCAAAAATAATAGAGGCATTAAAAGAAATGAACTTCCCTCAATATCTGATAAATATTGTAGGATCCTACTTGGACAACAGGTGGATCCTATACAAAGATTGCAATTATAGAATGACGTGCGGAGTCCCACAAGGATCGAAACTGGGACCAAAATTGTGGACCATATTTTACAACAAGATTCTAACGCTGCCTCTGCCTACGGGAGTAAGCACAGTAGGTTTCGCAGATGACATTGCGATAGTGGCTAAGGGTAGGGACGAAGCTACCCTCAAAAACAAAGTGGAGGCCACAATCCTCATACTTCAAGAATGGATGACGGAAAGTGGCTTAGAAATAGTACCGGAGAAAACGGAGGCGCTATTAATGGTAGGGAGGAAAAAATGTAGGCAAATAACATTCACAGTAGGTAACAAAAAAATTGAAACTAAAAATAGCCTAAAGTACTTGGGATATAACTTTGAGAAGAATGTCATAGGGGCGGGCCACATTAATAACGTGGTAAAAAAGGCAGACAACACCATAACTGCTTTACGTAGAATATTCCCAAGGATAAATGGACCACAAGAATCCAAACGAAGGATGCTAGCTGCAGTAGGCCAAAGCATACTACTGTATGCAGCCCCTCTGTGGGGAACAACACTAAAATTCAAAAGAAACGAGAATCTGGTAAAAGTAATTAACAGAAGATTAGCCATAGGCATCTGCAGAGGGTACCGCACAATATCAACGGAAGCCGCAGAAATCATTGCCAGACTACCACCATTAACAATACTGGTAGAGGAGAGAACAGAGGGGTATAAAAAACCGAAGCAGATAAAAGAGGGAGTAAAGAAAGAGAGAGCTCAGAAATGGCAAATGGCATGGGAAAGAGATACAAAAAACAAATGGCTGCATTCGTTATTGCCAAATATAGAAGGTTGGATAGAGAGGACGCACGGCGAAGTAACATACCAAGTTACGCAATGTCTAACGGGGCACGGTTGTTTTCAGACGTATCTGAAAAGAATTGGTAAAGCAGAAACGGATGATTGTGTGTATTGCGGGATGCAAGACACGCCGGAGCACACAATGTACTCATGCGATAGATGGATGACACAAAGAGAGGAGACGAACAATAAATTGAAGGTACACCTAACGACGACGAACATGATAGAGATAATGTTAAGGGATGAAGAGAGCTGGGTAGCAATAGCAAACATGCTAAACAGCATTATAACTCAAAAGGAAATAGAAAAGAGGGAACGGGAGAAGGACACACGGGAAGAGATAATTGTGGAATAAGACTAAATCAGAAATAAGAAGCAGGCAAAAAATTGGTGGGGAAGTAATGCGGAAGCGGTCCCTCCACCCTTTTTGGATAGGGGACGGGAGAGTTTAGTGGGTGAGAGTCCCACACTACCTTTTCCGACTTGTCGTGGCGTCCGCTGCTTGCATGACGTCAGGTGTGCATTAGAATTCTCTCCTAACCAAAAAAAAAAAAGGTAGAAGTCGTTAAATAGGTTGGCCATTACTTCAGGGTTCTTTGTTGACGTGTTGCCCTCCTATATTTTAATATTGATTATATTGTTCTTGAGTTTGTTGTTTCCGGATTCACGTTTTATTATATCCCAAGCCGTTTTGGTTGTATTAGTTGATTGAAGTAGTTCCATTGATAAGAACTTCTTCTTGGCGAGACGTATTACATTTCTGAAAATATTACAGTAGCGTCTTACATATGCATCAAATTCCTCATTAAGATTATTATCCCTTAGACGGACTAGTAATTTTCTTTTTGTTCTGGATGAGATTCTGATTGCTTTCGTAATCCAAGATTTAGCATTGTTGCGTTGTTGATGTGATTTTATAGGAAATGCCCTTTCAAAGTGAAGAGAGAACGTATTAGAAAAATAGGGTACTTTACCATAGTAGCAAATTAGCAATCCAGTTAATTATATTGAAAGGAGACCCCAGTAATAAGTTATTGCCATGAAAAAAGTTTTCAAAAAGTTATTAGTTCTTTAAATATTTGAGATATTACGGATCGTACATCTACGTCACAGTAATGCGTTCTCTCTCGAGCTGTCTCTCTCACACATCTATCCTATTCTGAATTATTTGAACGTGTATGCCATCTATCTTTGTTCAACGTAATGTTTCTTTATCTATGAACTGTCATGTAAAGTAATGTACTTTAAAAATTAATCACAAGAAATTTAATTTATTTATAACGATTTCTGCCAAATAAAGTTACACGTTAGGGACTTTGCTTCGTTGAGTCTTCGATATTAGCCGTAAAATATAAATACAAACCATTGGGACAGACAAACGATATAATTGTCAAAATATTTAACCAATTTGACATTTTATAATATATTTCGTAGATATCATGGATCCGTTATCATTCCAATCAATGTCATTAATTGAAGTAACAAAAATAAAATTAAATTCTTTGATAATTCCAATGTACCTTGCCCGAATTTTATAGTAAAATATGTGCAGTTTAGCGCGCTAGCATTAAATCATAGTTTTTTGCTAAATCTGTAATGAAAATTAATAAGCTTTGCCCGAATACTCCCATTGAAAGATATGTTGAATGACATAGGTCTGCAAATCATATAAGTGGTACTAAAACTCATCAAATTTTTGAAGGCAAATTTATAAATTATATAATCTAAAGAATATATTTTCACGTGTATTCTTATATACAGTAATAAAGTAACTACCAAATTGTATTTTATATTTTGTAACATTTAAAAACAGTTGATTTTGCATGAGTACATTTTAATTCCAGCCCCATTGTTTGAGAAGATTTTCAGTTGTACATCTACGTCACACAAACTTTAAAAATTAATTACAGCTTTATTAAGAACAATTAAGGCTTATCAGTACTCTCAATCGCTTTCAAATAACATGAAGTTTCAATTAAAAAAATTTTTAAAAATGGTAAACTACCCTATTGGAGAACTTATAATTTATGGGCATATTCTCACTTAACTCGTTCCATGTTTCATGAATCAATAATGAGTTAAACAATCCAATATTTTTTGCGTTGAAAGATCTTTTGCGAACAGTTTGTTTGCTTGTATTGTTAGAAGAGAATTTGGGTATAGATATTTTCGATAAAAGGGCTCGGTGATCAGAGAAGCCAGGATCTAGTACTTTTACATCGACAGATAAACGTAATAACGTTGTCTAGGCATGTATATATATATATATATATATATATATATATATATATATATATATATATATATATATATATATATATATATATATATATATATTCAAGATAACTAATTTTATCAGTTAGGTATTTTAAAATAATTTCTGTCCGCAAAATGGGTTTCTGATACAAGAAGCGCGTCTATTTTTTCTTGGTTGATGAAGATTTCGACTTCTTTGTGATGTTGCGCCAATCCATTGGCGTTCCAAGTAGGTAATCTTATTGTACTAGCCATTGTTTTTATTTACAAAGACAGTGAGGAGATTTAGGATTTGGCTGTTTTTGTTGTAGCATCATATTGAACATAGATTCGAATTTGCTGAAGATTTGTGCTTGAAAAGATTCATGTTCGTTGGAGTTGTGGGTATGATTGGATTTCGTTGTCTGATTGTTTGTGGCTGCTGCATATGTGGTGTCGTCTTGTGCGTAGTTGTAGGTGTGTTTTGCTCTTGAGCTTTGTTGCTGTGTTGAGTTATTTCTCGATTTTTGTAGTTAGCAGGGTGGGGTCCGGAACAGAGTATACATAGAGGTGGTTCGTTACGGTTTTTTGGAAATTGAGTTGTTGGGTGGTTGCGAGCGCATTTAACACAGTAGAATGGTCGTTTATAGTAAGTTTTTCTTGGCAGCGCATGCACTGTGGGATGTCTTTTCGCTTTCTGGGTGGATCTATCGTTACTTTGGTACTGAGTAGGAATTTAACATCGTAAATAGCTTTGTAGTTGGCTTCTAGATCGACGAAGAACATGGGGAGAGGTTTTTTTTGTTTGCCAGCTTTTGATGTTGGAAATGTTTCTGATTTGAAAACCTTTTTCTGTTAAGGCTGTTAAGTGTGGTAAGAAATGTTGTTACTGTCTAGTGTGTGTATAAGAGTACGATAGGCGACTGGTGATATTGTGTTTATTTTCTCAGAGTTGTTTGACACGGATTTGCAGATAAATTCGTCTTTTTTTCAGGGTTTTTTCTGGGCACTCAAGCATTAGAGGAAAGTTAGTAACTTTTTCTACAAAAACGGGAGTAGGGTTTAAGGTTTTGCCGGAATTTTCGGTGACCTCGTTTTTTAGAATTAAGAATCTGTTCGATGTATCGGTGGTTGATGTGTTTGTGGTAGTGTTGTTACTACGTTTATGGTTAATTGCTGAAGAATTGTCGTTTTTATTATCTAGCGCACGTTTCCCTGGACGTCTCACGGGCACTTATTGCCAAGGAACGTCCTCAGGTAACGTTCTTGGGAGTGAGAGCTGATTTGCGTTTAATTGGGGGTTTAATGCTGAAATTTGTGACAGCGAAAAGGTTGGGATGTTTAAGTTACTTGGGATATAAGGTCCAGTTATCATGGGAGTGGTTATAGATGACGTTTGTGTGATTGTTTGAGAGTAAAGGCATGCTGCCGCGAGGGTTGTTATCGTGTTGTAGTTTTGAGTGTATAGGACACAGCGTTGTGACCTCCGCTTGTTTGTTGCATTGTAATGTTATTTCCGTCTAACTCTTTCAAGATACCACTACTAAACACTTTTTGGAGTTTACTCCGTAAGAATCGATTTTCATATAAAGAGCCCGGTATTGAAATTTTATGAGGAGTGAAATCAAACGTTAAGAGGAATCTCTGGCTAGGCCGCTCTGTGATTTTAACATAAACCGTCCGATTCCGAATGACATACGTTACGCGTATTGTAAATGTAAGTATAAGTGATAGCAGAATGAACGTAGAATCGTTCATAGTTCGTCCAAGTATCTCGTACACTCCGATCTAGAAGTAGCGACATAACGTCAAATTTGATGTAGATTACTGCACAGGGCCGCTGTTAGTCTAGTTTATTCATCATGTTGTGTGAAAATATTGAATTCCAGTTAAAGGGTTGCTAAAATTATGATCTTGGTGTCATTCGATTCGGAATGATATCTAAAAATTGTCAAAATTGCAAAATGGCGTATTTCAAAAGTAATAAGCAATTTAGTGAAAATTTAAAAAGGGGTTTGAGTTTTTGCTAATATCTGAACAACACTATAAGAGATATCGGAAAATGGTTAAAAAATAAATAAATAAATAAATTAAGAACTAAAAAATTTGAAGTATTATTTACAAATATCCATGAATGAAAATTTATTGAGAAACAATTTTTCTATTTTTCATTGATTTATAAAATTGTGAATTAAGAAATATTTATGTTTTTATTTTTAATTAAAAGTCTCGTGTCTCGTACTTTATGAAAAATAAACTGAGATTTTTTTAACTCTAACAATTTATTTTGTCTTTAAAATAGATTTTTATAATCATAATCATTAATTTTTCATTTTCCAATTTTTTATTAACAATTTAAGTAAAAAATCAACAAATCAAATAAAGCACTTAAATTTTTTTTTTCTAAATGCTTCACTTGATTTATTATTTATTATTTTTTGAAAAATTTAAACTGTTATTGTTTAAAACTTGTTATAAACAAATTAATTGTTTAAAAGTATTTTGGAGTTGTTTTCTCAAATATGTTACTTGATTAAAATAATGACTTTAAAAAAAAATCATCCCTATAACTGGAATTCTCTATTTTCACACATGTTGACTAGTGACTAGACCATGTAGCGTAAGTGCAGGTGCAGACCGGGCGATCAAAATTTGTGGCGGCTGAAACCGGAGAGATGTAAAAGCGCATTTCTGGTCATCAAAACGTATGAAAAGCGCAGAAATATAATCAGTAAATTTATGTACAATAAGCGCAGATCGTAACGTTCAATAAGCGCATTTTTTCGAAAATGAGATTTCTGACCATAACAAGTTAGTCCAGATCGTCTTCGAGTATGATGGGGTTAAGTTCGGAAATGTTAGGCAAGAAAATTTCTAGTTTTAAAAAATTCAACAAATCTTGTTAAAAATACTCTTCGAGTATGATATGAGGTTAAGTTCAGAAAAATGCTAAGGCAAGAATATTTTCTAGTTTTAAAAAAGATCAAAAAATCTTGGTAAAAATACTCTTCGAGTATGATGGGGTTAAGTTCAGAAAAATGTTAGGCAAGAATATTTTCTAGTTTTAAAAAATTCAAAAAATCTCGTTAAAAATACTCTTCGAGTATGAGGGGGTTAAGTTCAGAAAAATGTTACGCAAGAATATTTTCTAGTTTTAAAAAATTGAAAAAATATTGTAGAAAAACTGTCGTACAATCCCTAAAACCATTGTGCTTTTCAAATGTTCCCTTCTGCGCTTATATAAACATAACGTCAATTTCTGCGCTTTTCGTACGTCGATAAGCAAAAACTGATAAATGCCAAATGCACTTATACACTGCTCAAAACAATTAAAGGGTCAAGATTTTTTTTTTTATATAAAAATAATGGTTGCAATATACACCTATATTAAGAATATAAGTTACCTTATGTATTGTTTAAGTAACTGAACTAGTTTGATCTGTTTGTCTTATGTCCTTATTTATTTTTACTACTATGAATAAAAAATGAGCGAAACTGGAATGAAAGCCCTATTTCGATATTTTGTTAAGCATTTACTAAAGTATAGCAGTTAAGTATCAGTGAAATTTTATGAAATGGATCAAAACAAAGGCCATAGAAGATATTTAACAGAAGTTCAGATGTCTGAAGCAATAACTTTGCTACAGAAGGACGAAAACAGCGATATGCAGCTCGACGTCTAGGAGTTACACAATCAGTTATCTGGATGGCATGGAAGAGACACTAGGAGACCGGGTTATAACTAGACGTACTTTGCAAGTCCGATGAAGAACAATAACTACCAATGAAGACTGATTTTTAAGATTCCAAGGCCTACTTAAGCGGTTCGCTACAGCTCGAGAGCTACAAAATGAGCTCTCTCGAGCAAATGGTAAAAGAATTTTTGATCAGACTATACGAAATAGTCTTTTTGAGGGACATTTATCTTCTAGAATTCCTACTAAAGTACCTTCATTAACCAGGAAGCATAAAAGAGCCCGAATTCTGTATGCATGGCAACATCGAATATATCAACTGAGACACTCGTGTGCTGCACTTTTAACTATTGAATTAAAATTCAATTTACACAAGCTTGGTGGACCTCTTCGAGTCTGAAGAAGAACAAATGAGCACTACATCCAACACAATATGCTGCCACATGTACCTTTTGGCGGAGGTTCAGTTATGGTCTGGGGTGGAATATCCATCAGTATTAAAACCGAACTTGTCATGACTTGAAACGGCACTTTGACTGCACGGCGCTATGTAGATGATGTTCTAAATGTTCATGTACAACCGCTTGCTCTTTTTGCGCCGAACAGACGTGACAGGTTTGTCTTAATTCAAGATGGGGCCCGCGCGCATTCAGCTAGACTAGTCACACGGTATCTTGTGTACAACAATTTTGAAAAAATGGAATGGCCAGCATGTAGCCCTGACCTCAATCATATTGAACACCTATGAGATCAACTTGGACAACGCATCAAAAGTCGAGTTAACCCGCTTTAGACAATACGGGAACTGAAAGATTCTCCAGTGGAGTTATGGCAAGAAATTCCACAAGAAAACAAACGCAGGCTTATCCGCAGCATGCCACATCGCTGCCAAGCTGTATTTAATGTTAACGGAGGTAACACACCTTATTAAAGTTGTAAATAAGAAATAAATCTTTAAAAAAATTACTAAATGTTCAATTTTTACACTTTATTTTTCGCAGATTTTCGTTCTGACAGTGTTACGTATTAATTGAAATTTAATAAAATTGTTTAAATAAAGGTTTAAGGTATCTATAAATAAATTTTCATATTAATTCTACGTTTGAAAAAAAAGTTATTCAAAACAAAAATCTTGACCCTTTAATTGTTTTGAGCAGTGTATAACGCACCCGGCTGAAACGCCGCTTACAAAGTAGGTACCTACCTATTTATAAATATAAATTCTAATTATTTAAATTCTACTTCTTATTATTTTTCTAATACCGTATTTTTCGTAAATGGTATTGCAAATTATTATGTAGGTACTATGTTTGTTTATGAATTTGAAAAATTATGAATTAAACGAATTAGGTATCATAGGTAATTATTTAAAAAAATATTACTATTACCTACTTCGCCAAAATACGTCTACTCTTCCTTTTCGTACTAATGTTTAAACCGGTTTTTAACCGTTTTCGCATGTTTCTTTTACCGTTTGAATAATTTAAACAATTATTAATCTTAACTTTTGTTTAGATGCCGTGCCGCACTGCGTGAAATAGTGAGTTGAGGATGCAAAAATGCAATACATTTAAATTTTCTTATTACTAGGGCTCGGGTTTATATGCGCAAAGAGGGCACAAAATACTAAAATTGTTTTATGTAAAAAATATGTAATATTTTCTTATTTCATTAGTATAAAAAATAAAATATAGAACTAGTGCGCAACAATGTAAATAACATAAAGCGTTACATTGTTGTTGCATTTCGCGGAAAATGCCACTCTTCAAATCTCGCTTTCTGTGTAACTGAGTACGGGACAGGGGTTTATTCTTGAAATCATTCGCTTATTTCAAACATTGTTAATGATTTTGATAAAACTTTCTAATTTTTTTTGTCAATTTTATAAGAATAACATCAGTAGCTAAGTAAATTCCTACATTTATAAAAAATAAAACATTTTCTGACTATTTCAATCGTAAAATTAAAAGTTTTGACAAAAACGTATAAAAATATGCACAATTTGTAAATATTTGCATAGAAATGTGAAAATATGCAAACTCAATGACTCTATCACTAATTCTTGACAAGCCAAAAATGCTGAATTATCGCGCGCTCACCGACTTACAGAATTAATTTGCGTTGTTGAGTGTACTCGTACAGTTTTCGTTTTCATCCGTAGGAGTCGCCACCAGACAACCGACAGAATAACGAAAAAAGACGTTCACAAGATTACTAAATTAAGGGTCAAAATTGTTGCTATTATAAGAAACTATGGTATATTCTAGAAGATAAAAGATGTATCTAGTCGCGTATCTGTATAAAAATAATCATTTTGATCCTAGTTACATATAAACAGTGACTGAATTCAAGGTAATTTTAAGGTTTTTGTGTGTAACATTATTCAGTAAAAAACAAAACAAAAATCATAAAATAAACAACAACATGAGTAGATTAAACATTCTTTTAACTGTTACTCAAAAGTTTTTCTTAAAATTTTGCCGTAGGTTCCTTAGAAAAGTAAAATGCGAGGAGCATTTTTCGGCGCTCTGTGTGTTGGCCAGAGATTCCTCTTAAACGTTAACCGTTAAACGTTAACTATGGCCATACCTATTAAATAAAATTTTTGATTCCCACATAAATTCTTACCTGATGTTAGGTGGTCAAGAATGGTACCTATGGCCATACCTATTAAATAAAATTTTAGATTCCCATGTAAATTCTTACCTGATATGAGGTGGTCAAGACTAGTACCTATGGCCATACCTATTAAATAAAATGTTTGATTCCCACATAAATTCTTACCTGATATGAGGTGTTCAAAAACTCTACCTATGGCCATACCTATTAAATAAAATTTTTAATTCCCACATAAATTCTTACCTGATGTGCGGTGGTCAAGAATGGTACCTATGGCCATACCTATTAAATAAAATTTTTAATTCCCATATAAATTCTTACCTGATGTGAGGTGGTCAAGAATGGTACCTATGGCATACCTATTAAATAAAATTTTAGATTCCCATATAAATTCTTACCTGATATGAGGTGGTCAAGACTGGTACCTATGGCCATACCTATTAAATAAAATGTTTGATTCCCACATAAATTCTTACCTGATGTAAGGTGGTCAAAAACTCTACCTATGGCCATACCTATTAAATAATATTTTAAATTCCCACATAAATTCTTACCCGATGTGAGGTGGTCAAGACTGGTACCTATGGCCATACCTATTATATAAAATTTTAGATTCCCCCATAAATTCTTACCCGATGTGAGGTGGTCAAGACTGGTACCTATGGCCATACCTATTATATAAAATTTTAGATTCACATATAAATTCTTATCTGATGTGAGGTGGTCAGGACTGGTACCTATGGCCATACCTATTAAATAAAATGTTTGATTCCCACATAAATTTTTACCTGATGTGAGGTGGTCAAGAATGGTACCTATGGCCATACCTATTAAATAAAATTTTTAATTCCCATATAAATTCTTACCTGATGTGAGGTGGTCAAGAATGGTACCTATGGCCATAACTATTAAATAAAATTTTAGATTCCCATATAAATTCTTACCCGATGTGAGGTGGTCAAGACTGGTACCTATGGCCATACCTATTAAATAAAATTTTAGATTCCCATATAAATTCTTACCTGATGTGAGGTGCTCAAGACTGGTACCTATGGCCATACCTATTAAATAAAATTTTAGATTCCCATATAAATTCTTACCTGATGTGAGGTGGTCAAGACTGGTACCTATGGCCATACCTATTAAATAAAATTTTTGATTCCCACATAAATTCTTACCTGATGTGAGGTGGTCAAGAATGGTACCTATGGCCATACCTATTAAATAAAATTTTAGATTCCCATATAAATTCTTACCTGATGTGAGGTGGTCAAGACTGGTACCTATGGCCATACCTATTAAATAAAATTTTAGATTCCCATATAAATTCTTACCTGATGTGAGGTGGTCAAGACTGGTACCTATGGCCATACCTATTAAATAAAATTTTTGATTCCCACATAAATTCTTACCTGATGTGAGGTGGTCGAGAATGGCACCTGTGGCCATACCTATTAGATAAATTTTTTTATTCCCATATAAATTCTTACCTGATGTGACGTGGTCAAGAATGTTACATATGGCCATATCTGTTAAATAAAATTTTTGATTCCCACATAAATTCCTACCTGACGTGCGGTGGTCCGGTGGTCAAGAATTGTACTTATTGCCATACCTAATGCAGAATAATACCGTACGCAGATGTTTACCAAGATGAAGATTTTTTACTTGAAAATTTGGAAGTCTTCACATTAGAAAATCTTCAAATTAGCTTTTAATACTTAAAATCATTTACTTCTGTTTGTTATGTTTTACTGCTGGTTTTTCAAAAAATTTATTAATCATTTGTTATTGGAGTTTACTCCTTAAGAATCGATTTTCATATAAGGCGCCCGGTATTGAAATTTTATGAGGAGTGAAATCAAACGTTAAACGTTAACTAAAAGCGTAACATTTTTAGTATTAATTATTAGTAATGATAATGATGACAATATGTAACAACCCACCCGGAATGATGTTTAATAGATTGATAATTAATGTATAACTTATATAAGGTAGGTTCTATATACTTGTGTAGCTTGTGTCAAGCATTCATTCAGATAATAGAATTGATGTGGTGAATTGATAAAGGTGAATTGTATGTTTTTATTGTTAACAATAATTATATTCATATACAGTGAAGTGAATAATGAAAGTATATAGACCTCGAACTGCTCGAACACCCGACAACAGATCCTGTTTCCCAAAAGTTTTTTACCACAACGTAATCGATTTTAGGTCCGGAACTACTTGGCGATTCGATTCGATTCCAAATTCCCCGTCGTCAAGCAATTCCGGACCGAAAATCGATTACGTTGTGGGTAAAAAACTTTGGGAAACAGGATCAGTTGTCGGGTGTTCGAGCAGTTCGAGGTCGTCCACGTCTCTTCCTGACAACAGATCCTGTTTCCCAAAGTTTTTTACCCAGAACGTAATCGATTTTCGGTCCGGAACTGCTTGACGACGGGGAATTTGGAATCGAATACGGAACGCGCGCTGGGCGGCGATTATAGACTCGTTTCCGCGTATGTATGCTTCAACGGCAAAAGTGCGTTGCTCGTTCGTCCACATTATGTTTACAACTGCAACTTTTGTAACGCAAACTGAATATATACCGGCCGCTATCCGCGCCATTCCCATACTTTTACAACCTCTGCTCGCTTCACAATTCTCTATTGAAACTAGGGAGGTTGTTTTGCCCCACGCTGTATAATATTTTACCGAATCAATATGAAAAATGTAAATAGAATGAAAATACATACATGCTTTCAGTATTATAAGAGATCCGTTTATTTACCATCTTTGCCTATTGCATATTCAAAGACAATCGTATTTAAGGAGTAAACTCCAGTCGTGCGTCGGAGCTGACACACACACAATTTTTTATCACTGGCACTTGTTGGGTTGATATCACTGATCGATGTTCACAGGCACTTTTGCACTAGTGTCACTAGTACTGGACTAGCAACATAATCACTTGTTCATAAACAATAAATAACAGGGGTATTACGTGATAACTACGGAGCTAACGAAACACGGCCGATCACTACCAGTAGTGAACGAATCTGAACAATAAGTTAATTGAAAATATTGAGCATATATCAAACTGACAGCAATCAATGTCAAAGTGATAGCTGTTAATGTCAAAAGGACAGCTGTTAATGTCAAAAGGACAGCTGTCAATGCAAAATGACAGCTGTCAATGTCAAAGTGACTTTTAAAATACAAGATTTTTAATATAAATGTGAAATTGGACTCATTTGAGGCCCGAATCCCCCTAGCAGCGCGACCTAGCCGAAGGTTCGCGTAGCGTGGCCTGACGCTAGTATGTTCTAATTTTATTGTTTTTTACTCATTTTTTCGCAATTTTGACCTTTTGAGGTTAACATAAAAAAAATCATTTTATTCAAAGTATCAAAAACGTTCTTCCGCGCTCTAATTTTCTTTTTACATATAGGTCATATTTTAGCATGAAAAACCATCTTCTAAAATACGAAAGTAAACTAAGTTGAAAAATTTAAAAATATTGAATCAAGTATTACTTGCATTAAATTTTAAGTGAAATCATTTGCCTAGCATTTAATTAACCGACGAACAACTAAACAAATCAGTGTAAATAGACTTCACTATATCGTATTATTGAAAATAAACGCAATCTATTATTCTGGTGATCATTCATCTCTGACTAATAATAATCAGCGGTTAATTTTCCTACGATAAATTTTCCGCACGATCAATATTCTGACGTTCAATTCTTCCCGCGATTATTTTTCCACACGGTCAATAGAAGGTAGAATTATACTTGGCAAACATGCACCGAGAACAGTTTTAGTCACGGTATAAGAAGAATAGGTAGTTCCACTCGCTATGTCTCGCGTACTGTAAACGCGGTCAGATTAGATACACTTTAGTTCTCCGTTTCTATGGTTATACCGTGGGGTGCTGCATGTACTGGACATAGTGCGATTGTTCTGTTAAATGTCAATACCATCGCCTACATACAATTTTAATTATTATGACAGTGACAGTTCGCATAGATTATATTCTGGATCTATATGAAACTAGTAAAATTGATATGATATTATGTATTTTATTTATTAGAATATTCAATAGTAGGGACAGTAGAATTAAGCGAGAGATCATAATATATAATATTACCAAAAAAATCACTCTATAAATATCTAGTCACTATTGTATTATTTCAAGCCATTCAACCTCAATTCAACATAACATAAATAAGAATAATTATAGGATATTATTTTATTCAATTAAATATTACAATTCACAATATGTGGTATTGAGGTTCCTACATGTTAAAGAAAAAGTTGTATTATTTATAGACATTATGTACTGATTTAAGTATACATTGAGTACCCAATCTGTCTGTTGGCGCGAGATTTAAATAAATAAAAATTCATACAATATCAACATACACAGAGTGTATGCAGCCAAGTTCTATCAAGCGCTGGCAGCATACGCGACTATATTATACAAGAAAGAGAACGCGATGAAGAAAACAGACAGACGCAGACGATAAGGAACCAAAAGGAACTTGGCTTAAACACTCATATCTCAATACTTTTTAGAGCTGAAGAACTTGGCTTAGCTTTTTACAAATAATATTGTTTTTGATGAGATTTATTTTACAAATTGTAATTATGAAATGAATTTTAGGTAGATTTTAGGTACTAAAACAAATAAAAGGCAAAACAGGAAAATAGACAACTATAATTTGGAAAATAGGCAGTAAAAAGACATCTTTTATTACAGTAATGAGTAAAATGAGCATTTATAATTTTTAATAGATAAAAAATATCAAAAGGCATTTTGTAATCTTAACAAAATTTTAATTAGACCGTACTTTTGATAATGTCTTTTTCTCTCTTGATTTTTTTATAATTTTGAGGTCTTCTTGTTTACAATATTGACGCATGCGAAGAAGTATGTAATAATGTAAAGAATATGATATTATTTCATATTTATGTTCAGAACAGGGAAAAGTAAATGAAAAGTTTTCTAACATATAATTAATTGTGTCATTGTAAATATCAACTGATTTATCTATATTTTCTGCAAAATAGTTTTCTGTTGTTTTAATTAATGCGAAAAGATGAATATATGGATAAATTAAATACCCTCGACTGTTTGTGGTAGTTAACATATTAACATTATTTTCAGTAATTTTCTCTTGTACCCGGGATCGGTCGCTAATTGGTCCAAAAGACCGACAATTATAATATTTGCGCACACCTTACAACTTACGCATGCGACAACGCCGTGCATCTAGTTATTCTTCAAAAACGTACTAATGCTTTTAATGCAACTTAGGTGAGTATTTGATTTTGTGTGGTGCGGACGTTGTGCCTTTTTTCTGTGAATGGTCATATCGACCGTCTTGCGACCGGCACCGTTAAGTCTTTATAAAATTTTGCATACCTACATAACGTTTTCGGTAAGTAAGATATAAAATGTCTTAACCTAACGTTATTTTATATATTTATTTCAGAAATGGGCGACTATGAGCAAAAAGTAGTACGTTTACAAAAGTTATGGGATACGATTAGAGGAAGAAATATGTTACTAGGGTGTAATAGAGTTTAATTTGTAGTAATTTGTTTATAAATATAAAAATAAATTTTAGGAACTACTTACGTCATACAAATTTGGCAATTGGTTATCTTTTTCAATGTTTTATACATAAAAATCCCGTAATGTAATAAATAATACAGCTTGACACATCAACGTCGCTGTAACCATGATCAATTAATAAATCATCTGCTTCCCATTTATCTGTTTGTATTAGTCCATTTAATCGTTCTTTTAGAGCAGCCACATTCTTTTGGAAATATGAAACAGAATTTTTATCCCAAATTGATTTTATATCATCAAGGTTTAATTTTGGTTTTTCATCTTCTAGCATAATGGAACAGTTTCCGTTAGGTGGTTTAATTAGCTTATATACAGATAAAAGTTTGTATAATTGTAGAAAAGTACAGAAAGTTGGGTGGCGGGTGGTCATTTTGACATCCACTCTGTCGTACAATTCCAAAAAATTTCTATTTTGATTAAAAATAAATAAAAAGTAAATTAATAATCTGTTTAAAGTTTTTTACATTATTTTACTTTACCTCTATTGGATATTGATTTAGTTTCGCTGGTAATACATAATTAAATCCACATTGTTCAAGCAAATAAGTACATAATTCAATAGTAGATTTTATTGTAACTCGCAATCTGTCCGTTAAAAATTTATCTTTGTTTATGTTTCATTATAACAAATTTTCTTCCCATCTATCAAGCCATTGTAAACTTTCATCTAAAAGCTTTTAATAAAAATATAGGTATAGGTATCATAGGTAGATATAGGTTTAGGTATCTTGGGCAGGTATATTACTGCCGCAAAGTATTAGATATGCATTATAATTCGATTACAATAATAAAAGTACTTTTATTTAACTATAATACAATACAGTTTCATATTTTGTCCCAGCACATAAATAACTATATTAATTGCTATTTCTAGAAATGGTAGTTGTAACTTTTATGTTTTATATCATATTAGTTTTTACCTGAAAATCTATGCAATTCAAACTCACTTCTACTGCAGGAAACTTTCGATTTAGGGCATCAAATAGATCGTTTATAAGCTACATCATCAACAACGCACCTGTAGGCTAGACAACCCGTCTAACCGCCGAGTAAGAAACGAAACGCACCAACGGGCGAAATGGATGAGGACAAAATGATAGCACTACTAACAAGATTCAAAGAAGAACTGAGAAACGATATTGACAAAATCAATACAAATATAAATTCAAAATTCCATGCCCTGGAAAAGGAGCATAATGAAACTAAACAAAAAGTCAATTGCCATGAACAAATGATTGCAAGCCTTGTGAAAGAATCCAAACGGAAGAATATAATTATACATGGATTACTAGAATCAACTAACTATAAAGAGCTAGAGGAAACAGTTTAAAGTTTATTTAACAACTTATTAAAAGTCGAAATCAATGATACAGAGCTAGATTACATCCAACGCCTTGGACAAAAGAAACAAGACCATGTTAGACCAGTACTAATCAAACTCACAACTCAAAGGAAGAAGATAATGTTAATGTCATCAAAGGAAGCCCTCCCCAAAAAAATCTATCTAACGGAAGACTATCCGAAAAATATCTTAGAAGCCAGAAAACAACTGCAACCAGAATTTATAAAACTGCGTGAAGCAGGGAACCGCGTATCCCTGAGATACGAAAAAATAGTTATAAATGGTAAGATCCAAGACAGAAATACAGAAGCATCAAATCGTATGAAAAGGAACCTATCAACAGAAAACACGGAAAGGAATGTAAATGTAAAGGTTAATACTGCTCCACCAAAGCTATCGACCGAAATACAAATTTCCAAAAGACAGCGACAAGGCCACAAAAAACCGCGATCTAATTCTTTGTCTAAAATTCAAGACATAAGACAATTATTTAAAAAGCAACAGCATGACAAAGGAACGGACCACTTACAAGATCCAACTAATACAGAAACATGCATCCAATATACTGCATAGCAATCACTGCAAATAAAACAACCCTTAACGAAGAAGTCAAAGAGCTCACACCCGGATATATGAAACAAGAAAAAAAACCTCTTTCAATACGGCTGGTCACCGAGGAAGAGTACGACCAAACCTCCCAGTTCACACTTGTTAAAAACTAAGTCAAGAGAGAGACAAATGGCAAGAACTAGGAGAGGCCTTTGTTCAACAATGGACTTGACAAAACAACAATAATACTATATTTAAAATGTATATATGTAAACTTACGTATTTATATGTAGTTAAAAAAAAATTAAAACAAACAAATAAACACATTAACCTCTATATATTATAAATACAAAATAAATAAATAAGTAAATGGTTATACATAATTAATAATTAAAATGTATTGTAAAACTTTATGTAATTAACATGGGAAATGTCAATAAATTATTATAAGCCTTCTGGAATCTGTAAATAAAAAAAGGAATACGTACCTTAACTACCTACTTCAAACAAATTATTTAATAAAAATTAAAATATAGAGGAAATATTTACTTTTAAATATGGTTTTAGTAACGTTCTATTTCGCCAGCATTTAATAAGGTGAGGTGCATCCGAAAACACATATATTTTTTCTATCATCTAAGGGAAGCGGAAAACTATTTTTCATATTATTATATTCCCCTTGAATTCCAAATTCTTCCCACATTCGCCTGTTAGTTATTGCTCCATCACATACGATTCCGTCAATAATAGCGCCTGCATTAGTTAATTCAATAATTATTTGTGTTATTAGTTTGGCTAAAATACTTCTTTTTGTAGCTCCGGCTACACCATAAACAGCCCTAGTGATTATAATTATCAGCAATAGCCGAAAGCATGAATACTAGAGCATGATCTATTTTTTAGCTAATGTAGGTATAGTATTACACTTTTCTAAATTAATGAAACCATCGATTTTCATAGTCCTACAATTTACATTTAAATTAGTGCGGACTTGTACTTCGTCAATTATAAGTATTCCATGACGTTGCATTTCGTTTTTATCTTGCAATTTTTTCTTAAATGCAATAAAAAAAAATTCGTCTAAACCACATTTGATTTTTATACGGCTCAAGTACCTTCTCATTGTTGTTATAGAACACAATGGTAAAATTTTATTTTCCAATATAAATCTGTAGCAAGCAGAAATGATAACATACAATGTAAAATCCAGTCATTGATATATCTGCAACCATGTTTTGATTTACATTTAGCGATACTTATAATTTCATGGAATATCAATAATTGTGGTGCTGGAATATTGAAATTTTTAAATTGTTGGATAATGTTTTCCTCGTTAATATACTCGAAATTCGTCTTCAATCGTTCTACAAAAAAATGTTTTCAGTTTACCAACTTTTGTTTTTAATCTATAAAAACATGATTAATTATAAATATTAAAACATTACTTTCAATAATTAACATATCTCAGAATCCGTCTTTGGCCTAGATGTTTTGTTTTCGTAGGAAATTTAAAGTATTTGTCAATTCCTTTTTTACGTTTTTTTCGATTTTATTCTAAATGAATTTTTTAATCGTGCACAGATTTTACAACTTCTTCATTTATAAATGAAGTGCACTTGTTGTGTTTCCATAATTCGGACTCCTCGACGTAAGCCACAGAACTGTTTTTGTCTGGTGTATAAACTATAACTGGTAAGCTACCGTGACAAATTTTTAAATTAAAAAATTTCTTTGTAGTATTTTCTACATCAACTATATTTGTATAATATGTAGTTTTTAAATTTATTTAAAAATTTATTTATTTATTTAATCATTTTGATTAACTTCTTTTTCATATATAAAATATTTGATGCCAAAATCTTCATCCATGACCATCTGTGACGAACTGAATATGGTTGTTTATTTTCGTTAATTGAACCATTGAATAAATATAGAATAAGAATGGCAACGTAATGTATTGAGTTCATAATTCAATGAGTGAACTAACATTCAACAATATAAATATTTTATTATATTTTTCAATACGTTGTATTGAGTAATTTGTAATAATGTTAGTAAAATAGAATTTATTTTCCCACATGTAACTAAATGTTGCGGTAGTTTCCGGAACAATAATTAGTGTATCAGATGATGATGTGGATGTAGATGTTACATTAGTTTGAACCACGGTTTGAACTTTTGGAGATGTCTATAATGGTTCATTATTTGTACAAATTTCTGTTCCTAGCTTCTTCGCAGGCGTAGTAAGATAAGATGGACAGTTGGGAAATATAGTTGGTACAGCAGTGTCACATAATCTCGGAATTTTATATGGTATTACAACCTGTTATTAAAATATGTTGGGGTTGACATTCTGCCCGCGCTTACATCCGCGGCGCCACCTACCGGAGCGCTGCGCCTTGATCGTCAAGATCAACTGAGAACTGAGCCAGTGTTGCTAGCTTCCAGTTGGTCACCGATCTTTCAAGTATTAAGCTGTGTTATGTAAAACCTTTACCGATATAATACAAATACGTTTATTGAATAAAGCTCATTGCATTTAAAGTATCAACACTGAATTTCTCTAACAGGTTATGGGCCCAGCCCAAAGCGCGGCGAGCAAAGTTGTGTGAATAAATCAGTTTGTGTGTGAAAATAGTTTCTCTGCAGAAAATGGCTTTAAGCATGGTGCGAATAGAAACGTTAACCAGAAAGAACTACGACACATGGAAAATGCAAATGAAAGCCATTTTAATCAAGAATTATGCTTGGTAATTCGTGAACGGCATGAAAGTTAAACCAGATGTTGACGCAGACAATGCCGCAACAGTCGCCGCCAGAGAACGATGGATCTCAGGCGACATAAAAGCGAAATCCGACATCATCCTGTCAATAAGTGCATCGGAGATGAAACAGGTGAAAGGATGCAGCATATCACGGGAAGTATGACTCAAATTAGAAAATATTTATCAGTCTCGCGGTCCTAACTTTACAGCGTATGAGAGATGGTGATGATGTGCGCTAACATTTAAACGAGATTTTCGATGCGGTGGACAATCTAAACGAAATGAATGTTGAAATAAACGCTGATTTACTTGCGATACTACTTTTATACAGTTTACCCGCGAATTTCGAAAACTGTCGTTGCGCAATTGAGTCTCGTGACGACTTACCCACGTCAGACGTGCTACGAATGAAGATTCTTGTAGAGTACGACGCTCGGAAAAAAGAAATGCGAGGTGAGGTAACTAATGCGATGTTTGCTCGAAGAGCATCGCAAAGAAATCGCAACTCATCGATGAACAGTAACAGAAACAGTGAATTCAAAAAGCCCGATAAGCAAGTCAACGGTTTTTAATTCAAGTGTTATCGATGTAATAAAATCGGTCGTAAGGCGTCAGAATGCCGAAAGAATATTGACGGGAGCCAACAAACCGCTAGAAAAGTGGAGGACCTCATATTTATTGGATCAGTTGATGATGACTGCAAGAATGCGGCGGACAGCGTACAAGACGCTCATCACACATATGCAAAAACCGCGAGCAGTTCTCAGACGCCAGCCGAGTGGAAAACAAAAAGCTAAACTTAGCGAACAATTAATCAACGGTAATCGAAGCGCAAGGAAACGTATCCTTTAAAATACGTGATAGTGTTCAAGTGAAAAACGAAGACTTGGAAAACGCGTTGCTAGTTCCAGACGTACACCCAGCGCCGATGATTCGTGGAAAACTAGATTTTGACAAGTTGCGATTTTAGTTGGCAACACTTCTGGCGCGCCTGAGGTGTCAAACTACAATCGCCGATGAATCGTGGAATACTAGATTCTAGAAAGTTCCCGGCGCGCTCCATTATTATTGTCAACTTAAGTCGGAACTTTCTAGAATCTAGTATTCCACGATTCATCGGCGATTGTCATGGTTTTAGTTTGATACATCTAAAAAAACTAAAATTGCAACTTGTCAAAATCTAGTTTTCCACGTATCATCGGCACTGGGTGTACGTACGGATCTACTATCGGTCGCTAAAATTACGGACAACGCTCAAAGGGTTGAACATACAGAAGACGACCGAGAATCTGCAATGCGATGTTTGCCTGCGGGGCAAGATGACAGGATCTCCCTTCCACAGAAGTCGTCCAGGTGTTCACAGGTGCTTCAGGTGGTGCACACGGACGTCTGTAGTCCGATGCAGACAGAATCACACGGCAAAGCTAAGTATTTTGTTTCTTTTATTGACGATAATTCTAAATGGTGCGAAGTACGCTTTGTAAATCGCAAAAGCGATGTTTTTGCCGAATTTGTAAAAGTTAAAGCACTTATGGAAAATCAAAAGGGTACAAAAATCAAATTGTTGCAGTCCGACAACGGCACGGAGTACCTCAACAAGCCGTTCAATGAATTCCTGAAAAGTAATGGCATCCAACGTCGGCTCACTAAATTAATTTATTATATTAATTATACTTCTCTACATATTTGTAGCTGCAAATGCATCACTTACCGTTCTCCTATTGTTGGAATCTTTATACCTAATCGAACTAATCTTTGTATCTACTTACTTCTATCTGTCTGTTAGGACTACATGTAGACTTAAATTTCAAGTGGTTAAGCTTCCAACCTCATTCCAAAACTAAATCGATTTTCTGTATGCGAGCTTTAAAAAATTTATTGATAAAAACGCATTAAAAACAGTATACTTTAGCTATTTTAATTCTATTGCTATTACAGCCTATTAATATGTGGAAATTCCCAACTGAGTAATGAAGTTTTTATCATCCAAAAAAAGGCTATCCGTATATTATGTAACTTAGGACCTACTGAAACTTGTAGAGGGAAATTTTGTGCGTTGAACCTTCTTGTACTCTACAATGCAGCGATAACGAGATATTATAGAAAAACCAGATTTTGGCAGCCATTTTGTGGTCCCCACGCCCCCGCTCACCACCTACGGGTTAGGACTTTTGATATTTTCATTACTAGACCTTCTCGAACAATGCCACAAAGTTTCAAAACTTTCGGATTTTGAACAGTCATTTGCCCAAAATGATCCTTCGTTGACTGGACTATTAGGGTTAATTGGGCTCGTCGTGTTTCCAGAGGTAGCTCTCCTGCCTCCACTAGGGTATCAGGACAATATCCCTCCGGACAATATCCCCCTGGACAATATTCCCCCGGACAATATCCCCCTGGACAATATCTCCCCTAGGACAATTCCCCCCTCGGACAATTTCCCCCTAGAAAATATCCCCCTGCCAACATAGAGTTTTTTTTAGAAGTAAAAACCTAAAACACCTAACTATTAGTTTATGTTAAAAAAACGGAGTTCTGTTGGACTCAATAAGGGTTTTGTTAGCATAGATTAGTTTATGCCAAAAAACGGAGTTCTGTTGAACTCATGAAGGGTTTTGTTAGCATAGATTAGTTTGTTATAATTAAAACACATTTTGCGTAGGGGGATGTTGGCAGGGGGATATTTTTAGGAGGATGTTGTTCAGGGGGAAATTGTCCTAGGGGGGATATTGTCCAGGGGGATAATGTCCAGGGGATAATGTCCAGGGGGATATTATCCGGGGGGATATTGTCCGGGGGGAAATTGTCCTAGAATCCTCTACTAGGATGCTTAGATTGGGACTAGACCTAAAAGCTTCGGTTATTATTCTCAAGGCGGACATTTGTATTGTGTCAATTATTTTTGTATATATCTTTTTGCGGTTCCGTATATTATACACTCATAGTCTATTCTTGATCGTATAACAGTAACGAGAACCGACAGTGGACTTCGTCTTTACTTATATTTCTTCTCCAGCAACCATTTTACACTGTGTGCGTGTGTCTTTTGCAGACAAGATAAACACTACTTAAACCACGGACAAAAAGCTGACTGGAGCTTATACGAGGGATATAAAAAAGGATCAGTAAGAGATGTGTACTAGACGAGCTTTGGGGGCCGGCATCAAAGCCGGGTTGACAATTCTCATGAGAGCTTATGATTATGACTTGGATTATATTTGCCGAGATCCTGTGCAAGGGTTTAAGGTAAATTGATATAATATTAATAGTGTTGCCGCGAGACGAGACTTGCCGAGACTTAAGGTCAGTGTCGTCTCGGTCTCGAAAAAGTCTCGAATACCTTGGTCTCGTCTCGGTCTCGAGTTGGTCTCGAGTGCTCTAGTCTCGTCTCGGTCTCGAGTCTCGACGAGTCTCGACTTTTTAATATTTCTTAAAAGTATGTGTTAATAAAATATATTATCTGTCATTGCAAGAAGACCACCGTAAAAAACTAGTAAACTAATGGTGGGATTCTGTGTTTTTCTACCAAATATTACAGATCTGTAGATCTGTAGTTAGAAAAATTTCTGTAGGATTAATATTTACAGATAGGCATAAAATGGTATTCCGTGTTAACATCTGTAAAATATTCGTTTACAGATGATCATATTGCCCATCGGTAAGATGTACAGATACAGTGTCACCAACAGTATAAATTTCTGAAAATTTTACATCAAGAAATGGTTAAATACTGTTTATTTTAAAGATTTCTGAATAATTATGACAAACATGACAATATTATTTAATTTTTACAATGTTCTAGTAACTTTTTCATAAATATTATGGTATTTCTCAAAATCATATTTCTTTATACTCTTTGCAAACCTGCTCCTTTAAATGACGTTTTTGTGATGTATAGGTTAGGTGCTAGTTTGCGAATGTTATGGGATAGGTTAATGTTTAGCGAGATAACAATACAATGAGGTAAATATGAATATAATTGAAACGGAATATAATGGTATGTATAATATTATTATTCTTATTTTCAGTTGTGGCAAAGAAAACAAAAAAGAACGAACCAAAAATACATCAAATTTGCAATATAAATTGTATTTACAATGTATGGAATCGGATTATTGTTTCCGCAGTGGAACGATAAATCCTAGTATGGATGTAAATTATATGAGTAACAAGTGGAAAGATCTGACAAACAAAATAACAATACCCTTGTTTAATTTCATTTTTCTCAATGTTATTAGCTAGAAATTTTATCCATAGAGGTAGCAAATGCGTAGTAATAAGTTCGCAAATATCAAAAATGATTCTACTCATATAGTAGGCGGGCTAAGAGAAATCCAATTGTTGTTACCCACGGAACTTTGAAATGATCCACTTGAAAAAAAGTTCAGAGTAGCAAGTACCTAAAATGATATGTAGGTATTTTAAGTTCAATTTGACAACAACATTTTTACACACTTCAGTAGAGGATGTACCTTAATATGAAACGGAATTCTCGATTAACCTATATTATGTTCTTGTAAATCCTGCACTAAATTTTGTACACTAATCTTCTTTAACCTGAACATTTGTTTAAAATGTTTATCAGGTAGTTCAAAAGGGTTCATAACGTATCTTAAATTTTTTCTAATTATTCTTACATGGTTTCTAAAACATTAAAATATTTGTGGTTAATTATTGTCAAAATTTTTTAGGTAAAAATCCAATAAAATAATAAAAAAAACACTTACCTTTCATAATCCTCATTTAATAGAAGATAAACAAATCTTAAAACATTTAAATTGTTATTCATTTTATTTATTATTCGTTTTTTCTATAAGCTACGGCGAGCAACTGCTTGTCCTTAAGTTTATAGATGTCTATAGTACTCCTATAGAAATCTGTACGCTATAGATTAATTTAGAATACCATTTTGGTTACAGAATCCGTAAGTTCTTATAGATTTTCTTATAGACGCTATAGAAATGCTTAGAATCCCACCATAAGCATTAGGAAAATGGAAGCTTGAGTTTTGAATGAAACACCAAAATATTATAATTCTCAGTATACATGGAAATGGAAATTTTACACAGCATACCTACTCACTATCCACTATCCCGTACGTTTTTATTGTACAGTGTATTTATTTTAGACAAAAAATTTCAAAATTATTATACTAGAAGATAGGCACGGAGATTTTAAGGCGTAACACGTGCTATCACGTACCATCTATGGTTTTGTAAGTGTAAAGGGCGAGGTAGCGATAAGCGAGCAAAGAGGCTGGCACAACTCCTACTCCCTAAATTTCAATCAGGAGGAAGCAGAAAATAACAGCTCATTCGTTTGTAGATATTTAAAATTTTGCATTTTTATTTGAAACATATCTTGTAATATTAATATATTAGAAGTATTCAGTTAAAATTTTAAGTACAGATAGATTTATTTATCTAGTATGATACTGTTTGATTGAAAATTGAAATATTAATAGTTATTTAACAAACTAGTGTGTTAATGAGGGCGATTAATATTGAGACATTTTAACGCGTGAGAGAAGCAAACGCGTTAATTGTTGAGATTATTAATCGCCTATTAACAAATGAGTTAGTTACAATATTTTTCCGTTGGTCATACCTTCTTAATTTGAAATTTATTAAATTTTATTCCATAATAAATTAGGCTAGTACCGCTTTAAATGTTCACCACAATTGTATCGACAACAATGGACAACTCAACAACAACAATCGAACTGTTTTCAGGGAGAAGCGGGTGCAGTCAGTTCACTTAATATTGATTAGCACTACTAAATCCCAAGGTTTTTTACTTCCCCGACCTATGTAATAGAGGGAAGTATTGTAATCGTGATTTTTTGACAGTTCGAGATTTTGGTGAATCTTCACGTTTTAGACCCTACTGAACCCAAAAAACATAATTTTAAAAAAAGTCGGTCTGTGGGTCTGTGTGTCTGTCGGTCTGTGGGTCTGTCTGGATGTTGCATAACTTAAAAACGCGTTGGAATTTTCGACTGAAATTTTATATTTAAGATCTTGAGCCAAAATCTGACTTCAAGTTCGTTAATGAGCTTTATTCAACCAGTGGTACCAACTTTATAAACATAACTTTTTACTTCCTTGTACGGAGTAATAAGGAAGTATTGTAATCCCGAAAAATTTCGGTTTTCAGATTTTGATGGAAATATCCGTTTTGACCTTTTCTGAATCCATTATGACTAGTTTAGTCGTGACGTCTGTACGTACGTATGTACGGACGTATGTATGTCGCATAACTCAAATACGGTTAGACGTAAAAAGCTGAAATTTTGTATTTAGGACTGTTATAGCATCTAGTTGTGCACCTCCTATTTTTGGTTTCAATCTATAAACCGGAAGTAGTACTTTTTACAAATATTTTGATAAATAATAAATTTTAGACAATTTTTTTTATTTTAAATGAAAGATTATGTGATTATTATCTACAATCGGTATTTTATAAATTTTTCTGTATCTTCTATCATTTAAGAATAATTAAAGTATATACTTATAATTTAGTATTTCGGTATCTTGTACTCCATGATCGTTTAACATTTGTTACTACGTAAAATTTAAATGATTATGACATGACAGTGACAATAGTAAAATAAGCTTTATATCTTCTTCTGCAGTTTAAATAAAATGACTAAAATATATTTGTGAGTATACTAGTATAATAAGTTAAAAGAATTTTTTATATTATTCTACATTTTAGTTATTAAGAAAAGTATGAACACACAAGGCGTACAAGGAAGTCATGTGGTGCCCACGTCAGATTTTTTTATTTTTATCAAAATACTATCGTGTGTGGTATCTAATTAAAGCTCTCGGGAAAAGAATTCTAGTAGAAAAACAAAAATAACATTAAACGATCTTCAATTGTTTTTTAATTATAAATTATTCAAATTATATCGAGTTTTGTGTTAATTTAAAGGGCTTGGGGAGATAAGTGTAGTAAAAATGTAAAAAATGACATTATGCGATTGTCAATTATTGTTTCTAAAAAAAATATTCAAATTTTTTTATTCAACCAGTGGGTACAACTTTATAAATATAACTTATTTTATTTTTATTAAAATACTATCGTGTGTGGTATCAAATTAAAGCTCTCGGGAAAATAATTCTAGTAAAAAGATAAAAATAACATTTAACTTAACCGATCGTCAATTATTTTTAATACATTATTCAAATTATACCTTGTTTGGTGTCAATTTAGAGCTCTCGGGGAGACGAGTTTAGTAAAATGTAAAAATGACATTTATGCGATATTTAATCAAGTTGGTATCAACTTAAATAGTTTGGGAAAAAAGATAAATTTATTTAAATTTTGCTGCATAAAGCATAAAATTAAAGACGTTACGAAATAAGTTATTAAAACTTATAGTCGGGGAAGTACTGTGGTGGACACAGCAGATTTTTCGTTTATAGAATGATGTTATTATTTTTATATTCATTTTAAAGCAATTCTACGTAAATATTATTTACCTAGAAGAGTGAAAATCATTTTTTCTTTTAATTCTGTTTTGCATTTTGGTAAAACTTAGAGCTGGGCAATATAATACAATATTACGTGTTTTGAACGCAACCAATAATTCGTTGATTAATAAAAATCATGCATTTATAAGAAAAAATTGTTTATTTGGAATGATTGTTGCAGGTTACAAACTTTTATAAATATAAATCATTCATCTTTATATCTCTTAGAGGTAAATTTCGTTTTTGTCTACTATCATGTTTGTTGACAAGTATAGAGAGAGAGTTACGAAAGAAGTGTGTCACTAGTTTTATACAGTTAATGCTCTGAAAAATTGCTGATTTGTTGTCGGGCGGCTCAGTCTAGTGTGTGTTCAATCTGTGTTATTTTTTGACTGTTTTATTATTCATCTATTTTGCTTAATTCACAATTTTTCTAGTAAATTTTGGTTTAACCTATCTTTTTAACTTAAGTGTGTTGGTGTAGTGCGCATACTTAGGCGCACATCCTGTTCAGCTGTCTCCAAGACCTTGACGTGAGTCTAAATATTCACGTACGCAACTTTATCAGAAATTCCAATGGAGATTACTAACACTGAGCTCTTAAACCAAATAAAAGGGGAAATTAACACTTTACAGGATAATTTGTCGGGTAAAATTGACACTTTAACATCAAGTTTATCAAACTTTATTAAAGATACTAATATCGAACTACAAGAGTTAAAAGAAGAGAACAAAAAACTTAAAAATATTATAAATAAACTTGAACTTGACACAAAATCAAATAACATAGTGATTACTGGTATACAGGAAAATGTCAATGAAAATACTGAAGTATTAGTTCGCAGCTTGTTTTCTAATTCCTTGCACATCACTGTCTCTGATCATGATATAAATACAGTAAGAAGACTCGGTTCAAATAATCGAAATAATAAGAGACCGATCCTTGTCAAATTTAACAAAAACAATTTAAAAACTAATATTTTGCAGAATTCTCACAAACTAAAAGGTTCCAAGATATATATAAATCGTGACCTTACTTCTAGTGATCAGGAAATTCAAAAATATATCACTGCCTACAAACATGACGCTCGGAAACTTGGTTACAAAGCTGTTCAGTACAAGCTAGGGCTGAAGATAAACGACAGGGAATTTTCCTTTAATGATCTGCCGCCACTATCAGAACTCCAACAATTTTTAGATTTGGATGGTGGAAATGGCTCGTCTTCAACTTCTGTACCTCTTGTACCAAATCCCTCGACATCAAGTTCTAGTCAATTACATATACCACCTAAACCCAGCAATAGTTATAACTTTCGCAGCCAGACCAAAAAATCAAATTAAAATATTTTATCAAAACATTCAAGGTCTAAAAAACAAACAACTGGAACTAGAGGCATCTTTCGAATCACTTAATATTCATCCTGATGTTATACTGATGAACGAACACTGGCTTAAGAATGATGAATCTTGTACTTTACAGATATCTCCTTATAAAATGGCGTCGATTTTCTGCAGAACTTATTTTGAAAGAGGTGGCACCTGTATTCTGCTGCATGATAACCTGAAATTTGAAAATATAACTACACATAACAACCTACTTCTAGAAAAACATTTCGAGTTCTCTCTCATTAAAATATTAAGTACCTCGCCACCTTCTGTTCTGCTAGTGTTATATAGATCGCCTGATGGAAATTTTGACACCTTCATTAGTCATTTAGATCAACTGCTCACTCTCATCTATAGACCAAAGGAGCAGCTACTAATTTATGGTGATTTCAATGTTAATTTTTTAACTGAATCTACAAACAAAGTTAAACTTCAATCACTTGTCGAATCCTTAAATCTCATGATAAATATTTCAGAACCAACTCGCATATCAGCTAACTCTTCCACTTGCATCGACAACTTCATATCATCTTCTAACGTCACTGCTTCATTTCGTATAGTTAATAACGGCATGTCAGATCACGAAGCTATACTCTGCGATTCTCTCATTTACAAAACTAGTAAACCTAAAATAAACTCACAAAAAAGATACTACAGTAGTCACAATTTTTCTAATTTCCTAAACATATTGAGTACTCAATCTTGGTCACACGTACTTAACGAGTCTGATGTTAATGTATGTCTTGATCTGTTTCTTACGAAGTTTAGTAACATTTTGCAAGAAGCTTTTCCTCTAAGACATGCTCGTACGAAAGATCAGAACATTCCTTGGATCACTAAAGGTATACGCATCTCCTGCCGTACTAAAAATAACCTACGATCCCGTCTCCTTCATGTTGACTCTACGGATCTACGAATACACTATAAAAAATACTGTGCAACATTGAGATCTGTAATAAAACTTGCAAAAAAGAAAAGCCTTTCTAATTACATACTGACATCGAAAAATAAATCAAAGTCTACGTGGAACGTAGTAAATAAATTAACTGGAAAATCAACCTCACATCATTCAGTAGAAGGTGACCCTTCAGCTGTAGCCAATGACTTCAATAACTTATTCTTGTCACATACTTCAGCTCCTGTCAGCAATTATAACTACAACATCGAACGGCTTCAGCACTCTTTATTTTTATCTCCAGTAACCGAAGATGAATTGTTAACTACTATACTCTCCTTAAAAAAATCTTTCTCGTGTGGCCACGATGAAATCCCGAGTGAAGTGATAAAACGTAGTGCACCATTTATAGTGTTACCTCTTACCCACCTATATAATTTATCTTTGAGTGATGGTGTGTTTCCAGATTCCTTTAAACATTCGATAGTGACTCCAGTTCTAAAGAAAGGTGATCATAACAACATTCAAAACTACAGGCCGATATCCTTACTTACCAACTTCTCTAAAATACTTGAGCGATTAGTCTATAAAAGACTTACGGGTTTCTTTAACAAACATAATCTTGTAGTTGATTGTCAGTACGGCTTTCAAAAAAATAAGTCAACGTTAGATGCAGTGAACTTCTTAGTAAATAAGTTAATTGGTGACTTGGACATGAACTTAAGTGTATTTTGTGTCTCCAGTGACTTATCCAAGGCCTTCGACTCCGTATGTCACTCTATTTTATTGCATAAACTGGAAAATTACGGCGTACGCGGAGTTGCATTAGCATGGTTTAGTTCCTATTTGTCCGGTAGAAGTCAAACTGTTAAAGTCATCGACAGAGACAGCAACGCTCCAGTATTTTCCAATAAGGGCTCTGTCCTACGTGGAGTACCTCAGGGCTCTGTCCTAGGCCCTCTACTCTTCATCATATATATTAATGACTTACCTAAATCAGTCAAAAACTCTATATGTGCACTGTATGCTGATGATGCCTATTTTCTGCTATCATGTAAAAGAAGTGAATTCGATCCTATAATAATTAATAATACTGTAAATGATATTATACGCTGGTGCTCTGACAACGCACTTACATTGAATCTTGAGAAAACCAACTTTATACAGTTCTATCTTCATGCTAGCAGCCGATTAGAAATTTCGCCTTCTGATATACAAATTTCTCGTACAGAATCTACAAAATGTCTAGGAATACATTTGGACGGTGACAACAAATGGCTAACAAATGTGAGAAATGTTATTACCAAACTCAGTAGGTGCTGTTACTGTCTTCGCACACTCTGTCCACTGCTTGAGACTTCCGTTTTATTGTCTGTCTACTATGCCTACTTTTACTCAGCTGCAACATACGGAATAACTGTCTGGGGTTCTTCTCCGTTGCTTCAGGAGGTCTTCCGAGTGCAAAAAAGAGCTGTTCGAATTTTAAATAAATTGCATCCGCGCCAGTCCTGCAGAGGTGAATTCAGAAAACTTAATGTCCTGACCGTTCCATCTATTTACATATATGAAATAATCAAGTATGTACTTTATAATCTGAAACAATTCACTTTGATCAACAATGAGCATTACAATACAAGATCAACTAACCTCAGCATTACTGTTCCAATCCATAAAACGCAAGCGTTTGAGTCTACTCCGCACTATGCTGGCATAAAATTATTCAATGCTTTGCCCAACACTATTAAAACAGGTGGAACTTCACAATCAATCTTACGCACTGTAAAGAATATTTTACTTTTTAAGGAATATTATTCTCTTAATGATTTCATGTCAGATTGCAAAAATAATAATTTCTTCGTCGACACTTAACTCAAGGTCAACATCTGTCAAGTTATAATTAGTTATTGTAAACATGTATGAAATTATCATTTATTTCTAGTCGCAGTGCAGCCAATGTTGTATTAAATAATGTACTTGATTCTATTTTAGTTTCACTGTTAAATAATCATATGATATTTAATTTTTTTATTTAGTATCTTCTTAAATTTAATTCTTAATATATATATTTGTTATTTTTTCATTTATTTTAAGTATGTGAAATTTTATTTGTAATATCTTTGTTTTTAACTCTCAGGTTTTAAGCATTTGTAAATGTCAAATTGTTTTTTGTAAACTTTATTTAGGGTTAAGTTGAAAATCAGCAATCGCTGAACTTTATCCTTTTGTATTGCAATACAATAAATAAATATTATTATTATTATTATTATCTATTATTTCTGGTAAAAGGCAGTTATAGTAAAAATAATTTTATTTGGGCGACATATATTTTTCCCAGAAGTCCTCATCATAGCATATCTATAAAAATAAATAGTTTGATAGTTTTTATAACACAGGTACGTACCTGCTTATAATTTACACATACTTTATCAACCAGCATTCCTTTATGAGTCCAAAATATAAAGTAACAAAACAGTTTCCTTGTTATGTGTAATTGATCTTGTACTTGGAAATAATACACGTGAGTCATATGTTGTATTATTAAAATATTAAATTACGGGCACTTAAATTATGCACCTATGAACGCTGAAATAAGTAAGCCTTGCCGCAAAACAAAAACAATAGTTGAAAACAGTTACCTGTCAACAATCAATGTAAATTACAATAAAATATATCTTAAATCTAATTATAATAAAGAAAACGCGTATTATGAATAATTAAGAAACAATTAATTTATTAGAGTACCTCGCGAGGTACTCCCGCGGGAGTACCTAACTTTAATTTTATAAAAGATGTTCAAAATGTTGACAGGTAACTGCTTTCAACTATTGTTTTTGTTTCGCGGCAAGGCTTACTTATTTCAGCGTTCATAGGTGCATAATTTAAGTGCCTGTAATTTAATATTTTAATAATACAACATATGACTTTTTACTTCCCCGATCTATGTAATAGAGGGAAGTATTGTAATCGTGATTTTTTGACAGTTCGAGATTTTGGTGAATCTTCACGTTTTAGACCCTACTGAACCCAAAAAACATAATTTTAAAAAAAGTCGGTCTGTCGGTCTGTTAGTCTGTTAGTCTGTCTGGATGTTGCATAACTTAAAAACGCGTTGGAATTTTGGACTGAAATTTTATATTTAAGATCTTGACCCAAATTCTGACTTCAAGTTCGTTAATGACCTTTATTCAATCAGTGGTACCAATTTTATAAACATAACTTTTTTATTTTTATCAAAATACTATCGTGTGTGGTATCAAATTAAAGCTCTCGAGAAAAGAATTTTAGTAGCAAAACAAAAATAACATATAAACGATCGTCAATTTTTTTTAAAAATAAATTATTCAAATTATACCGAGTTTGGTGTCAATTTAAAGCGCTCGGGGAGATAAGTTTAGTAAAAATGTAAAAAATTATGTGATTTTCAATTGTTTCTCAAAAAATTATTCAATTTTTTTTATTCAACCAGTGGTACCAATTTTATAAACATAATTTTTTTTTATTTTTATTAATATACTATCGTGTGTGGTATCAAATTAAAGCTTTCGGGAAAATAATTCTAGTAGAAAAATAAAAATAACATTTAACCGATCGTCAATTTTTTTTTTATAAATTATTCAAATTATACCAAGTTTGGTGTCAATTTAAAGCGCTCGGAGAGACAACTTTAGTAAAAATGACATTTATGTGATTTTCAATTGTTTCTCAAAAAATTATTCAATTTTTTTTATTCAACCAGTGGTACCAACTTTATAAACATAACTTATTTTATTTTTATTAAAATACTATCGTACAAAAATAAAAATAACATTTAACCGATCGTCAATTTTTATATTATACATCCTTCAATTTGGTTTGGTGTCAATTTAAAGCTCTAGGGGAGATAATCTTAGTAAAAATGTAAAAAATGACATTTATGCGATATTCAATTTTTTCTCAAACAATTATTCAAATTTCTTCAAGTGTATTATCAAAAGTTCTCTAAAGAAAAAATTTAGTCGGAGAATTAATAACAACATTTAAAACGATGGTCAGTTGTTTTTATCTCCCGCATTATATTCTATAAGGGGAGGTATTGTGAAGAGTTAAAATTTTCGAGTGTGAGTTTTTACTTTTTAGTTTTTAGTGAATAAGTACGTTTTACAATCCATAGAATACGAATAGGTAAAGTATTTTCGAGATGATGCCTGTGCGCGGTTGTGTGTGTTATTACAATATTTTGTGGACGATAACTCAAATAATACCAAACATTTAACAACCAAATTTTACATTTAAGGTTTTAATACAAATCTTAAGAATCCAGTTATTTTTTGTAGTAATCCGCAAACCGGACGTAGTACTTTGCTTAAATATTTCGATAAATAATTAATTTATCACAAAATTTTCTATTTTAAATTATGGATTATATTTTTGTCATCTACAAATCGTATTTAACATTTTTATCTGTACATGATACCTACTATTTAGAAAATAAATTATTGTTAATAATTCAGAGTATGAAACATAAAATTAAAGGCGTTACGAAAGTAAGTTATTAAAACTTATAGTCGGGGAAGTACTGTGCTGGCCACAGCAGATTTTTTATACTACCGTAAAGCAAATTTAATGTACTTTTCAAATTCGTAATAAAAATACAATGTTCCATTTGAAATTTGCTATGACTTCCTCAAAAACCGGAAGTGATACCAAGGATTCACATCCGCTATCATTTACTACACATGATACTGTATAAATCATGTATTTGACAAAAAACGCTAAATCAACAAATAAGCGAGATAAATGCTGGTCCATTTATAAACAGACACCCTGTATATAGGTATAATACTTTGTTTCGATTGATGGCGAATTTGTAGTACATGATAAAAAACTACATCCGGCTTCTTTTAAGTCATTTTCTGAGATACTAAAACCAGTTTAATGTAAATATTACCTACTTTAGGAATTTTTTAAATTTTATTATGGGAGTGTCTATTCGTACGCTACCGGTCCACCGGTGCACCGGTGCACCGGTGACTCGGGTAACATCGGCTACCGATGCGCACTAGTGGCACCGGTCCTCGGCACCGGCGCACCGGTAGCACCGGTGGTACCGGTAGCATCGGTGGCACCGGCGCACTGGTGGTACCGGTAGCATCGGTGGCACCGGCGCACCGGTGGTACCGGTAGCATCAGCGGCACCGGCGCACCGGCAGTATCAGTGGCACCGGCGCACCGATCATCAGCACCGGCGCACCGGTGGTACCGGTAACATCGGTGGCACCGGCGCACCGGTAGTACCGATGGCACCGGTGGCACCGGTAGCACCGACGTACCGGTGGCACCGGTAGCACCGGTACGCCGGTGTTACCATTTTTCAGCATCTAACAAATTGCAAAAGTTATAAACAAATGAAGATGAAAAAAAAGGTATTTAGTTTTTCGCTAATATTTCAAAAACTATTAATAATTAAGAAATTTAAAAAAAAGATTCTTAAAGAGGAGGAAATTTCCAATAATAGTATTGAAACCAAGACGATCCTCTACCGCGCCAGAAAACAGCCTAAAACATGGATTTCGCGCGCCAGTCCACAGCGTTTATTGTTTTGTTAAATATAATAATCTAAAGATGTTGTTGAAGATAAAAGGACAATGTACAAAATGGTCGATGCAAAATTTGAAAGTTTTGCTTTAACGCTTTTAATTCAAATTAGCATATTTCGCTTAAATATGCTAATTTGAATTTTGACAATTTTTGTTATTTTTTGAACACAAATATCTTCTGTTTTAAAACGAACTTAAAAAATTCGATCGGTTATTTCGTAGATCCAAACTTTGTTGACAACATATTAAAATTTATTTTTTACAAATATTGCAGTTTTTTTTACAATTATGGATGCTAAAATTATTTTTCCATTCAAACATAAATTATTTTTTATTTTTATGTTTAACAAAACAATAAACGCTATGGAATAGCGTGTGGAATCAATGTTTTTGACAGTAAGTATAAACAATTAATCTATAAAAATTTTAAAGACACAGCGGAGAAAATTTGAAAAAATTCGAGTAAAATTAATAAATTTGATCGGAAAATCTATTTAGGTACTTTTAAACAATTTCATCAAAAACTTTTTTGGAAGATATTTTATCACTGAACAAAATAACACAGTATTTGTATTTTTTAACTAATTAAGCCATAAGAAGATTTGAAAATGTCAAAAAAAATCTAAAATAAAAATTTTATAAACAAATGCATATAGCTGATCAACAATAGTTACAAACTTGGTTAATAACTCATTTAAAAGTCCAATCAATCCTATATACAAACGACTTAAATGTTCATTTTCGTATCTCGAATAGTTTAAAAGTTATAGCAGTTTTCTTGAAAAATCAAGTGCTTCTTTTATAGCACGTAATTTTTTAAAGTACAATATAAAATTAAAATAAACTTTTTTCGATACTTTGCAATAGATGGTTGTTTTTGTAATTTTTATTAGTCTCAGGAAAAAATATAATGAGATTTGCAATTTGTTTATAACAAATTGTTAACTTAATAAACAATGAAATTATCAACAACAAAATTGTTTTGGTTGTTCTATTGAAAAGTGCCAATTATGATTTTTAAAGATAAAGTAATTTTTTAACTTATTATGTAAACAATGGAAATATGGAAAAAACGATTTTAAACAATAAAAACATTTTTTTAAGAAAACTTATTTTTCATAAAAATCATTATTTTATCAAGACAACAAAATGGTAAAAAAAATGTCATAAGTATGAAACACCATAATTTTTTCAAATTTTCAAATTGATATTTGATACTGCACAAAAACTTTTTTATTGGAAATTTCCTCATCTTTAAGAATCTTGTTTTTAAATTTCTTAATTATTAATAGTTTTCGAAATATTAGCGAAAAACGAAATACCTTTTTTTCTTCATCTTTATTTGTTTATAACTTTTGCAATTTGTTAGATGTTGAAAAATGGTAGCACCGGTGTATCGGTGCTATCTACCGGTGCCACCGGTGCTACCGGTGCTACCGGTATTACCGGTTCGCCGGTGCCACCGGTATTACCGGTGCGCCGGTACGCCGGTGCAACCGGTGCTACCGGTGCTGCCCGTGCGACGATGCCACCGGTGCGCCGGTGCCGATGACCGGTGCTACCGGTACGCCGGTGCCACCAGTGCGCCGGTGCTGATGACCGGTGCTTTGGTGCTGCCCGTGCGACGGTGCCACAGGTGCGCCGGTGCCGATGACCGGTGCTTCGGTGCTACCGGTGTGCCAGTGCCACTGGTGAGCATCGGTAGCCGATGTTACCCGAGTCACCGGTGCACCGGTGCACCGGTGGACCGGTAGCGTACGAATAGACACTCCCTTTTATTATTTACCTGCCCAGAAAAGAAATATGTCTATTTTCTATACTGATATGTTTATCAAATTCCGGGTCACTTAAAAAAAATATAAGTGAAAAGATAGGGTAAAATATGAACAAATAGTATAGGTAGGTACGTACCTGTTATTTTGTTTATCAACATTATTGTGCATTTCTTTAGTACAACTGTAAATTAATACATTTTATAATAATTGGAACCTATTTTTGAAAATTACAATAAAGTTATGGTAGGACTATAGCAAATCGGCATCGAAAGCCTGTTTTGGACCCGAAGCCCGGGGCAAAAATATTTCAATCCTCTGTATAGAAAACAATGCATCCAATGGCTATTGACTTTAGATAATTTAATAGGGTCGTTAACCAAAATCGAAATTATTAATAATGAACTTAAAATTCATAAAAACATTATCATATACGAGTACCAAAGGTATTCAATTTTGAAATCTGCGGCTTATTTGGCTTATATCAAAAACGCCAAAGATCGTGCGTCATAGTAGTTGCTGTCTGTCCCAATAAGGTTCAAAATCCCGAAGCTTATTAAACATATTTTAACAACATAAATATTTATTAAAATTTATAAAATAAAAGAATTAAACGAAGAATCAGAAAAAAATATTCCCACAAATGGTTAACGAGACTATTATTTTTATCAAGAATAAACAGCTACACCTCTGGTATACAAACAAATACGCGAATCTTCTTACAATGTTAACAAAAACTCAAGAATCTGCTTCGAAATTACTACAATGTCACAAAATTGTATAGTCGACGAATTTATTGTAAGAAACTATATTTATTTAATTTTTGGCTACAGAAAATATTTGCAATATTAGCTTTATAATAGTTAAATATGTCAAACAAATTAAATAATTTGCATCCCCCTGCACCCGGCTCGTATCAGCCCTGATAATATAATCTGGCATGGTCCTACATCAGCTTTACTAATATGTATTATTTTACCTATCATTTGTAGATTTTTCTTCTTTATTTTTCGAAATCGCATTGTCATCTTTATTTAATATTTTGTTCTTTTGAGAACGCCTAAGTTTTAATTTTAACGATCTTCGTTGTTTTGACAACCGTGGTTTACGTCTTAAATTTCGGTCACTTTTCGCCATAATAAATAAATTTCGTGAAATTTAGAAAACCTTTAACTACTCAGATACTCAGAAAGCCAAAGTAAGAAGCCACAACATAATTTCGCTTCACTATCCTCCCCTCGATCCTCCCTCCGCGACATGCCGTAGGCGGGACTTGATGTCTGGCGAACATCGACGCACTACTAGCGACACCACTGAATATAAAAATGAAGTAAATTGCCAAATTTAATATTACAAAATACACGTGTTTATATTAAGATAGTATCTTCGTCTTTGTTCTAAAACGTTACTTATATGATTGTGAAGAGTGCTATGGAGCTATTTTGTTAATTTTAAAAACAGAAATAAAGAAAAAATAAGAATAAATATGAGTGAAATTGGTCATGTTCCTTAATTTTTAATAATAAAACTCTAAGCAATAAGAAGATTTCGACTTCATAGCACTCTAGAGACATCTACTATCTAGCCATATATAAAAAATAAATAGTGTAGGTTTAAAAGCAAGGGCTCAGTTTATAATATGCCGAGGTCACTTTTCCGCTATATTTTTGGTACAAGTGAACCGCCTTAATTGAAGTTATTTGTACAAACATGTTTTTTCCAATTAGAATGTTCTATTTGTTCGAAGAAGGTAATTTTTTAGCGAATATTCCAAACACGTCATTTTTAACCAATGAGAATGCATTATTTGTTCGTAGCAGGCAGTTTTTAGCAATGAAATTAGATTAAACCACAGTAGGTATATCCATGGTTACCCTTTGTTGATAAAATTACTTATAATTATAATTCCTGCGTAGAAACAACAAGTCGGGTCAAAATTGTCTCTTAAATTATCACAAAACATTCTGAAATTTCACAATACAAAACATAAACTGAAATAGTAGCAATGAGTTGCTGTAGAAAGATAACAAATTATTAACAAAAAAACATAGCATGAAGCAGTCTGCTTTGGTTCAAAATTACGTGTGTGGATTGTAAAATAATCACTGGGTATTCATATGAAATTATAAATTTAGAATACAATTTTTTTTAAATAAATAAATATATTATTTAAAACGAGACTCGAGAGTCTCGATACTGGTCTCGTCTCGGTCTCGAATCTGTTAACGAGACTTAATAGGTGGTCTCGTCTCGAATTTTCGAGACGAGACGAGACCGAGACTAGTCTCGAGTCTCGCGGCAACACTAAATATTAATAGAAAATGAGGGACGTTAAGCTATAAGAGCTTTTTTTACCCAGATTTTTTTGTTTTATTGATTTGTTATCCACAACAGAACGAGTCGTACCTACTGTACGAGTTGTTTATCGAAGTAATTCCCGAAGAATATTTTTAAAAATTTTCAAAAATCAATTCATACATAAAAGTTGATCTAATTCATTCTCATTATTATAACCACTGCGTATACAATGATTTTAAACATAATATGACAAGGTTTTGTAAATTTTAAATGAAATGTAATAAAAATTTAACTTACAAGCAAAAATCTGGATATACCCAGGAACTGAAAACAAAGAAAAAATTAATATCATATACACATAGAACAATATATTGTATAAATAATGTAAATTTCGTTTATAAGTATAAGTAAACTAAAATAATTATTCCACACACGTAATATGTTAAATATAATTAGAGCCATAAATTAATTTGTCAAGGTACACTTTGACAATAATATTCGACAATCGTTTCAAAATTATTTCCCTTCTAAAGAACTCAATAATGTGTAGAATAAAAACGAAAATCTTAATACCTGCAGTCAAATTTGATAATTATATCATATATTAACATAAACTATTTCTTACATTAACGAAATTTGGGTAATCCAGATTGGCAAATCCAGCAGCAGTAATTTTAATTTCTCGATGGGCTCGTTGAATAATTAATGTCAACGCATGGCGGATTTTTAATTCAAGATTGTTGTACCATGAAGAACAATATGCAGCATCAGCCACCCTTACACTTTATAAAAATATTATTATTATTATTCTAATTAAAAACTTGGTTTTTAATGGACCTCATAAATAAGTTGATTTGCAATGGCGCAAAGAAAGAAGAACTGAATAATTAAATGCGCGACTGCGAATGACAACATTTTTGTCAAATAGCCGTCGAACTGTGTAAGGACGAATGTTGATACGCATTTACGCAGAGTTAATGCACTCAAGAAGGATAATTTCTCCATATAGTCTAGTCAACGAACGCTAAAAAATCTGACGTGGATACCACATGACTTCCTTGTACGCCTTGTGTGTTCATACTTTTCTTAATAACTAAAATGTAGAATAATATAAAAAATTCTTTTAACTTATTATACTAGTATACTCACAAATATATTTTAGTCATTTTATTTAAACTGCAGAAGAAGATAAAAAGCATATTTTACTATTGTCACTGTCATGTCATAATCATTTAAATTTTACGTAGTAACAAATGTTAATCGATCATGGACTACAAGATTAATTATTAATTATAAGTATATACTTTATTTATTCTTAAATGATAGAAGATACAGAAAAATTTATAAAATACCGATTGTAGATAATAATCACATAATCTTTCATTTAAAATAAAAAAAATGTCTAAAATTAATTATTTATCAAAATATTTTTAAAAAGTACTACTTCCGGTTTATACAGGCTGTCTGTTTTTAAATGAACCAGCATTTATCTCGCTTATTTGTTGAGTTAACGTTTTTTGTCAAATACATGATTTATACAGTATCATGTGTAGTAAATGATAGCGGATGTGAATCCTTGGTATCACTTCCGGTTTTTGAGGAAGTCATAGCAACTTTCAAATTTCAAATGGAACATTGTATTTTTTATTACGAATTTGAAAAGTACATTAAATTTGCTCTACGGTGGTATAAAAAAGTCTTATGTTGTATTATTAAAATATTAAATTACGGACACTTAAATTATGCACCTATGAACGCTGAAACAAAGCCTTGCCGCGAAACAAAAACAATAGTTGAAAGCAATTTTACCTGTCAACAATCAATGTAAATTACAATAAAATATCTCTTAAATCTAATTATAATAAAGAAAACGCATATTATGAATAATTAAGAAACAATTCATTTATTAGAGTACCTCGAGAGTACCGAACATTAATTTAATAAAAGATGTTCAAAATGTTGACAGGTAACTGCTTTCAACTATTGTTTTTGTTTCGCGGCAAGGCTTACTTATTTCAGCGTTCATAGGTGCATAATTTAAGTGCCCGTAATTTAATATTTTAATAATACAACATATAACTTTTTTATACCACCGTAAAGCAAATTTAATGTACTTTTCAAATTCGTAATAAAAATACAATGTTCCATTTAAAATTTGAAAGTTGCTATGACTTCCTCAAAAACCGGAAATGATACCAAGGATTCACATCCGCTATCATTTACTACACATGATACTGTATAAATCATGTATTTGACAAAAAACGCTAAATCAACAAATAAGCGAGATAAATGCTGGTTCATTTAAAAACAGACACCCTGTATATTGAAACCAAAAATAGGAGGTGCACAACTATATGCTATAACAGTCCTAAATACAAAATTTAAGCTTTCTACGTCTAACCGTATTTGAGTTATGCGACACACATACGTCCGTACATACATACGTACAGACGTCACGACGAAACTAGTCATAATGAATTCAGAAAAGGTCAAAACGGATATTTCCATCAAAATCTGAAAACCGAAATTTTTCGCGATTACAATACTTCCTTATTACTCCGTACAAGGAAGTAAAAAGGGTTTGTAGACGGACTTTTTGATCCTAAAGATTTTATTTATGGGATGTGTTTGGAGGTCTTTGGTAAAGATTATACCAAAAGTCCCCGGCCCTACGGTGTGTGCTAAGTCCGTAGCGTAGCAAAATGTTTTTGGTTTTTTACATTTATCGTGTAATCAGTTAATGATACGCGGAAAACTGTTACATATAATTATAGAGCACTAAATTCTCTACAGAAAAAAGTCGTTTGCAATTTTCTTGTAAGTGGCACAGTTTTCGAGAAAATCGCTAAAACGTATTTCGAATATTTAAATCATTTTTAAAAAGTTGAAATTTCGTCTCCTTACACAAAAGTTAATGTTATTATTTATAAACTGATAAAAATTACGACCCCTGCTTTTTTGCACTGAATTCTCCGAACATTTTTCTAGAAGTACTTTATTTTAAAAACTTATGAGGGCTTTACTTAAGCTAAAATTTGAAGATTTTCTCCAAGAAAAAGTTGAGAAATTCTAGCGTTTTTTCGTATTTCTTGTGTTTCATGAACTGTAACTTCTGAACTAAGGCCCTCGTAAAGTTTTAATATTATATATCTTGTAGAGAATTGTACGTAGAATTTAATGCAAGAAACCGGAAGTCGTTATCTGTGTCCGTTTAGAAGTTACAATTCATTAAAAACAATGTATATAAAAATTTTTAAATTTCCAAATTTTCCCTCTGAGAAAATCTTAATATTTTTGCTTAACTAAGGCCTTCGTAAAGTTTAAATATAATGTATCTTGTAGAGAATTGTACGTAGAATTTAATGCAAGAAACCGGAAGTCGTTATCTGTATCGGTTTAGAAGTTACAATTCATTAAATACAATGTATATGAAAAATTTTTAAATTTCCAAATTTTCCCTCTGAGAAAATCTTAATATTTTTGCTTAACTAAGGCCCTTGTAAAGTTTTAATATAATGTATATTGTAGAGAATTGTACGTAGAATTTAATGCAAAAAACCGGAAGTCGTTATTTTTATCCGTTCAGAAGTTACAGGTCATGAAACACAAGAAATACGAAAAAACGCTAGAATTTCTCAACTTTCTCTTGGAGAAAATCTTCAAATTTTAGCATAAGTAATGCCCTCATAAGTTTTTCAAATAATGTACTTCATAGAAAAATGTTCGGAGAATTCAATGCAAAAAAGCAGGGGTCGTTATTTTTATCAGTTTATAAATAACATTAATTTTTGTGTGAGGAGACGAAATTTCGACTTTTTAAAAATGATTTAAATATTCGAAATATATTTTAGCGATATTCTCGAAAACTGTGCCACTTACAAGAAAATTGCCATTGACTTTTTCTGTATAGAATTTAGTGCTCTATAATTATATGTAATTGTTTTTCGCGTATCATTAACCAATTACACGATAAATGTAAAAAACCAAAAACAGTAACACATTTTGCTACGCTACGGACATACCGTAGGGCCGGGGACTTTTGGTATAATCATCACCAAAGACCTCCAAACACATTCCATAAATAAAATCTTTAGGATCAAAAAGTCCGTCTACAAACCGTTCTTTGACTAGACTAATATATATTTTGCAGTTTCGTAAAAATTCTGAAAATGAAAACATTTTATTAATCAGTGAAAATTTGTATACCCATGTTATACGAAGCGAGGAATTCAATGGTGACAAAATAAAGTATGTGTCCTTTGCCATTTTTGAGATATCGAGAGTATAGTTAATTTTTGGGAACCCTAATTTTTTTTAAATTTAAAATAAAATTCATTATACTCAACATAAAATTCTAATATTTTGCATTATACATTTGTACATCTTCATGAAGAGCTGAAAAGATTTTGGTAAAAATACTACTATAGTTACAATTTGTCATACGACATTTGAAAGAACAAATTACCTCTCACAATGTTTATTTAACAACTTTTCTATATCTCTTACCAATAAAGGAAAATTATTTTTCAAACATGTAATTTTACCAACCACGATTTGTAAATCATATTACTGTTGAGAAAGATACATTTATATTGTGATTCATAGTTGGCGCGCTTGAGCGCAATAGATATAATATTAGACTAGGAAATATTTTCGAAAATATACCTCCTAGAGGCAAATCATGTAACAATCGATTAACAGGTTGATACCCGCTGAATACGCCTAGGTATGTTATTTGCTCGAATTTTCACTCCTTGTGCCCCAAATTCAAGATGGCGGACGAAAATTGTGTCCGAAAATCAGTTTTTACCTCTCGCCTCATATTCTATAAGAGAGGTATTGTAATGGGTCAAAATTTTCGAGTATGAGTTTTTGGTGGATAAGCACGTTTCAGGGTCTCTATAATACGAATTTACTATTTTCACGATGATGTCTGTGTGTGTGTATGTGTGTTTGTATGAATGTATGGACTGACGATTTTTCGTCCACGATAACTGAAAAAGTATCAAACCTTTAATAACCAAATTTCATATTTAAGGTTTTAATAAGGATCTTAACACCGGATAACATTTTGGTAGAAATCTGAAAACCGGAAGTAGTACTTTTTGAAGCTTGATAAACTTTTCCTTTAATATATTGTTACATTATTTATTTATGACAATTTTTGCAATTAAAAATAAAAGAAAATATAATTATCTATGGGTACAGTTAATTATAAATACAATTTGCTGAATCTGGTAGTATTTAACAATAAAATAAAGTACAATTAATATTCTATCTTGTTGTCCATGATATGAAATTTGTTTCTACATAAAATTTGAATGATTATGACAGTGACAGTACAGTTGACATCTTTTGCTTGCATCTTGGTTTACATTATCGTTTACATCTTACATGAACATTAAACTATTAAAATGTAAGTAAAACTATTTATAGATTAGTCTCGAGGTTAATATAATAAGCAGAATTAGGCGAGAGGTCGTGTACTGGCCACAGCAGATTTTTTACATTTATCTCAGAAACTATTCATATTAGGTGAAAAAGTGTTATATCAGAAAATGTAGATCATAAAGTTCTCTATAAGATAGGTTCTTAACGATTTTCATGTAAGTGGCACAGTTTTCGAGAAAATCGAGAAAATGTATTTCGACCATTTCAATAATTAAAAACCAAATCCAAATTATGTCCCTCCCTTCATGAAAACGGCTGTCATTTATGAACTAATCATAATATCAACTTCCGGTTTTTTAAATTAAATTATATGAATTTTTTTATAAGATATATTATTTTACAAACTTTTTAGTGCGTTCATTGAGCCAAAATGTAAAATTTTGTTCCGAGAAATTTTACCATTTTTTATATTATTTTGTATTTAATGAACTGTAACTGCAGACCGAATAAAAATATTGACTTCCGGTGTCTTTTATTAAATTCTACGAACATTTCTCTATAAGATACATTATGTTAAAAACAGTTTAAAGCTTTCTTTAAACCAAAATATTACATTTTTCCCCAAGAAAAAGTTGAGAAATCTTTAAATTTTTTGTATTTATTGTGTTTAATGAACTGTAACTTCTAATCGAATAACAATATCGACTTCCGGTTGTTACGTGCCCAAAAATCAATCCTAAAATTTAATCTTATTTTATTTCATTTTCTAATTATTGCCTCAATATAAAATAACTCATCTTGCTGTCTCTTCTTAATTCGTTCACGTCCGCTAAAATCTATATGAAAATAATCAGTATTATTTTATTTAAGTTAATATTCAGTTTACCTTTGTTCATTCATTCTATTAAAATTAAATGTTAAATTCCACTTTTATTGTAGTATTATTTCCATATGCTTCAATCATAAGTTTGGTTATGTTTATTTATCTGTCATTGTCATTGTTTATTTTAATAGTAGTTATTTTACTTTTGTTTTCTAGTGAGTTTGTTGTTACTTCATGTCGGTAAGGCAGATGCCGAAGTCCCTGTACCGCCCCTCCCCTTCACTTCAGCGTATCAGTCATTCTCTTTCTCTCTTTTCTGTCGCTCTCCGCTTGTCGCCTTGGCGCGTATTTTGAGTTTCTTTTATCTCGTTTTCACCCTATTCGGTCCTTTTCTACGCATAGGGTGCTACTACATAGGCGTGCGTTCGTGCAGGAATAAGCAGAGTAGCCTTGGTTCGTTGCTAGATAAGTAGTCGACTTAAGTCAAGGACGTGATTTTGTTTTATCGGAAACCTTCTTCGGCAAGTTTATATAATAAACGCATCCGTTAATCGGGATTTAATGGTCCGAGAAAACTATTAATTTCGTGCGCGTTTATTTTGTTGTAAAGTTGCGTTACCGCGGCGAAATACCCGCAAGGGGATTTGTGCACGTCATCGACTTGTGATACCTTCTTCATCGAGCTTTGCTCGCCAACTTCCACTGCGGCAGCCCACCAGCCACTAGCACTGCGAACGTAGTAGTAGCTGTTCGAGCCCTACGTGTTCCCTCGTCCGTCCTGCTGGATTTCTGCACCCAGTCTTCAGGCCACGCCCGTTTTTCTTAGTGCCCTGTCGAGGAGAGAGGAGAGCCAGATAAGTGTGGTTTTTGTGTTTTGTGGATGTAATTTCGTGCTTCGTGATTTATTGATACTTGTACTGTAAACTGTAACGATACCTACGTGCCCTAAGTACTAGGCCACGTGACTACCTTTTTCATAATTATTATTATTATTTTTGCTACGTCTCTACAAAGCCCTCAGCTTACTCTTAGCATTAGGAAAGAGCATATTTACATTTATTTTATTGTACGTTGTGAGCGTGGATGTTTGCGTTTTGTGCGCTGTTTTAAATTTAGAGCATTTCATATAACTGATGCGCGTGTTGTACGCATGCCAGTTAGGTAGTTAGGGCCCTTATAGCACCCAGGATAGGGAGTTAGGTTTAACAGGGTCTGTGCGGAGGCTTGGATCACGCGCCCGTTTGCTTTAGTGCTTTATTTTTTTTTTCTTCAGCGCCGTGGACATCCGCGTCCCGTATTTGATTTGTTATTTACTCAGCCGTTTATTCGATTCATATTTATTTAAAATAAATCTCTTAGTTAAGTCAATAGCGTGGTTTACTTAGAATTTCGATATCCACACTTTCCTGCGCCCTCTCTAAATTTCAGTGGCTTTCGGCGATTTCGCGACTAGCGCAATCTAGCGGGTGAGTATGATCTGGTGATTGCGTGGCGCCCTTTATTTTTGAACCACTCCCCTTCTCCGCTGAGAAGCCGGCACCTCACCCTTGTGAGATCGCTGTTACCACCTCTCAGGTACGTAACACGGTTTCTTTTATTAAATTCTACGAACATTTCTCTATAAGATACAGTATTTTAAAAAGTTTTAAGGGCGTTCGTTAAGCCAAATTATTAAACTTTTCACCGAGACAAAATTGAGAATTTTTTAAATTTTATTTATTTATTGTCTTTAATGAACTATAATTTCTGAACGAATAAAAATATCCATTTCTGGTTACTTTTATTAAATTCTACGAACATTTCTCTATAAGATACAATATTTTAAAAAGTTTTAAGGGCGTTCGTTATGCCAAACTATTACAATTTTGTAATAAGAATAGTTACGAAAATTTTTCTCCAGGAAAAAAATTGATATTTTGTCTTCATGAACGCCCTAAAAAGTTTAAATAGAAAAATGGTTGATCCTTGCAAAATATATGAATGGAAAATAAAAATCGGCTTAATGGATCAGCGATATAAATGACGTGCCGAAAGGTAAAAATAACCTTCAACAACCATGTCGAGAATAAAAATTTCTCAAAAACGAAGAAAACAGTAACGCATTTCACAGTTTCCCAGAAATTTATATCGCTGATCCATTAAGCCGATTTTTATTTTCCAGCCCTAAAAAGTTGTTAAAATAATATATCTTATAGCAAAATGTTCGTAAAATTTGATAAGAGAAACCGGAAGTCAATATTTTTATCCGTTCAGAAGTTACAGTTCATTTAACAAAATCAATACGAAGAATTAAAAAATTTCTCAACTTTCATTCAAGAAAAAATGTAATATTTTGACTTAAAAAGAACTCTAAAAGGATATTAACATAATGTATATTTTAGAGAAATATTCGTAGAATTTAATAAAAGAAATCGGAAGTAGATATTTTTATTCGTTTAGAAGTTAGTTCATTAAACACAATAAATATATTTTTTTTAAATTCCCAATTTTGTCTCGGTTAAAAGTTTAATACAGGGTGTAACAGAAATAAGTGCTTTAAATTTAACCAGTAATGTAACTCGTCGTGAGGAACAATGTTTCGTAAAAAAATTTTTAGAAATCGCATTTTTAAAAAGCATTTTTTCAACCCCGTAAATTGACGAGTCGTTCCATATAATTATTTACTTCAGTAGCATTACCCATGAAATCATTGTTATTGTCAATTGATTGTTGTGTCACTTGTTCCAATTAAGTTTTGACATAAGTAATATTTTGGTAATAAATCAGATATTACAAATAAAAATCTTTCAAAATGCCTGCGTTTACAAATAACGAATATACAGACATTGTGTTGACCTATGGTGAAGCTCTGGGAAACGGTGCTCAAGCCCAACGAATTTACATGGAACGTTTTCCAAATCGTCGTGTGCCTCATGTGCGCACATTTGTAAATGTTGTACAACATCTCCGTGATTATGGATCGTATAATCCTGCAGCTCAAGATCATGGTAGGGAACGTCATCATCACATTGAACATGTTGAAGAGGCTATTTTGGATGGCATTGAAGCTCAGCCTGGAACCAGTACACGGAGACTATCATCACAACACGGAGTATCACATACGACAGTTTGGAGGATTTTAAAAGAACAACATCTACATCCATACCATGTACAAAAAGTACAACATTTATTACATATAGATCCACCTCGTAGACGTCAATTTTGCGAATGGGCTATTGGTAAAATACAAGAGCAGCAACATTTTTTATCAATTGTATTGTCACTGATGAGGCGGGATTTACAAGAGAAGGTATTTTCAACATGCACAACACACACATTTGGACAAACGAAAACCCGCACACAATAAATACAAAAAATTTAAAAATTTCTCAACTTTTTCTTGGGGAAAAATGTAATATTTTGGCTTAAAGAAAGCTTTAAACTGTTTTAACATAATGTATCTTATAGAGAAATGTTCGTAGAATTTAATAAAAGAAACCGGAAGTTAATATTTTTATTCGGTCTGAAGTTACAGTTCATTAAATACAAAATAATATAAAAAATGGTAAAATTTCTCGGAGGAAAATTTTACATTTTGGCTCAATGAACGCACTAAAAAGTTTTTAAAATAATATATCTTATAAAAAAAATTTCATATAATTTAATTTTAAAAACCGGAAGTTGATATTATTATTAGTTCAACCGTTTTCATGAAGCTACATAATTTGAACTTGGTTTTTAATGATTTAAATGTTCGAAATACATTTTCTCGATTTTCTCGAAAACTGTGCCACTTACATGAAAATCGTTAAGAACCTATCTTATAGAGAATTTTATGATCTACATTTTCTGATATAACACTTTTTCACCTAATATGAATAGTTTCTGAGATAAATGTAAAAAACTGATTTTCGGACACAAGTTTCGTCCGCCATCTTGAATTTGGGGCACAAGGAGTGAAAATTCGAGCAAATAACATACCTAGGCGTGTTCAGCGGGTATCAAAGCATAAGATTCAACCTGTTCATCAATTGTTACATGATTTGCCTCTAGGAGTGATTTCTAGACGTCTTTTGAAATTATTTTCCTAGTCTATATAGGTGGCAACACTTATCAGTACGTCATGGCTTGTATGAACAACATGGTTGGAAGACGCTGTTGTGGGAATTGTATGTGTAATTTATTTATTAGGCAATAAAGCCATTTTTCTCTCGGAAACTGAAGTTGTGTACTTTATTTAACTACCTTAACATGGTAGCAGAGCGTAGTTAAAAAGTGTTCGTTAACAGTGTATCGGTTAGTTTAAAAACCTAGTTTGTTCTCCGTGTACGAAGGAAAGCACGTGTGAAGAAAAAATGGCAAAAACTGGTAGTGAGTTAGTGATCCCAGTATTTGATGGAGAAGATTACAGTATGTGGAAAAAACGTGTCATGCTATTTCTGAAATTAAAAGAATATGGTGAAGTGGTTAAAAGAGCAAAGTTAAGCTCAGATAAAAAAGAGTGGAATCAAAAGGACTTAAAAGCAATGAACTACATATACAGTGCCATATCCAATAAACAGTTAGAATTTGTTTGTGAAAAAGAAACGGCGTATGAAATAATACAAAAATTTGACAGTTTATATTTAAAAGAGTCGACGGCGTTGCAAATTGTGTATAGAAACAAGTTGGAAAAATTTAAATTAAAAAACTTTAGTGACGCAGCAACATTTTTTTGTGAATTTGAAAAATGTGTAAATGAATTGAAAAACGCGGGTGCACGTGTGACAGAAAAAGAAAAATTAAATTATATGTTGAACACGTTACCTGAGACATACAGTTATATTGGGGATCTAATTGATACATTAAAAACGGAAGATCAAACTGCCGATTATGTTAAAAATAAAATACAAATGGCGGAGGTGAAAAATCAAAATAATGAAGAGTCTGAAAGAAGAAGCAGTTCATTTATGGCAGATAATCGAACGTGCTTCAAATGTGGTAAAACTGGGCATATAAAAATGAATTGCAGATATGGCGGCAGTAGCCAAGCATCGGAATATAGCGGCCGGGCGGTGGACGGCAGAGGCACATGGCTAGCAGCGAGAGGTCGTCAAGGAACCGGAAAAGGCAGCAACTTCAGAGGGCGTAGCAGTTACCGAGGTCAGCGTGGAGCAGGAACATACCAGTCGAATCAGCCAGAGGTGAGCGCGCATAGTGCTGATAAACAAGAGTGGAAAGGCGCATGGGTTGCCAACATTGGGCTTCACGTGACGAATAATAGTGAGGTTAATTCGGTTTGTATTAATGAAATAAACTGGCTATTAGATAGTGGTTGTACGGACCATATTATTAATGATGAAAGATATTTTGTAAATTGTATGTTACTTAAAAAACCAGTAGATGTTTATTTGGGTGATAATAGAGTAGTAAAAGCCACAAAAATTGGTACTGTGGAATCGTATTTTGATGTTTACGGCAAGAAAAATTTGATTAAAATGAAAAATGTATTTTATGTAAAAGATATGAAAAAGAATTTAATAAGTTATAGCAAAATAACAGAAAATAATACTATACTTTCAAAAGGTAAAATGACAAAAAAATTTGATTGTAAAGGAAATATCTCAGCTGTAGCTTTAGAAAATAATGGTTTATACACTATGAAAAGTACATTAAATTTAGCTAAATCTTATGTAAATGTTGCAAATAAAAATTTGGAAAATATGAGTAAAAAGGAAAAATGGCATGGTTTGCTGGGCCATGTAAATTTTAAATATTTGAATGTTTTGTTCAAGAATCAGCTGTTGGAAGGTATACCAAATGAACTTGAGTCTGATTTTATGAAATGTAAAACGTGCATTGAAAATAAAATGAGTAATATTCCGTTTGAAAACAATAGAGACAGAGCAAAAGAAATTTTAGAAATTGTACATACAGACGTTTGTGGACCTTTTCAAACCACAAGTTATAAAGGAGAAAAGTACTTTATTAGTTTCATTGATGATTACAGTAAAATTGCAAGAGTATATGTACTTACTTACTTAATCCTAAAGCCTATCTACCTTTTCAGGTGTTAGGCTGGGTGTTAGGTGCTTTCCTTGTTCATTCTGCTACTTCAACAGGTATCTGTTTCCATACCTCTCTCCACTTTTCTCTTACTTTGCTTAGTTGACCTGCTTCCTCCCATTTAACTCCTCTCTTGTCTAGTGATTTCTTTATTTCTTCTGTCCATGTTTTTCTTGGACTTCCTCTTTGTTTTGTTTTCGTTGTCCTTGCTTCATAAACTTTTCTCGTTGTCCTTTCTTCTCCCATTCTTTGAATATGTCCCCACCATCTTAATTGTCCCTCTTCTATTGCGTTTTCTATGGGTTTTATGTTCAATGTCCTTCTAATGTCTTTGTTTCTTACTTTGTCCATTATTGTTTTTCGTTCTATTTTCCTGAGAAATCTCATTTCTGTGCTGTTGATTCTGCTGCGTTGTCTTTCTGTTGTTGTCCAAGTCTCTGAGCCGTAAGTTAGGATGGGAACAGCTATTTTTTTGTATATTTGTGTCTTAGTGTCCTTCGGTATTTCTTTGCTTGTTAGAATACTGTTCTTCAAAGAGTTGAAAAGTCTACCTGTTGCTCCTGTCCTTTCGTTTATTTCTTCATCTAGTTTCCCGTTATATGTCAGTACTGTACCTAGGTATTTAAATTTTTTCACTTGTTCCAGTGATTCTCCTTCTATTTTGATTGTGTGTATTTCTTCGTTTCTACTGATGATCATTGACTTAGTTTTGTTGCGGTTTATCTTCATGTTTATTGTTTCAAGATGTCTGTTGAATATTTCCAGGTTCTTGTTTAGTGAGCTTTCGTCCTTTCCTACTATAACTATGTCGTCTGCATAGCATATCTCTAGTACTTGTACGTTTTTCATTTTCCATTTTCCTATTATGTGTTGTTTCGCTTCCATTTTAGCTTCTTTTATTGCTTCGTCTAGGACTAGAGTGAAGAGTAACGGGCTTAGTATGCAGCCTTGTCTTACGCCTTTTGTGGTTTCAAACATATCTGATTTTTCGTTCTTCGTTCTTATATAGTTTCTTGTTTCTTTGTATAGACTTTGTATACCTATTATTATTTTATTATTTACATTTCGTTTCCTTAGTATGTTCCATATATCTTCTCTATTTACTCTGTCAAATGCCTTTTCTAGGTCTATGAAGCATAAGTGTGCATTGTGCCCTTGTTTTATTGTCTTCTCCGTAACTTGTCTCAGTATGCTTATAGCATCATTCACTCCTCTGTTCGGTCTAAAACCGTATTGGTTGTCCTCTAGTGTATTTTCAATTTGCGCCCTTAGTCTCTTTTCTAATATCCTTGCAAACAATTTTGCCACTGTACTTAAGAGTGTTATTCCTCTGTAATTTTGGCATTCTTTTATATCGCCTTTTTTATATATGGGACATATTATGCCGATTTGCCAGTCGTCAGGTGCGTTTCCATTACTTAGTACTGTATTGTATATATCTTTCAGTATCTCTAGTGCTTGGTCCGGTGCCGCTCTAAGCATTTCTGTCGTTATTTTATCGTGTCCGGGAGCTTTGCCTACTTTGGCTTTCTTGAGTGCTTCTTTTACTTCCTCTACTGTTATTTCCTCTTCTTGATTATGACATTTTTCCTGTTGTGTAAGATTTCTAGCCTTCTTTTTTCTTATATCTTCTCCTTCCAGTAGTTCTTTGAAGTATTGTCTCCACGTTTCCATTATCTCCTCTTCTTTTGTGATCAGTTCTCCTTCCTTGTTTTTAATATTATGTAACATTTGCGGCTTTTTCTTTCTTGAGTTTCTTATTACCCCGAAGAACAATTTTTGGTTATCCTTGTATGCTTTCTTCATTAGTTCTCCAAATTCTGTCCATGAACTCTTTTTTGCTTCCTTAACTATGTTCTTTACTTTTCTTCTTTCTAATTTGTAGTTTTCATAGTCCTTTTCATTTCTTGTGTTTATATATCTCTTCCATTTATCTTTTTTCTTCTTAATTGCTTCTTTAACTATTTCGTTCCACCAGCGGGTTTGTTTTATCTCTTTATTAGTGATTTTAGATGTTCCACAACATTCTTCTGCTGCTATTAGTATAGCATGTTTAAACTTTTTCCATGTTTCTCCTATCTCTTCTCCTTTGTGTATTCTTTTCATATAAAAGTTTAGCTTTTCTTGGAATTGTGTCTTTATGTTTGTGTCTCTTAATTTATAACATCTTATTTTATTGTTTGTTGCCTTTCTTTTCTTCTCCGGTTCTTTTTCTTTTTTGTCTTTGAATGTCAATGTAACTAGGAAATGGTCGCTTCCTATCTCTGCTCCTCTTTTTGCTCTAATATCTCTTACTTTTGTCCAACTTTCTTTGCTAACTAGGAAGTAGTCAATTAGTGATCTCTCTTTTCTGCTCGGCATTTCTCTCGTTATTTTATGTATGTCCTTGTGTTCAAAGTGTGTATTTCCTATTACTAGTTCATTTTCTAGACAGAACTCGATTATTCTTTCCCCGTTTGAATTTCTTTTGTCTTCTCCGTATTTTCCTAAACACCATTCTATTCCGTTGTTTTTGTTTCCCACTCTGCCGTTTAGATCGCCCATTATTATTATGTTTTGTTTGCTTTCATCCACCTGTTTCTGTAGTTCGTTAAAAAAGGCGTCTTTTTCCTCTTTCTTTGCATCTTCGTTAGGGCCATATGCCACTATTATCATGTATTCTTCGTTATAGATATCCCCCTTCAGTTCTAGTGCTAATATTCTTTCATTTATATAATATTCTTTCTTTACCCATTTCATCATTTCTTCTTTAATTATACATGCTACTCCTGCTTTAGCATTTTCCTCTATTTTTACTCCCGACCAGTACATCCAGTATCCATTAGTGAGCTTTTTGCATCCCTTTCCTTTTTGTTTTGTTTCTGTTATGCCTATGTAATCTATTTTTGCTCTTTTTAATTCTTCTGTGATTTCTTCTTCTTTATTACTTATGCTTTTCACATTCCAAGTCGCTATCGTGTTTTTTGTAATTTTAATTCTTTTCTCCGATATTTTCCCATATTCCATATTCGTGTCCTTGTTATTTGCTGTTCTTGTATCCTTTAATAGTGCAATTTTGTTACTTCTATCGTGTTTTGTTTTCTCGTTTGCCTGGTTCTTTGCTTTCGTTGTCATCGGTATTATCCTGTTTTCTTTTGATGGGGCTACTGCCCCTGCCCTTCGTTTTTTGATTTCGTTATCCTTTGTTCTTTCGTATCCCACGTGTATTCCTCTTCATTGATCGTAATTTTTTGGTAACCTATCTTCACTTTATTTCCTTTAGATTTTTCTTCCTTGCCTACGTTTCTGATCTCTTTCTGTATTCTCCTTTCTTCAACTGTCAGGTCGTTATCTATATAGATTTCGCTGTTTCTTAGTTTATATTTAGCTCTCATTATTTCTAGTTTTTTGGGCCATGAGTCTACTTCTGCACAAATTATGTTTTGATTATCTTTACCCATTTTGTAAGCTTTTACAATTTTTGCCTGAGTTTGTAGTTCCTTGGCAATGAAGTTTTCTACCTGCTCTATTTCCTTATCCATTTCCACTTTTATTCCTTTAATTATGATGTTATTTTTTCTTTTGCCTCTTTCTTCCTTCTCTGCTTTACTTTCTAGGGCTATATGTAATGAAATCTAAAGCTGAAGTAGTCGATTGTTTGATTGAATATGCGAATGAAAGTGAAAATTTAACCGGTAAAAGAATTAAATTTTTGCGATGTGATAACGGAACAGAATATTTAAATGGTAAAATTTATAGGTTTGTTATACTCAAAATCACAAGTTCTGGCAGTATGGCAGAGATAGCAATACAGTGTTGCTAAATTTATCCCATAAGAGTAATGTATTAGACAAAGATGGAGAATCCAGAGGCGGATTGTTTGTTTTTCGCTTACTTGTACTTTCAATAAATTATGCTGATTATTTCTTGATGTTTCTCAAAACCAATAAAATGTTTATTTAATTGAATACATTAATAAGTAATCAATTGATATGCATCCAATTTAAAATCTTTTACTTAGAGAAAAAACTCTGGTTCCTCTAAATTAAATTTGTAAGTCAAAAAATAATCTAATTAAATATAATTCGAGAATTCGATAAATTATAGAATAATTCTCCAGTGTTTCAATTTATTCTCACCCTCTTTACTGATAATTTTTCTCGTTTAATATGAAGGATACATAATTAAGTAAAATATTAATTTAATATAAATATACAATTTTATTTTATTTTTTCGATAACAAATTGATAACAATATAACAATAAAATAAACACAGCCAAAGACGACCAAGTCAAAATCACAAATGGCGAGTAATACAAATATATACATGTTGTTTAAAAGACATAACAATTAATGAACACATGTTGTCAATATATACATAGCATAAAATAGAATTACAAACTTAAAGAAAAATATCACATACTAAGTACATTGAAAATTTGAAGTAAGGTCCTGGACCTGTTTACATTTAAACTTCGTCAGGTAGCTAAGCGTAGCAGCGGTACTCAAACATACAACTCATGCGTTACATCTTCATCGCTTTCAGTATCACTGTCGTCACGTAAGGTTCGATATCATCTTGCAATTGATCAGCTTCCCAAAATCTTTTTTCTTCATTTACAATGTGCCTATCATAAATAATTGTCCATTTTGCACGGAAATTTTTGACTATGCTTCACATATTATGGCACTATGTTAGTTGGGATTACATTAGATGGTAGTTACAAATACATTACAAGAAATGTAATTAGTATATGTCTTGAAATAAGATTACAGGAGTAGGTATAGTTATTATATCATTTCTTAAGTAGGTAATGTGAAATCAAGCTTATAATATTTTTAAACTGTTTCATAACTGCTGACTTCTTTTCCCATCGGCACCACTCCACCGCTATATGATTTACAACCCTATACTAACATTTCATTATGAAATTTAACACTGCAAACTAAATGTGTTAAAGCATGAATACTGAATGGTGTACCATGAAACAATGTAAGTGTAAAACTGGCAACAAGGCCGAGTTTATCTCCATAAGAATAACATTGCCTATCTCTGCCATACTGCCAAAACTTGTGATTTTCACTATAGAGAAAAGGGTATCGTTATCCAACCGTGTCCGGTTTACGTTCACGAACTAAATGGAACGGCAGAACGATTTAATAGAACAATAATGGATATGTCGCGTTGTCTATTGTCGGAAGCAAATGTACATAAAAGATATTGGCCGGAAATAGTTTGTGCCGCGGTTTACTTGAAAAATCGTACATTAGCAAATACTATTGAAAGGAAAACGCCTTTTGAAATATTTTTTGGAAAAAAAACCGAATGTTTCTAATTTACGTTTACATGGGAGTACAGTCTTTGTAAAAGTACCGAAGCAAAAAAGAATTTCTAAATGGGATAAAAAAGCCGACAAGGGTATTTTGATCGGATATAGTAACGTTGGGTATCGCGTACTTTTAAACGGTAGAATTATCGTAGCTAGGCACGTGGATATCGTGGAAGAAAATGTTAAATACATTGGTCGGGATAATGATGAATCGGATGAAGTAAAAGATGAAAATGATGTAAAGGAAGAAAGTGTTGAAGGTTCAGAAAATAATGCATTAAAAGATAGTTTTGAAAGTACTGAAGCAACAGAATTGAGAAGATCTAATCGCGAAAGAAACACTCCGAAATGGTTAGATGATCATCATATGTATGGTAGTAAAATATCTGTAAATATGTGTAGAATAGATGTGCCTTGTACATTTGAGGAGGCGATTCAGTGTGATGAAAATAAAATGTGGATAAATGCAATGGATAAAGAAATTGAATGTTTGAATAAAAATGATACTTGGGAATTAGTCGAAAATGTAAATAATAAAGTTCTTGATGTAAAATGGGTATACACGAGAAAAACTGATGATTCTTATAAGGCCAGATTAGTTGTAAGAGGTTTTCAGCAAACTAATGTGATTGATAACATATATTCTCCCGTTGCAAAAATGCAAACTTTAAAAATTTTATTTTCTTATTGTTGTCAAATGGGCCTAGAAATTGAACAAATGGATGTAGAAACCGCATTTTTAAATGGGAAGGTAAATTCTGAGGTTTACAGCCACAAGGTTATGAAGATGGCTCAAATAAAGTGTGTAAGCTAATTAAGGCATTATATGGATTAAAAGAGAGTCTAAGGGCATGGTATGAATGCCTTGATAAATTTCTAATTGAATTAGGTTTTGTAAAAAGTAACATTGATTTTTATTTATATACTTATATATGTGATAAAGATGTTATTTATTTATTAATCTATGTTGATGACCTATTAATATGTGGTAAAAATAAGAAAGAAATAAAAAAAGATTAAAATTTTGTTATCTGAAAATAAATAAATAAAAATAAATAATTAAAACATTAAAAACAAAGTAGGTACTGTGCGACAATTTTGTACATATCCTAACTAAAAATTGAATAAAAATGTTCATATTGTACAACGATTGTAGACAAAAAATAATGTGTATAACTCGTCTTTGAAATGTGTTTAGTGTCCTCGAGAAATGTTTATCCTCGGCCGTAAAGTCTCTCGGACGCTAAACAGACATATGTATTTTATTATTATTTATGACATTTATATTATTAACTTAACTTGGAGTGACGTTCCAGTCGAAAGGAAATGTAGACTCCAAAGGAAGAATTCTCCTTCCAAAAACGAGATGAATGGCCATGTAATCCCAAGCAGACAAGAAAGCACTGCTCAAGTAGGAACAAACCATAGCAGTAATAACACGGGAACCCAGACGAATTGATCGTTCGGTTTCTTTATCTGTTATATTAGCTGGCCAGAACTCCTAAAAATGATCGTTAAATGTACTACAAAACATGATGGTCATTAAATGAATGAAACGGTGTTTCCTAATTCTATTTCCATTTGCACTTTATCTTATTAGAACTACAGGCGCGGTGCCTAAGATTTATGAAGTGGAAAGGACTAACGGAAAATTTAAACGTAAAAAATACTGTAAAAGTGATTTACGTAAATATTTTTGTCTAGAAGTCGATGCAGTGGTTATAGTCTGAAGTCAGAGGTCGTGGTTTTGAATCCGGATAGGTGTGAAATTATTATATAACCTTACATTTTTTATTTTGTCTGCTGGTGTTACGAGGGGTTGTTTTTATATTCCCGGACTGGGCTGTTTAGAATTTTGATGCAATTTTTCATTATGCTGTTTTTTAATCACATATGCCTTGGTAACTTGTGTGGCAATTTACAAAACAATTGCAACATTATTAATTTTATTATCTGTCAGTTTGTGTCGTCGCGCGTTGTATATCTATCGAAATGAATAAAATCGAATACCGGGCTGTTATAAAATTCCTTACAAAACAAGGACAACCTCCAAAAATTATTCTTGAAGAAATATTGGCTGTATACGGGGATGATTGCTCTTCAAAGTCAACTATTTGCGAGTGGTCAAAATTGTTTAAACATGGTCGAGAGTCAATGGATGATGATCCCCGTCCAGGGCGCCCTGTTGACGTGATCACTTCAGATGTTGTTGAAAAAAGCAAGTGTTTGGTACTGGAGGATGCAAGACTAAAGACGCGACAATTAGCAGTTAGCAATTTGAGTATTATGCAAACCTGATGCATCGCCTTAGAGATGCTATTAAAGTGAAGAGACGCGGAAAACTGACGCAAGGTGTCTTGTTGCTCCACGACAATGCACCAGTGCACAAGTCCAGACTTTCAAAAGCTGCTGTAGCTGATTGTGGCTTCGAAGAAATTGAACATCCGCTTTATAGTCCAGATCTAGCATCCAGTGACTATTTTTTGTTCCCAAATCTCAAAAAAATTCTAAGGGGGACAAAATTTAGGGACAATGACGAACTTATAGCAGCTGTTGAGGGCCATTTTGCGGAAAAACCAAATGAATATTTTATACTGGATTCAAGATGTTATTGAAATGGTGTTATACCTGTATTCAAAAGCAGGGGAACTATATTGCAAAACAATTTTTTTTGTTGCTCTAGTCTTTTGTTTTCATGCCTAGTCCGGGAATATAAAAACGACCCCTCGTATAAATGTCTTAAAATCTTCGTTAATTTGATAGTTTTCTAAATATTAAATTTTAGTTTAACATGTTATATGTATATATTTATCTTTTCTGCCGATCCAGAAAGAAGAAGAAACAATTTATAAACTGTAGGGGACAGAACTGGTATCCAACCCAAAATGATAGCTTATCAATAAAGTTTTGAAGTATTTGTCATTAGCATCAAATTACTTGACAGTATTGAAATTACGATGGTGGATAGGTCTGCTGTCCTTTATAAATCCTTTATATTAACTTCACCGTGCGTCATCCATCTCTATGTTTACGTACGTACGGCAAAAAAACAAAAGTCTAAAATGACCCACTGATCCGATCGAGCTGAAATTTTTCAAATAGACTTTTGACACCTAACAATGCACTTTGGCAAAATTCTTGAAACTAAATGGCGGCTAGCTATCTCAAAATTAACTGCACCGATTGCGGTCAAATTTGGTACAGTAATAGTCAAGGATCTAATTTATGATATAGATATATTAAAATGTCAGTCCGCCATCTTGAAACAAAATGGCGGACATATATCTCAAAATGTACTGTAACTATTGCGTTCAAATTTGGTACAGTAATAGCTAAGAATCTGTCTTGAAAATAGGTATATTAAAATGTTAGTCCGCCATCTTGAAACAAAATGGCAGATAGCTATTTCAAAATGTACTGGTTCAAATTTAATACAGTAACAGCTAAAGATCTAATTTGATATAAAATTTTAAATAAATATCGATCGAGTCTCATATTTATTTATTTATTTCGAAAATATACGGACGTATGTCCACTTTACAGATAATACAACAATATTTCATTAATAAAACTACATTGATGATGGTAAATATTAAGGATTTATAGTGAAAAACTTTGTTTTTACGGGTTCATTTTTATATAGTATATGCTATATATGGTTGTATGTATGTATGTATTATGATTTCGGGATTTGAACCTCATGTGTGTTATATATCCCTAGGGTGACTTGATCCGGGTGGACGTGGACTCGTTAGCCTTGGGTGGCAGCCCGTCTAGGAGAAGGTCACTCCGAAATCAAACCAAGTGTGAACGGAGTGTACATGAAGGATGCAGGAGTGAATGCGGTAATGGCTGTTCTGCTGCTTTCAGGAGCTGCAGAGGCACTGGAGGGTGACCAGTGAAAGCCACATGTACCTGAATGGCCCGCTACGATCAGCATTATGATGCAGACTACCCAGCTAGGTGAAAGCCTGGGCTACGTTGCAACCTCGGACGGGAAGGAGGACCTCGTAGCCTTACCAGAGATTGCGTAGAGTCTCTACGGGAGCTGGACTCTGCAAATGATTGTGCTGTGGCTATGGCTTAACGACGAGCAGTGTGGGGAGTAACTGGTTGCCTGAGTCCTGACTTCAGGCCTCAAGAGGAGGCTTACCATGGATGGCCCAGCCATGGCGACACCCGGTGAGCTCGGACGGGGGATTCACCAAGATGGCACCGCCCAAGGATGGTAAACTGTATAGAATTGCTCAATCGTGAAGATTTGTTCGCCTGGCCCACGTGACGTGTGACGTCAGCAACGGACCTGACGACTCGGCAAGCGCCGGCAAGCGTACAGCTCGTAGTAATGTTTCGCTTGGAATTTATGCTTAGATGAGATATTTGTATTTATTTTATTCATTTCAGTACATTATACTTGAAACCTACGAGTAATTTGTAACAGAACACTAATTTTTAATAATTTCATTAACAAATAAATATGAAGTACGTGTGCGTTTACGTTTTAATTGAATTGTAGGTGGTAGAGTTAGGTAGAGTATCTATTTTAATAATGATTTAATTAATAATAATTAATAAACTCAAAATATAAATGAAAAATTTATTATAAAAGTTCGACGAAACAAAAAATAATATTTCCTTAACAACGTATACAATAATGAATAAGATGTACCTAAACCAAAACTAACACAAAGTATTGCAAAACTAAATCAGATACCATTAGTATAAAGTTTATATTGTTGCAATTTAATTAACAATTTTTTTCAGTTTTCGTTGTTTTGATCTTTAAATATCGGAAGTAGATGCAGATAATTTTCGTTTCTGTTTTTCACTTTTTGATTATTTTTAATATATTCATAATTTATGCTTATAATTGTTCGTAATTTACAAAATGACTTAACTGCTGACGGCATTTTTTCTTTTTTATGGATTTTTATTGCTAATTTCAATTTCTGTACAATACGCTGCGCGTCGTCCGGCAACCATCTTACTCGTCCCAAAATCATGCATTTTTACTTCCTTGTATGGAGTACTAAGGAAGTATTGTAATCGCGCAAAATTTCGGTTTTCAGATTTTGATGGAAATATCCGTTTTGACCTTTTCTGAATCCATTATGACTAGCTTCGTCGTGACGTCTGTACGTACGGACGTATGTGTGTCGCATAACTCAAATACGGTTAGACGTAGAAAGTTGAAATTTTGTATTTAGGACTGTTATAGCATCTAGTTGTGCACCTCCTATTTTTGGTTTCAATCTTCAAACCGGAAGTAGTACTTTTTTCTTCAAATATTTCGATAAATATTTAATTAAAGACAATTTTTTTTATTTTAAATGAAAGATTATGTGATTATTACCTACAATCGGTATTTTATAAATATTTTTGTATCTGCTATCATTTAAGAATAATTAAAGTATATATTTATAATTTAAATGATTATCACATGACAGTGACAGTAGCAGTGACAATAGTAAAATATCATTTATATTTTCTTCTGCAGTTTAAATAAAATGACTAAAATATATTTGTTAGTATAGTAGCAGTAGTAGTAGTACTTATATATTAATATATTTGTATAATATAATTCTACATTTTAGTTATTAAGAAAAGTATGAACAGTTTAATAGGCGTACAAGGAAGTCATGTGGTGTCCACGTCAGATTTTTGTATTAATGAAACAAATAACTATATTTGAGCTTTGGGAACTAGGATCATTTAAAAACTTTAAAAATTAATATCTCGCATACTATAAGTAATTTTTGTGTCGCATTTATAATTATTATGCTCATGGCGTTTTACAAACTATTAAATAAAATTAAAACATAAATAAATAGTTGATGAAATAATAGTCGAGAGTCTTGCCAAGACTCAAGAAAGTCGTCTTGTCTCGACTTTTCGAGACGAGACCAAGACTGGTCTTGAGTCTTGTGGCAATACTAATTGTTTGTAAAATGTTCTGAACAAATTTGGCTTGTGCTTGGATTCCATTTACCTAGTCTTTTATATTGTTGAATCCATTCCTTGCGTAAAGTTGTAGATACTAAATCATTTTCTTTCGGAAAATTATGGAAAATAATATTTTTTCCCTCTGCTTTAGATGCAATTTTACTATTATTGCAACCAAATACGGCACATCTGCGACCCGGCATAATAACGAAAGTGTCGTTATAAAGTATAAACGAATAATAATTAAAATAACTATGAAAGTCGCTCAGATGCAAAGTAACACACTGTAATTCACCAATGTGTGCATGTAACAATCAACAGTGAGGTCCGTAGCTGACGTCACAGAAGCGTGAGTCGGTGGTGGGGATACGCTAACATTGTAGTATAGGGAATGAGCAATCCTATACAGTTTACCATCCTTGGGCGGCACCGCCTAGGAGCCCAGCAGCCTCCCAAACCCCGTCCAAAGGCATGTATTTTGCGGCACTGCGGGAGGGCTGCAACTACGCGCGACCATGGGGGAATCCTGCCAAGAGCACGCGTCGGAGCGTTCCGGGGTAAGTGGTCCTGTCATTTAGTATGGCATCTACAGCAGGTGTATGTATAGAGGGAGAGGGAAAAAACGAAGAAAAGGAAGAACAAAAAAACACAAAAAAAATAATTAAAGAGAGTGCTGGAGAAGCACCGAAAAACTCTCCAGGGGGGACAACCCCTCTAAAAAACATAGACGCCACGGAGATGGCGGCGGCGAAGGAAGAGGATACGAATACAGTAGGGACCTCAGGGGTGACAATATCCAGGATACAAGTTGACACCAACCCTACGGAAAGGAAAAATTCGAACCCCTTCGGGGGGGAAACTTTAAAAAGAACTCCAACAAAAGAGCGCTCAATGAGTGCTCTAAACATTATGTTTAGTAGAGGGAGAGACTTGAGATTAGAGCTTCACGGTATCAGGAAAAAGGAAATGGAGCCATTAATGAGGAATTGGCTCAATAAAACCATATCACCAAAGACAAGCGAGGAAAAACTGAGTGCTATAGACAGCGCCAGACTAAAAACAGTAGAAAAATCACCGAAAAATGCGATAGTAGAGATGCTGACAAACAGTACCGGATATGACAATAGAGGGAGATGGAATCGCATTCCAATCTAGCCCTCTTCAGGATACACCTAAACTTAGAGGACAAGAAGCGGGAAGAAGAAAAGTCTTCGACTCAAGTATTGAATCTATAACACAGAAAGGAATAAATGATACGGAAACATCAACAGGGCAGACGTCGGAGGATTCATTAATATGTATCGAGAATAAAAGCGTATTAGAAACAAGAGAAACCTCACCGAAAATCCCGGTGATCAATAAAAGACTAAGGGATGAGAGTTTTACTATTAAACAGATGACCAAAAAGAAAAAATCTGACGTGGCCATCACACAACCTTCCGCCATATCTAGAATTTAAACAGAAATGTATACGTACAATCCGGTGCCCATTTAAAATATACAAATAAAAATCTCAAATATTCAAACACAGAAATTTGCATCACCTGAATAAAAAGATTCATTCACAGGAAAACTCTGCTGTGTTGAAGCCATCCTCCGTTCAATTACTACATTTAATATCTTACTTAGGACTTATATAGCGCTAGTATGCCAACTTGTCACCCGTCTCACCTGTCAATATTTTTTACGCAGAAACAAAAATCAACCGATCATGCATTACAAGATATCAACGTTTTATTTGATAAATTTATTTTTTAAATTTTACTGCAGTTCTTTAATGCTACCAGATAAAGACAATTTTTTTATAACGTAAGTTGCAAATAACTTTTCCTCTTATTCTCATTACAAATAAATACTATATTTTTCCAAATTTATATACAATTTTGACAATTAACCTTTTCAATCTTAAAAAAATATCACTTCCGATGAAGATATTTGTACCAAAATCTAGGGAGCTCTTCCAATTTATATACAAATGTTAAATACCAAATATCAAAATTTTCGGGTCATTCGTATTTGAGTTATGCGACTAACACCCCTTGACCACACACACACACACACACATACACACACACATACACACACACACACACATACACACAGACATCATCGTGAAACTATCAAAAATGAGTTGTAAGGACCCTCATTCGTGCTCATCCACTAAAAATTCACCACCCGATTTTTTGCATGATTCCAATACCTTCCTTTACAGGTAAGCGGAAGGTAAAAAGATAATATCAAAGAAATGGAGGAAAAAACTCAAAAGATTACAGATATAATTATAGAACTAGATAGACTGGTGGAAAAACGGTAAGTAAATACTGCCACAGATATCAAGAAGAAAGTAGCTGAATTGAACCGAGCGCACTTAAATTTTAGAAAACAAAGAAAATGCCAAGACCAAGAAATGAGGGATAGGCTAGAGTGGCTGGAAACAAAAGTAACACACTTCATGGCAAACAAAGAGGAAGAAGAGAGGCAGAAAAATCAGGAAATTAGGAAAATTAAAGTAGAGGCAGAGGGCATCAAACAGGCTGAGCTCAAAGAACTGTCAGCTGCAAAGGAGGCCAGAATAAATATCATTCAGATCAAAATAGAGCAGTTGGAGGAACAGCTGAAAAGCAATCGTACGTATGCACAAGCAACGACAGTCGCAGCCACCACAAAAGAGCTAGACACAAAGACGAAAGAACTCATAGACAAAATAAATAAAAACAACAAAACCTATGAACAAGTGTGGGAACTGGTGAATCAAAAATGGCCTAAAGAAGCATACCTACCAACTGCAACTCAGAGTGGAAATCCATTTAGCCAGAATAAAGGCAATGTATTAATAATAACACTGGGATGGCACTGAGAAAGAGCAGGGTATATGCAAATATATAAAAGAAAATCTACCGGGAGGTAGGGCACTATTAGAGAGAAGAGCTGAAAACACAACACATGCAGCACTTATGACAAAATGCCATCTGCAAATAGACGGGACTAGTGCAACTGAAGAAGACAAGATTACACAAAGTATAAAAATAAAGGGTAATATGGAAGACGAAAAGACGCGACAAGAGCTATATGAGAAGCTGAAAGTAGCAATACAGACCGGGACAAAAAGGGGACAGGAAATGACAGAAATGGCTGTCATTACAGAGAACCCGGAATATGAGATTATGCTACGGAAAATGACAAGTTGTGTAACAGCGGACAGCAAATTAAACATAGTATTCTTCACAACACCAAAAAAGGAATAGAGCCAATAGCCAAGTAGCTTTCAGCACGCCAGTAGAAGAGGAGGGCAAACAAAGACCGAAACAAAGAAAAAACAGCATAAAATTAAGGGAAAACCAGGGAGAGACGCCCAAAAAGGAGAACAATAATAGAAAAAAGAGCGATGCGTTAATAATTTAAAAAAAAGGAAGGTAGAGATTACACAGATATGTTACGCGGACAGAATGGAACACGTTTCACTCGTTGGCATCGCGGTATTGCATTATCCTTTAATTTAATACTATATTCTCTTGGAAATTTACCCAATCCTTCAAATACGTCTTTATATTCCTTTAAGATATCATCTAATGAGTTTAATTTTACTACTTCAACTCTTTTAATTAAATTAAGGACACTGCAAGCTCGCAATCCTAATAACGGCATTTGATTTTTACTATCAACTACAACAAAATTAATTATACAATTTTTGTTCTTGACTTTACATTTTAAATTAATTGTTCCTACTGGTTTTAAGGAAAAGTTGCCATATGTAACTAAAGTTATTTTTGTACTTTTAATTTTCGACAAACACTCAATTGACTCTACAACTTTTATTGGTAACACACTCACTTCAGCTCCTGTGTCTAACTTGAACTCAATTTGTTTACCTTCTACTAAAATTGTCTCTGACCACATGATAGCGTTATTTTCTATTTTCTTTTGTATTGCACCTATGAAGAATTCTTCACCTTCTCCAAGGATAGTTTCATCTTCTTTAGCTTCATTTTGGTTAACTTCATGAACCTTCTTATCTTGCGTCTTTGGATTTTTCTTTTTTTTGCAAACGTTAGCAAAGTGGTTTCTTCCTTGACAAACTGCACATGTTTTACCAAAAGCTGGGCATTTATTTTTGGCAAACACATGTGTATATCCACAAAATTTACATTTTACTTTGTTTTCTGGATCTTTTATTTGTTTGACTTTCTTCTCGTTTACTCGAATAACGTTTAAACCCGACTCAGTTTGCAGTAACATCGATTGTTTTCTACTAGATTCCACAATTCTACAAAACTTCATAGCATTGTCTAAAGTAAGTACTTCTTCTCTTAATAATCTTTCCTGTGTACTCTTATCTAAAATACCAAGTACAATTCTATCACGGAGCATTTCATCTTCTTCTCTGTATTCACATAATTTGACAGATTTTTTCAATTCTGTGAAGTAACTATCAAAAGATTGACCTTCTTTCTGGATGATATTGTTGAAGATAAATCTTTGAAAGACTATATTCTTTTTAGGAGAACAATATTCTTCAAATTTTTGTACTACAATATCGTATGTAGCTTTATCTTCACCTTCTTTGTACACGAATGTATTGTACACATCAATAGCATCATCACCTGCTGCACTCAACAACATCGCAATTTTCTTATCATCTGTAGTTTTTTTAACATCACAGATTGCAATCAAGAATAATTCAAATTTCTGTTTGAATCTCTTCCAGTTTTCTGAAATATTGTTGTCCAATACCAACGGACATGGCAGCTTAAATTGGGTCTCCATCGTGATTATTTTTCTTTAAATTTATTAACACTATACTTCACAATACTTATTTTTAATTATTTACACCTGACACCATGTAAAACTATTAAAAATCATTAAATAACGAGCTTATAAAAATTAATAAATCTATTATTATGTCGAGCGGTACAACAATGAATATCAACTGTCTTTTTCAAAACAAAACATCTTTTGTCCAGGTAAACAATAATAATGCCAACATGATTTAACTACTATTATATTACAAATAATACCCGTATCACCTAAATATGACTATTATTACCTTATTAGATTTATCCACTTATTTTTCTCTATTTTATCAACAGGAAAACAAAAAAAATTACATTTTTTTGTTCGCTGTAGTGTTTGCAGTCTGGTGCGAAACACATAACCATATTATTTAAAAACTGAAAATAAATAAATAAATTCATAAATACACTAAATTTCATTGTAAATACAGCAAAAATGTGGTGCTGTTCAAATGTCATAAAGACAATATGTCAACATAACCTTCAAACTGACCATTTTACAAGTGTTTATAGGAATATAAATACTTACGAGATGAAATAAAATGGTGCAATACAATTATTATTGTGTAACTAATGTACATTAAAACCTCTGAATGCTTATTCTTCAAAGATAAATAAGTAACATGAAGAAATATAATCGCTTATGGAAGAATAACATGTATTCTGTTGTTTGGAAAGGTTGAAAACTGTTTCCCGCTACCCGCGAAACATGTGACGTCACGACTTACTCAGTCTATTGTCTCCAGATTTATGTACAGAAATTACACGGGCCACTTTCAAAATATCAGGGTAAGTATTTGTTTGAAGTGTTAGGTTAAGAATGTAAAAAGGTGCACGAGAGAAAGGAAACGCACAATCCTTAATTATTAAATTAGGTATTAAATCTGCTCCACACGATAAGTTAGATTTGAGCAATTTAATACAGGATTCAATATCACTGAGGGAAATAGTATTCATTGTTATAGGAATATCAAAAGAGGGGAATAATTCAGGTAACGGATTATTCGAAGGAGCAGAGTAGATACTGTGGAAATAAGCTGCAAAAGCATATGCAATATCAGATGAATTATTTAACGTTTGATTGTTATGGTTAAAAGTAGATGGAAAAGTTGACTTATTCTTCTTAGCATTATAGAAACCTCAAAATTTATTGGGATCCGTAATAATGGAGTTTTTACAATTATTTACATAATTATTATAAGAGATTCTTAAATCGTTCATTTGAGATCTGATAATCTTTTATTGAGTATAAATAATGATTGTTATGTGAAAATTTTGTGTGCATTTTTATAGTCCGGCGGTTATAGGACAAAACTATGCATTTTATGATTAAAGTGTGAAAATTGGCACACATGTCAATTAAACTATTCTCTTTCATATAAGAAGTGGTGCCCAAGTGGTAAGTATCACAGACGGCCGCCATTTTGAAAAAATATCCGGCATTTTTAGTTTTCTTGATTTATCTCGTATGGTTAATATTATGAAAAAAATTGTTACACAGGAAATTGTAGAGCATAAAATTTGCTATAAAATGGTATATTCATTTTTTTAGGTAGTACAGTTCTCGAGAAAATCGTGAAAATATATTTGAGCAATTTCTAGTCATTTTCAACAACAGCGTATTTTTGTCTTTTTAAATAAAAACAGCTTTTATTGTCGAATGAATCAAGATATCGACTTCCGGTCTTCAGCATTCGATTTCTTAGATAATTTTTTGTGACTCACATAATTTTCAACATTTCGGGAGCTCTAGTTCGGCCACAATTCAACATAACCACTTAGAGACAATAGTGAAATTTTAGTATTTTTATGTTTATTGAGCTGTCATTTCTGAAAAATTACTAAAATTTCACTATTGTCCCTAAGAGGTTATGTTTAAATTATGCCCGAACTAGTACTCCCGAAATGTTGAAAATTATGTATGTAACAAAAAATTATCTAATAAATCGAATGCTGAAGACCGAAAGGCGATATCTTGATTCATTCGACAATAAAAGCTGACACAAAGACGAAAGAACTCATAGACAAAATAAATAAAAACAACAAAACCTATGAACAAGTGTGGGAACTGGTGAATCAAAAATGGCCTAAAGAAGCATACCTACCAACTGCAACTCAGAGTGGAAATCCATTTAGCCAGAATAAAGGCAATGTATTAATAATAACACTGGGATGGCACTGAGAAAGAGCAGGGTATATGCAAATATATAAAAGAAAATCTACCGGGAGGTAGGGCACTATTAGAGAGAAGAGCTGAAAACACAACACATGCAGCACTTATGACAAAATGCCATCTGCAAATAGACGGGACTAGTGCAACTGAAGAAGACAAGATTACACAAAGTATAAAAATAAAGGGTAATATGGAAGACGAAAAGACGCGACAAGAGCTATATGAGAAGCTGAAAGTAGCAATACAGACCGGGACAAAAAGGGGACAGGAAATGACAGAAATGGCTGTCATTACAGAGAACCCGGAATATGAGATTATGCTACGGAAAATGACAAGTTGTGTAACAGCGGACAGCAAATTAAACATAGTATTCTTCACAACACCAAAAAAGGAATAGAGCCAATAGCCAAGTAGCTTTCAGCACGCCAGTAGAAGAGGAGGGCAAACAAAGACCGAAACAAAGAAAAAACAGCATAAAATTAAGGGAAAACCAGGGAGAGACGCCCAAAAAGGAGAACAATAATAGAAAAAAGAGCGATGCGTTAATAATTTAAAAAAAAGGAAGGTAGAGATTACACAGATATGTTACGCGGACAGAATGGAACACGTTTCACTCGTTGGCATCGCGGTATTGCATTATCCTTTAATTTAATACTATATTCTCTTGGAAATTTACCCAATCCTTCAAATACGTCTTTATATTCCTTTAAGATATCATCTAATGAGTTTAATTTTACTACTTCAACTCTTTTAATTAAATTAAGGACACTGCAAGCTCGCAATCCTAATAACGGCATTTGATTTTTACTATCAACTACAACAAAATTAATTATACAATTTTTGTTCTTGACTTTACATTTTAAATTAATTGTTCCTACTGGTTTTAAGGAAAAGTTGCCATATGTAACTAAAGTTATTTTTGTACTTTTAATTTTCGACAAACACTCAATTGACTCTACAACTTTTATTGGTAACACACTCACTTCAGCTCCTGTGTCTAACTTGAACTCAATTTGTTTACCTTCTACTAAAATTGTCTCTGACCACATGATAGCGTTATTTTCTATTTTCTTTTGTATTGCACCTATGAAGAATTCTTCACCTTCTCCAAGGATAGTTTCATCTTCTTTAGCTTCATTTTGGTTAACTTCATGAACCTTCTTATCTTGCGTCTTTGGATTTTTCTTTTTTTTGCAAACGTTAGCAAAGTGGTTTCTTCCTTGACAAACTGCACATGTTTTACCAAAAGCTGGGCATTTATTTTTGGCAAACACATGTGTATATCCACAATATTTACATTTTACTTTGTTTTCTGGATCTTTTATTTGTTTGACTTTCTTCTCGTTTACTCGAATAACGTTTAAACCCGACTCAGTTTGCAGTAACATCGATTGTTTTCTACTAGATTCCACAATTCTACAAAACTTCATAGCATTGTCTAAAGTAAGTACTTCTTCTCTTAATAATCTTTCCTGTGTACTCTTATCTAAAATACCAAGTACAATTCTATCACGGAGCATTTCATCTTCTTCTCTGTATTCACATAATTTGACAGATTTTTTCAATTCTGTGAAGTAACTATCAAAAGATTGACCTTCTTTCTGGATGATATTGTTGAAGATAAATCTTTGAAAGACTATATTCTTTTTAGGAGAACAATATTCTTCAAATTTTTGTACTACAATATCGTATGTAGCTTTATCTTCACCTTCTTTGTACACGAATGTATTGTACACATCAATAGCATCATCACCTGCTGCACTCAACAACATCGCAATTTTCTTATCATCTGTAGTTTTTTTAACATCACAGATTGCAATCAAGAATAATTCAAATTTCTGTTTGAATCTCTTCCAGTTTTCTGAAATATTGTTGTCCAATACCAACGGACATGGCAGCTTAAATTGGGTCTCCATCGTGATTATTTTTCTTTAAATTTATTAACACTATACTTCACAATACTTATTTTTAATTATTTACACCTGACACCATGTAAAACTATTAAAAATCATTAAATAACGAGCTTATAAAAATTAATAAATCTATTATTATGTCGAGCGGTACAACAATGAATATCAACTGTCTTTTTCAAAACAAAACATCTTTTGTCCAGGTAAACAATAATAATGCCAACATGATTTAACTACTATTATATTACAAATAATACCCGTATCACCTAAATATGACTATTATTACCTTATTAGATTTATCCACTTATTTTTCTCTATTTTATCAACAGGAAAACAAAAAAAATTACATTTTTTTGTTCGCTGTAGTGTTTGCAGTCTGGTGCGAAACACATAACCATATTATTTAAAAACTGAAAATAAATAAATAAATTCATAAATACACTAAATTTCATTGTAAATACAGCAAAAATGTGGTGCTGTTCAAATGTCATAAAGACAATATGTCAACATAACCTTCAAACTGACCATTTTACAAGTGTTTATAGGAATATAAATACTTACGAGATGAAATAAAATGGTGCAATACAATTATTATTGTGTAACTACTGTACATTAAAACCTCTGAATGCTTATTCTTCAAAGATAAATAAGTAACATGAAGAAATATAATCGCTTATGGAAGAATAACATGTATTCTGTTGTTTGGAAAGGTTGAAAACTGTTTCCCGCTACCCGCGAAACATGTGACGTCACGACTTACTCAGTCTATTGTCTCCAGATTTATGTACAGAAATTACACGGGCCACTTTCAAAATATCAGGGTAAGTATTTGTTTGAAGTGTTAGGTTAAGAATGTAAAAAGGTGCACGAGAGAAAGGAAACGCACAATCCTTAATTATTAAATTAGGTATTAAATCTGCTCCACACGATAAGTTAGATTTGAGCAATTTAATACAGGATTCAATATCACTGAGGGAAATAGTATTCATTGTTATAGGAATATCAAAAGAGGGGAATAATTCAGGTAACGGATTATTCGAAGGAGCAGAGTAGATACTGTGGAAATAAGCTGCAAAAGCATATGCAATATCAGATGAATTATTTAACGTTTGATTGTTATGGTTAAAAGTAGATGGAAAAGTTGACTTATTCTTCTTAGCATTATAGAAACCTCAAAATTTATTGGGATCCGTAATAATGGAGTTTTTACAATTATTTACATAATTATTATAAGAGATTCTTAAATCGTTCATTTGAGATCTGATAATCTTTTATTGAGTATAAATAATGATTGTTATGTGAAAATTTTGTGTGCATTTTTATAGTCCGGCGGTTATAGGACAAAACTATGCATTTTATGATTAAAGTGTGAAAATTGGCACACATGTCAATTAAACTATTCTCTTTCATATAAGAAGTGGTGCCCAAGTGGTAAGTATCACAGACGGCCGCCATTTTGAAAAAATGTCCGGCATTTTTAGTTTTCTTGATTTATCTCGTATGGTTAATATTATGAAAAAAATTGTTACACAGGAAATTGTAGAGCATAAAATTTGCTATAAAATGGTATATTCATTTTTTTAGGTAGTACAGTTCTCGAGAAAATCGTGAAAATATATTTGAGCAATTTCTAGTCATTTTCAACAACAGCGTATTTTTGTCTTTTTAAATAAAAACAGCTTTTATTGTCGAATGAATCAAGATATCGACTTCCGGTCTTCAGCATTCGATTTCTTAGATAATTTTTTGTGACTCACATAATTTTCAACATTTCGGGAGCTCTAGTTCGGCCACAATTCAACATAACCACTTAGAGACAATAGTGAAATTTTAGTATTTTTATGTTTATTGAGCTGTCATTTCTGAAAAATTACTAAAATTTCACTATTGTCCCTAAGAGGTTATGTTTAAATTATGCCCGAACTAGTACTCCCGAAATGTTGAAAATTATGTATGTAACAAAAAATTATCTAATAAATCGAATGCTGAAGACCGAAAGGCGATATCTTGATTCATTCGACAATAAAAGCTGTTTTATTTGAAAAGACAAAAATACGCTGTTGTTGAAAATGACTAGAAATTGCTCAAATATATTTTCACGATTTTCTCGAGAACTGTACTACTTACTGTAAAAATAAATATACCATTTTATAGCAAATTTTATGCTCTACAATTTTTCTCGTAACATTAACCATACGAGATAAATCAGGAAAACTAAAAATGGCGGACATTTTTTCAAAATGGCGGCCGTCTGTGGTACTTAACACTTTGGCACCACTTCTTATATGAAAGAGAATAGTTAAATTGATATGTATGCCAATTTTCACACTTTAATCACAAAATGCATAGTTGATATGAAATTTGTCCTATAACCGCCGGACTATTAGGTAATGAGTTTTTCTTTTGAGAGATTTAATAATTCGCGATGTAAATCAAGGTGGATACTTAAAAACATGGTGAGATTTCAACGGAACACTCTCTTTGATTATTGAATATAAATTTGTATAAAAGTAATCACACGCTGTGTTTACATTACGAAAGTTTTACTTATCCCATACTATATAATTTTGGAAAGTCAGCTTTTTTAAAGTCAAATGATTCAGATATAGCATTACAGCAATCAGCAGCAATATGATCAATGGAAACAATAATATTCTAAGCATATTGCCCATATTGTAGTCTAAATAAAGACTCGTCTGATTTGACACTGCATGATACATTAGATAATACTAAATCCAATAATCTGTTATTACAGTTATGAACATTATTGTATTATTTGGCATTAACAAAAGATTAGAAATTATTACATAATATTACATTTCTGCTTAATTCATTAGACACAAATTCCGGAATATTAAAATCAGCAACAATAACAAAATTATTATTTAACAGAAATGGAATATTTTCAAAAAATTCGAACAAATTATTGTAACAATCATAATTCATAGCAGGTGGAACATAGATTGTGAAAACGTAGAAATTACTATTATTTTCCAAGATAAGATTAGTACAGATAACATCAATATTATTCGGTAGTAGATATAAATAGTCATTAAGATTTACTATACTCGCATTAAGAGATTTTTTAATTAAAGTTAACACACCACCACCACGTGAAAGATTAACACTATGAAAATTACGATCAGTGCGAAACACTAAATAAGAGCCATCAGTAATTTCAGAATTTAAGACACTATCATTAAGCCAAGTTTCACTTAAACAAAGAACGTCAAAATCTAACGATGACAGAGTTGAACACAATTGATTTAGTTTGGTGTTGAGGTCTTGAACGTTTTGTTAAAATATATTCAGCTGCGAATCCATTGTTATTTCTCCTTTGTTAAGAGTTTTAGTACAATTAGGGCACTCAGGCATATTTTACAAAAATCCGAAGATGCACGAAGCTAAAAGCTCTTTTATCGTCACGAGAAATAAACCGGCAAAGATCGAAGAGACTTGATTAATTAGCCAAGGTTTGGAAGTAAGTAAAGAAACTTAACTTACAGCTGATGCGATGTAAAATCACCTTTTAGGTACACTGAACCACAAGAAAAATGATACCAGAATGTAGAAAAACTTGTAAACTGCACACTGATATAAATAAGAACTTTTAATTTGTAAAAATTAATTAGAAAAACTTAGTACCACTGGATTAATGTACGTCTGTACTGTAATACAGTTGTTGTATTCACCAGTTATTGTTTTACCCTTTTCAAGGTAGTCAATAAAAAAAATCCCAGAAAATACTGGCCATAACTTTTTCGGCAGATGATATCGACTTTGCCTTTTTTGGTGCAGAGCCACCAGCTTCCACCCACTGCTTTGATTGCTGTTTCGTTTCTGGCGTGTAGTGGTGGACCCATGTCTCATCCATAGTAACAAATCGACGCACAAAATCGGTTGGATTCTTTTTAAAATGGTCCAAACATTGTTGAGAAATTCGTTTTCGTGTTTGCTTTTGGTCAACATTTAACCCATCTTGCACAAAGCTTTCTCATACCTAACTCTTGATGAACCGTACCCCTTCTTCTGATATGCCTACGGCCTCAGCTATCTCGTACACCTTTAATCGCCGATCGTCCAATACCATATTGTGCACCTGCTCGATGTTTTCATCTGTGGTTGCTGATTTTGGTCGTAGGGGAGAGGTGCCATGAATGGGACATTTTTATTTAAAAAAATGCTGTGTGAAAGCTTATGTTTTTTTTGTAATTACAACTATACCAAAACCAAGAGTATTCATATATGTTTCGGAAAAAAAAATTGCTAGTAAGAAATTATGAATACACTTACCCAAGAAAAAAGTTTTTTTAAAAGACCAGATTTGTCCCATTCATTAATTATGCTGTATAGAATAGGACATTTAATGTTTTGAATGGGACTAGTAATAAAATTTAAATTTAATGTTTCAAACAATTTTATTTATAAACTTTTTGGTATAAAATTAGACAAAAATAACATTATTTATAGAAAAATACAAAAATAACACTTATTCTAAGTCAAATCTGTATAAAAATTACCATTTTACTTAATTGTACCATATTTCATTTCATACATTTCAAAATTAACAGAAAAAGTAAGAAATTCTATAGTTCTTCTACCTTCTGGCTGACTGGTGTAGGTTTTGGCATTTGTAAGATTATATCTTTTTTCTTCATTATCAATAATCTTTAAGACTTGGCCAATATAATAAAACTTTTTAGTAGCTATGACTACTAAAACAAAATCATTTATTTCGATGTGGTCCATTTCCATTTCATCATTGGCCCTCAACTCTTCTAAAAATGTTTCCGAGTCATCAGAATCTTGGCATTCAACAATTATTTCAGATGAATCCGAGTCGCTACTGTAATCTAATTTAAATTTTCTCTCAATTTTTTCCACTTTTTTAGGCTTTACTTTCTTTTTTAATTCCTTTGTTCTTTTTTCTTCTTCAATTATAAGTTTCCCAGGTGTATCTGTAAGGATTTTGGTTGATCCCTTCTTTCTAGTTGTCCTTACGTGTTTCTGTGGTGGAGCTTTTGGATACGGTCTTACGTGTTCTGGTGTAATTAGAATATCAGTATTGGGTGTTCCGTCTTGTTTTTCAGTTTCTTTACCTTCTTGTTCTTCAGTTTGTGCTCTGTCTTGTTCTTCAGTGTGTGACATATTGGTTACGTTTACGTTTGTATCTTTTGATAAATTTTCAACTACTGAATTTGGTTCTTTATGGTCCGTTACCGTTGCTGTTAAAAAATCTTCATCAGAAAATATATTTCTATTAAACGGATGTATCCCGGTTTTTTAAAAACCATTTATAATATTTCTTTGGCTAAATGCATTTGAATAGGCAAAATTTGCTTGTTCGGCAATTTGATATATGGTTATGGTTTTCCCAGGATTTGAAACCATCCAATTATTATTATATGGATATGCTCGAACCTCGTGCTCGTGAGTTGAAATTGTCCAACTGGTGCTGAGACGTGTCGAGAAACGTTATTTCTGTGACACGCGATGCAGCTGCGAACCCACTTCTTGCAGTCTGACATCATGGCTGGCAATATGAAGCGCTGCGCGACCATCTTCACCGTAGTGTTGATACCTGGATGTGCTAAGTTATGCACTGAATTGAAAGCTTGTCTGCGGAACGCTCTTGTTATGAATGGACGGGCTGCTGGAGTTGCTACGTCACAAATGAGATCTTCTGCAGTGCCGGGAATGCGAACACTTCGCAGGTTCAATCCCGTTGTAGCTGTGTTCATCAGGTTACTTAGCTCTGCGTCATTCTTCTGTGCACGTGCGAGGGCATCGTAATCAATAGAGGCTGACAGTTCATTGACTCGAGAAAGAGCGTCGGCGACGACGTTGTCTTGTCCGGGGACGTGCCTGCTGTCCGTGGAAAATTGTCCCACGAACTCAAGGTGCCGGAATTGTCTCGGTGAGCATTTATCTGGGTTTTGTTGGAACGCAAATGTCAGTGGTTTGTGATCGGTGTAGATGGTAAATTGCCGGCCTTCAACCATGTGTCGGAAATATTTTACTGACCGATAAAAAATGGCGAGAAATTCAAGATCAAACGCACTGTATTTTTGTTGCGCCGGTGTTAGCTTATCATCTGTTGTTTGTTGCTGAAGATCCGCGCCGTCGAGTGCTTCGGCGGCGGCTGACATACACCGGTGGGCCGTGTCACGGTTGCAAAAGTTGAAAGAAGTCGTCCAAATTTACCTGTGACAACAGCAGTTCTAATTTCACCACACTCCGAGACCGATATTGAGGCTGACGTAGCTAATGTTGTTTCGCTGTCAACGAGACGCTGATTTCTGACATCAACCATTAGTCCATAATATGATATGAAACCAGCGCGTATGATGGCTTTAGTGACGTCGGCGATGATGAAGCGCCACCTGAAATCTCCACGGAGTCCGAGGTTGAGACGTAGCGTCACTGGAGCCATACGTGGTGATTGGTGAACCATTTGCCGCTGCGAGCTCATAGGACGACGGAGACGTGTTTCTTGTTGCGCTTTTGGGAAACACACATACGTCGGCGCCGGTGTCTATGAGAAACCGTCGCTTTGAGACGCGATCGGTCACAATTAAGCGGCACGAGGTATGGGGCTGGTGTCATCTGTCGCGCTCAATGACTGCCCTAAAAGTATTCCGGCTTCTGCTCACAGGGCTGTGTGCGTCGTTGTGCCTTGTCACCGAATGTACGGTGGTACCAGCACAATATACAGGATGTAACAGCGAAACCAACCAACGCCTATATTTTCTTTATTATTATAGTTACAAAAAAATGTTAAATAGCAAAGTTGTAGGAGACCAAGGGGGACATCTGATTAAAGAATAAAATAATTTTTTAAACCAGTGGTTCTCAAGTTAAAACACAAAGTTATATTTTTTCAAATGGGAATATACATATTTTTAAGGCCTATCCGATAGAGTATTTTTTTCCGAATTCAACTATGTATTCGTTTTATATCCTTACATAATAAAAATATTTAGAAAAATTCAGTTGAAATAATAATTTCTAATTTTTAATATTAATGTGCAGTAATCTACGGATGAAAAACAAGTGATAAATTAAGGACGTGGTTTCTTTGGATATCTCGTGGCATAAATATCGCAAGCTTGTATGGTATTTTTATTTATTTTTTTTAATTTATCACTTGTTTTTCATCCATAGATTACTGCACATTAATATTAAAAGTTAAAAATTATTTAAATTTCAATTAAATTTTTCTCAATATTTTTATTATGTAAGGATATAAAACGAATACATGGTTGAATTCAGAAAAAAATACTCTACCGAATAGGCCTAAAAAATATGTATATTCCCATTTGAAAAAATATAACTTTGTGTTGTAATTTGAGAACCACTGATTAAAAAAATTATTTTATTTTTTAATCAGATGTCCCCCTTGGTCACCTACAACTTTGCTATTTAACATTTTTTTGTAACTATAATAATAAAGAAAATATAGGTGTTGGTTGGTTTCGCTGTTACACCCTGTATATATATATACGAAATTGGTTAAATTAGCAAACAATTTCTATTTTATATGACTACTTTAATGAACGAAACAAAACAAAAATTAGACCAGTGGTTCTCAAACTACGGGGTGCAACTTTCTTATTTCAAATGGGGACCTATTTTTTTTTTATTTGCTTATTCGATTCAGTATTTTTTCTGAATTCAACGAGATATTAGTTTTATACCCTGTCATAACAAAAACATAAGAAAAACGCTATTGAAAATTATAATAATTTAATTAAAATCTGATTGTTAGTTAGTGTTATGGAAGAAAACAATTGAATATTTTGTTTCATATTAATTGTTAGTGAAAAAGATTCTAGTATACTACACTGATCAGACCAAATAAGGTCAAAACACGTGTCCGTAGTTACCGCAACCTTATACCCTACTGAGTACTTAGTACCCTGAACTCATACACTCAGTAGCGGTCCTGATCTCCTGATTAAAATCAAAGAATATTTTTCATTATCAAATAACAATTAATATTAAACAAATATTCAATTGTTTTCTTCCATAGCACTCTTGTAACACTCAGATTTTAATTAAATTATCATAATTTTCAATAGCGTTTTTCTCATGTTTTTGTTATGCCAGGGTATGAAACTAATATCTCGTTGAATTCAGAAAAAAATACTGAATCGAATAAGAGAATAAAAAAAATAGGTCCCCATTTGAAATAAGAAAGTTGCACCCCGTAGTTTGAGAACCACTGGTCTAAAATTTTGTTTGTTTCGTTCATTAAAGTAGTCATATAAAATAGAAATTGTTTGCTAATTTAACTAACTTCGTAGCTCTTATACTTCTCGAGATAGCAATGGTGCGCCACTTAAAATGAACACCCTGTATATATATATACATATATATATATATATATATATATATATATATATATATATATATATATATATATATATACATATATATATATATATATATATATATATATATATATATATATATATATATATATATATATATATATATATATATATATTAATATTAATATATATATAGGTAGAGTTAAAAATCTTGGGAATCGGTCAAGGCTCAAATACAAGTTGTTTACGTACTTAAATTTATTTCAAAAATTCCAATATTTCGGACATTAGACATCAGGGATACTGTCAGGAAAGATACACAATATAAATAAATATATAACATAAAAATTACACAAATAAAATACATGGAAACATTTTTTTTTTTAAATACTTACGAAAAGTATTAAGTATTAAATTTCTGAACAAAAACGCTGTCTGCAATAACGGTTTTCTTCTTGTCAACATTTAAATATATAAGTTTTGTTACTTGAGAAAGTTTATACATTGAAAGGAACAAATTTTTAACTTAGCAAACCGCGTGTCTAATTAATACAAGTAAAAGCAAGTGGTGTAATTGTAAGTGATACAATTGTTTCCGATTTTTGATTATTTTCGGTTGTTGTAGAGCCCTCAGACCGATTTATTCTGCCTAAAGTATGCGCGATTTTAGTTGTTATTTTTTTGTATTCAGTTGAAGCAGTCGAACCGTCGAAGGAAACTATTAATTTTTTAATTTCATCAATTTTTGCATTAGCGTTTGTAATGTCTTCTGCGAATGTGAATGGATGTGCAGGTTTAACATAGCTGGCACTATTCTCAAATCGAATTAGCTGACGATACATTTTTCTCATCCCATCAATATCAGTCGTTTTAGTAATGCCTCTGACACGGAGTTCATAACCGAGCTCATCTTTAGAAAGCCGATTGACTTCCATTTTATAATCCATATTAAGAAATAATAACACCAACAATAAAATAAACAAGTAAATACCTAATACTATGACTAGGCACAGCAATACGGCCCGAAATAAAGAAACAACGAACAAAAGAAAAAAATCTAAATCTAATCTACCCAACCTAACCTAAAGCAAAGAAATAGCCGTTTGAGAAAAAAAAACTACGTGCTTTACCGAATATATTTAAGAAAAGGGCTCCACGTTTAGGGCGCCAAACTTGCTACGGCCTTACTAATAGATGTTGATTCCCTGGCACAAGTTGAACTACGGCGAGCTACAGTGGAGACGGGGGTAGGTTGCTCAAAAGGGTCTAAGGGGGCGCCAGATGATCGATGCCGACTAAAAGGTTCAACCGATATGGTTGATCACCAAACCTAAGAGGGATAAGGTCGCAAGAACGAAAATAGCATGTAGGTTTAAATAAACGGATATATTGATAAAAATTCCGTGAATAAAGATAATATATAATATAAGTATAATAAATAAATATGAGAATAATTAAATTTAGATATAAGCATATAGCTAAGAGATAAATGCTGTGGACAGAATCCGATCAAACCGATCACTTCCGCGAGTTGAGAAACAAACGGATCACGCGGCGAATTTGTTCGCGGCCCTACTAATAGGACTATCTTAAATAATTATTGTGAACGTAACTAAAGTGCGCACAACGGGGACGCGATGAACGCGAAGGTCGACCAACGTGTATCACGCCGCGCTAGTAGTAAAATGAATAAATAAAACTAGAGTAGCCCTAAAAGCAACTGACGTTGAACCTAAACGCCACGGAGCGTATTCGCGAACAAAGATAAATAGAATTAAAATAAATATGCGGGGTGAGATCAGATTGTCACAAACGCATAAGAAATAATCTTAAATCACAATAATCGTAATAACGACCAAACTAAAGGTCTAATCAAACACCCTAACAATTAACATAAAAGTAAAAGAAAATAAAGGCTTAGCTGGCTTGCTGTCGTTCAGCTGTTGAGTCAAAAAATCGTTCGTCTTTGGCGTTGGCAGTTAGTCCCCTCCACAAATAGTTCGGGTCGCTCGTCAGCTGGCCGAAGATGCCCGAAAGTAGTAATCTCGTAATGCAGTGGAGTAGGCGCTGGGTACTCTGCGACCAAACTGATGCGTGGTTGACACTTTCCGTTCCTTCGAATAATTATTGGAGTAACCAGGACGATTTATTCCAAGCAATAAGCTCACCAGTCAAATATGATTTTATAATATAAAATCAATAAAAGCCTAAAAAGATGTTCACGTTAGCACTTACACATATTGAGGAACTCGCACGCCACTGACTAATTAGTGTGCACATGGCACTGTAAATAATTTAAATAAAATAGATCAGAATTATTAAGTTAAATGAATTAAAGAATTAAACAGAATGTATTTTAGTAAAATAGATTGTATGAATAAAATTATTGTTATAAAATTAGATTACCTCAGGTCTTGTTCGGCTTTAAAGTTAATTAAGTTCGAGTTGATCCAATAAATCCGACTAATGTCGATGAATATACAAATAAATAATATTCTTCAAATGTGCTTCCAGGAAATCCAAATTAATGTTTGTCTGTATTTTCCATAAAATACCCAAATTCGAAATTCTACACAAATTCACAAAACGTTGGATAGCACAACCGATCAAAACTCACAACTTTTTCAGACTTCGTTCCTTTCTTCGAAATTAGTTAATTTAATTAGTCAAGTCCGTGGCGCACTCTGAACCACAACACATGCAAATACTCACCGTGACATCCGAAGATATACACTTACGGCATAAGGGTTGCCTGATAAGTGGTAACCAGGTACCCAAGACAGATGAAAAATATTAAGCTTATACTAAACCCAAAAATTAAACTGTAACAAGCACCTGGATACCCGACCCTGCTACCCATCCGTTTGGCGCCCGAGCACTCCTCGGCGTCAATCCTTGTGCGTACGAAAGAACGCCACAATTCAAATAAAATTTCGATATGGCAACGTCAATTTTGACACATCGACTAAATAATATTTTGATTATTAAAAAAAAAAAATTCCATGGCATACTCCCAGCTGCGTTTCGTACATTTTTCGGTTTTCTCTTAATATAGCCGATAATAGCTTGAAACATATATATATATATATATATATATATATATATATATATATATATATATATATATATATATATATATATATTAATATTAATATATATATAGGTAGAGTTAAAAATCTTGGGAATCGGTCAAGGCTCAAATACAAGTTGTTTACGTACTTAAATTTATTTCAAAAATTCCAATATTTCGGACATTAGACATCAGGGATACTGTCAGGAAAGATACACAATATAAATAAATATATAACATAAAAAAAACACAAATAAAATACATGGAAACATTTTTTTTTTTAAATACTTACGAAAAGTATTAAGTATTAAATTTCTGAACAAAAACGCTGTCTGCAATAACGGTTTTCTTCTTGTCAACATTTAAATATATAAGTTTTGTTACTTGAGAAAGTTTATACATTGAAAGGAACAAATTTTTAACTTAGCAAACCGCGTGTCTAATTAATACAAGTAAAAGCAAGTGGTGTAACCGTTGGTTATTTTTTTGATTTCCCGCTCAAATTGTTGTTGTGTGGTTGGTAGTTTCCCACCTTCACGTTGAAAAGTGACGTTTTGGAATGTACTTTCCATATATATATATATATATATATATATATATATATATATATATATATATATATATATATATATATATATATATATATATATATATATATATATATATATATGTTTCAAGCTATTATCGGCTATATTAAGAGAAAACCGAAAAATGTACGAAACGCAGCTGGGAGTATGCCATGGAATTTTTTTTTTTAATAATCAAAATATTATTTAGTCGATGTGTCAAAATTGACGTTGCCATATCGAAATTTTATTTGAATTGTGGCGTTCTTTCGTACGCACAAGGATTGACGCCGAGGAGTGCTCGGGCGCCAAACGGATGGGTAGCAGGGTCGGGTATCCAGGTGCTTGTTACAGTTTAATTTTTGGGTTTAGTATAAGCTTAATATTTTTCATCTGTCTTGGGTACCTGGTTACCACTTATCAGGCAACCCTTATGCCGTAAGTGTATATCTTCGGATGTCACGGTGAGTATTTGCATGTGTTGTGGTTCAGAGTGCGCCACGGACTTGACTAATTAAATTAACTAATTTCGAAGAAAGGAACGAAGTCTGAAAAAGTTGTGAGTTTTGATCGGTTGTGCTATCCAACGTTTTGTGAATTTGTGTAGAATTTCGAATTTGGGTATTTTATGGAAAATACAGACAAACATTAATTTGGATTTCCTGGAAGCACATTTGAAGAATATTATTTATTTGTATATTCATCGACATTAGTCGGATTTATTGGATCAACTCGAACTTAATTAACTTTAAAGCCGAACAAGACCTGAGGTAATCTAATTTTATAACAATAATTTTATTCATACAATCTATTTTACTAAAATACATTATGTTTAATTCTTTAATTCATTTAACTTAATAATTCTGATCTATTTTATTTAAATTATTTACAGTGCCATGTGCACACTAATTAGTCAGTGGCGTGCGAGTTCCTCAATATGTGTAAGTGCTAACGTGAACATCTTTTTAGGCTTTTATTGATTTTATATTATAAAATCATATTTGACTGGTGAGCTTATTGCTTGGAATAAATCGTCCTGGTTACTCCAATAATTATTCGAAGGAACGGAAAGTGTCAACCACGCATCAGTTTGGTCGCAGAGTACCCAGCTCCTACTCCACTGCATTACGAGATTACTACTTTCGGGCATCTTCGGTCAGCTGACGAGCGACCCGAACTATTTGTGGAGGGGACTAACTGCCAACGCCAAAGACGAACGATTTTTTGACTCAACAGCTGAACGACAGCAAGCCAGCTAAGCCTTTATTTTCTTTTACTTTTATGTTAATTGTTAGGGTGTTTGATTAGACCTTTAGTTTGGTCGTTATTACGATTATTGTGATTTAAGATTATTTCTTATGCGTTTGTGACAATCTGATCTCACCCCGCATATTTATTTTAATTCTATTTATCTTTGTTCGCGAATACGCTCCGTGGCGTTTAGGTTCAACGTCAGTTGCTTTTAGGGCTACTCTAGTTTTATTTATTCATTTTACTACTAGCGCGGCGTGATACACGTTGGTCGACCTTCGCGTTCATCGCGTCCCCGTTGTGCGCACTTTAGTTACGTTCACAATAATTATTTAAGATAGTCCTATTAGTAGGGCCGCGAACAAATTCGCCGCGTGATCCGTTTGTTTCTCAACTCGCGGAAGTGATCGGTTTGATCGGATTCTGTCCACAGCATTTATCTCTTAGCTATATGCTTATATCTAAATTTAATTATTCTCATATTTATTTATTATACTTATATTATATATTATCTTTATTCACGGAATTTTTATCAATATATCCGTTTATTTAAACCTACATGCTATTTTCGTTCTTGCGACCTTATCCCTCTTAGGTTTGGTGATCAACCATATCGGTTGAACCTTTTAGTCGGCATCGATCATCTGGCGCCCCCTTAGACCCTTTTGAGCAACCTACCCCCGTCTCCACTGTAGCTCGCCGTAGTTCAACTTGTGCCAGGGAATCAACATCTATTAGTAAGGCCGTAGCAAGTTTGGCGCCCTAAACGTGGAGCCCTTTTCTTAAATATATTCGGTAAAGCACGTAGTTTTTTTTTCTCAAACGGCTATTTCTTTGCTTTAGGTTAGGTTGGGTAGATTAGATTTAGATTTTTTCTTTTGTTCGTTGTTTCTTTATTTCGGGCCGTATTGCTGTGCCTAGTCATAGTATTAGGTATTTACTTGTTTATTTTATTGTTGGTGTTATTATTTCTTAATATGGATTATAAAATGGAAGTCAATCGGCTTTCTAAAGATGAGCTCGGTTATGAACTCCGTGTCAGAGGCATTACTAAAACGACTGATATTGATGGGATGAGAAAAATGTATCGTCAGCTAATTCGATTTGAGAATAGTGCCAGCTATGTTAAACCTGCACATCCATTCACATTCGCAGAAGACATTACAAACGCTAATGCAAAAATTGATGAAATTAAAAAATTAATAGTTTCCTTCGACGGTTCGACTGCTTCAACTGAATACAAAAAAATAACAACTAAAATCGCGCATACTTTAGGCAGAATAAATCGGTCTGAGGGCTCTACAACAACCGAAAATAATCAAAAATCGGAAACAATTGTATCACTTCTGAGTGTAGAATCTGATCTAGAATCAAAATTGAAAGAGTCTAGTAAACATTCGGCAACACTGCTGGACGTTAGTACCTTGTACACAGAACAGGCTAGTTCTGACACTAACTCAGAAAATCTAAATACGGATAGCGACTCGGAAACGTTGGATAAGTCAATTAAGCCTGTACCCGCGTCAAAATGGGGTTTAAAATTTTCGGGAAATTTCAAAGATATGTCCTTAAGTGCTTTTCTAGAACGTGTGAAAGAGCTGCGTAGAGCGCGAAATATTTCAAAAAAACACTTACTTAGTTCTGCGATAGATCTTCTTTAAGATAAAGCCTTGATTTGGTATCGTGCGAATCGGAAACAGTTTTCGAGTTGGGATGAACTAGTTTTGGGCCTCCGTGAAGAATTTCAACCAGTTGATTATGATGATAAGCTATTTGAAGAGATAAAGCAGCGCACACAAGGTCCAACAGAGTCTATAGGGATCTATATATCCATCATGATCACTCTTTTTTCTCGTTTGTCAATTAAAGTAAGTGAACAGGCACAACTTAAAATTCTTTTGCGCAATATTTCACCTGCGTATCAGACACCACTAAGTTTTGTAGAGGTTAAATCTGTAGCTCATTTATTAAAGCTGGGTAAACAATTAGAAGCTCGCAAAGCTGCGGCTGAAGCTTTCGTTCCTTCTCCACGACGTCAGACTACCCTTGAGCCGGACCTAGCGTATGTATATGCAGAGCCTTCAACTTCTTGCGCGAGTATAGAACAAAAACCAAGAACGTGTTGGAATTGCGGAAAACCTGGCCACCTGGCGGTTAATTGTAGACAGCCACGGAAACTACATTGTTATCGTTGCGGAGCCCCCGGAGTTACAACAAAAAATTGTGAGAAATGTTCGGGAAACGAGAGGAAAACGCGTTAGGAGACCGTCTGATGCGTTTTAAATATTCACAACCGGTCCCTGCTTTGTTAAATTTTATTCTAGCCCATGCGCAGGGCGACGAACGCGCATATTTAGAAATAACAATTTTAGGTAGAAAGATTCTAGGTTTTTTGGATTGCGGTGCTAACCGCACTATTGTTAATCATGTAGGCTTACAAATTTTATTAGATCTAGGACTAAACCTCAAAAAACGAAAATCGAGCTGCACCGTTGCAAACAGTCAAATTTGTGATGTAATCGGTGAAATTGATACACCTGTTGTGCTTCGTGATCGAGTTAAAGTAATTTCTATATTGGTAGTACCAGAAATCTCTCATAACTTAATTTTGGGTACTGATTTCTGGGTCGAAATGGGCATCGTCCCCGACTTGCGGAGAGGGGAGTGGACATTTTCTGCAGATCCTCCCACTGAACTTTGTGAACTAATTATTCCTCGCTCTAATTTAAATATGATGCAAGAACAACAGCTCTGTTCCTTAATTGATCGTGTTTTTAAAAATATCGACTCGTCAAAAATTGGTTGTACTAGCTTAGTTGAGCACGTTATTCAGACAGATAGTCCTCCAATAAAACAGCGATTTTATCCGATATCTCCTGCTGTACAAAAACATGTTGATAAGGAATTGGATGAAATGTTAAAACATGGAATAATAGAACGGTCTAATAGCCCTTGGTCGTCGCCGGTACTTTTAATTCCAAAAAAAGACGGTAGTTATAGATTCTGTGTAGATTATCGGCGGTTAAATAGTGTAACTACTCGTGATGCCTATCCGCTACCTTTTATATCCGAGACGTTGGAGCAGCTACGCGACGCTAGGTTTTTAACATCCTTAGATATTAAATCGGCCTATTGGCAGATACCAGTAGCCGAGAGTTCACGTCAGTACACTGCGTTTACTGTACCCAATCGCGGCCTATTTCAATTTAAACGTTTACCGTTTGGCTTGCACAATGCTCCCGCAACATGGCAGCGATTTATTGACGATGTATTAGGTTACGATCTTAGGCCCTTTGTTTTTGTCTATTTGGACGATATAATTATCGTGTCTCAGACTTTTGAGAAACATTTAGAGCTTTTGGAGGAAGTTACGACCCGTTTGACAAACGCAGGCCTTACCTTGAGTAGAGATAAGTGTAATTTTTGCCGCGATGAGTTAAAGTATTTAGGGTACGTAGTGGACAAGCATGGCCTACATGTTGACCCGGACAAGGTTCGCTCTATTCTGGAAATACCTACTCCAAAAAATGTCTCAGAAGTTCGTCGTATCTTGGGAATGGCCTCATGGTATCGGCGTTTTATTCCGAACTTTTCTTCTATCGCGTCACCATTGACCAATTTATTACGTAAAAATAAGAAATTTGCTTGGGACTCAGCTTGTGGAGATGCGTGGAATAGCGTTAAAAATTGTTTGATTTCAGCCCCTGTATTGTCGTGCCCTGATTTCGAAAAGGAATTCACGATTCAGACCGATGCTTCGGACTACGGAATCGGAGCAGTCTTAACGCAAGAACATGAGGATGGCGAGAAAGTTATCGCTTACTTAAGCAGATCATTAACGCGACAAGAACGCAATTTTTCAACCACAGAAAAGGAATGTCTTGCGGTTCTGTTTTCAATCGAGCGTCTAAGACCCTATATAGAGGGCAGTCATTTCAATGTTATAACCGATCATGCTTCTTTAGTCTGGTTAACCAGTTTGCAAAACCCCACCGGTCGTCTTGCTCGCTGGGCGGTTAGGTTGCAGCAATATAACTTTACAATCACACACCGTCCGGGGAAGGACCACGTTGTGCCTGACACTCTATCTCGCGCTGTTCCGGTCATTAATACTATTTCCGCTTCCTGTACTACATCAACCGACCATTGGTACAATAAATTAGTAAATTCTGTCACTGAAAATCCAGCTAAATTCCCACTATTTCGAGTAACTGATGGCATTCTATATAAATTAGTGAGAGATCGTTATGTAGCATTAGCGGGTGAACAATCGCAATGGAAAGTCGTGGTGCCAAAGGATCGCAGAACAGATCTTATTAGTAATTGTCACGATCTCCCAACCACTTAGGAGTATACAAAACGTATCAACGTCTCGCATCATCTTATTTCTGGCCAAAAATGAAGACCGATGTTGCTAATTATGTTCGTAAATGCGTAATCTGTATTAAATCTAAGCCTGAGCAAAAAGCTCCCGCAGGCCGTATGGGGGGTCACTCTTTGATTTCAAAACCTTGGGAAGATATAAGCATCGATTTGATTGAATTACCTCGGTCTGCACGAGGCTTTAAATATGCTTTAGTTGTTACCGACTGCTTTAGTAAATTTACGCTCTGTTTTCCTCTTAGGAAATCTACGGCTACGAAAATTGTGCATCATTTGGAAAATGACATCTTTCTGGTATTCGGTGTGCCTAAGAGAATTATTTCCGATAACGGGGTGCAGTTTAGATCGCGCGAATATACTAATCTGTTATCTTCTTATGGTGTTAGGAAATCTTTTACCGCATTGTATCACCCTCAGGCAAATCCCGTAGAAAGGACTAATCGTACTTTGAAAACAATGCTTAGATCTTTTGCTGCCGACAATCAACGTAATTGGGACAAATATTTGCAAAAGGTTACGTGTGCACTGAGAACTGCAAAACATGAAGTTACGGGACTCAACCCATATTTTATTAATTTCGGTCGTGAAGCGTATTTATTAGGTACCAGTCATGACACTGTAAATGATGAATCCGAGAAAATTGAATTTGAAAGAGATAGAAAAAAAATAGTAAGTCGCGCATGTAATTTTCAAAAATTGTACAAAGATGTTCAACAACGGTTGCATAAGGCTTATGTTAAATCGAAAGCGCGCTACGACCTACGACGTCGCGAAGTATCATTTTATCCGGACCAGTTAGTGTGGAGAAAAAATTTCGTACTTTCCGATGCTTCAAAAAATGTCTCGGCAAAATTAGCGGAAAAATTTATCGGTCCTTTTAAAATTCATAAAAAGATTTCCACCGATACTTATCAATTAAAGAATCTCGATGGCGACATTCTTCCGGGTACGTGGTCAAGTCAACATCTTAAACCTCACCCTGAAGATGATGACGATGATGCTAAGGACGTGTAATTCTTCGTGAATTTATTGTTACGCAATATAGTCCCTCTGACTTAAGTTAATCATTGGCGTTATTTATTATATTATGTTATTTCCTGTCTTACTATTCTTATCAGAAATTTTGAGAAAATTTCTTCTTTTTAGGAAAGGGAAGAGTTTGTTACAGTTTAATTTTTGGGTTTAGTATAAGCTTAATATTTTTCATCTGTCTTGGGTACCTGGTTACCACTTATCAGGCAACCCTTATGCCGTAAGTGTATATCTTCGGATGTCACGGTGAGTATTTGCATGTGTTGTGGTTCAGAGTGCGCCACGGACTTGACTAATTAAATTAACTAATTTCGAAGAAAGGAACGAAGTCTGAAAAAGTTGTGAGTTTTGATCGGTTGTGCTATCCAACGTTTTGTGAATTTGTGTAGAATTTCGAATTTGGGTATTTTATGGAAAATACAGACAAACATTAATTTGGATTTCCTGGAAGCACATTTGAAGAATATTATTTATTTGTATATTCATCGACATTAGTCGGATTTATTGGATCAACTCGAACTTAATTAACTTTAAAGCCGAACAAGACCTGAGGTAATCTAATTTTATAACAATAATTTTATTCATACAATCTATTTTACTAAAATACATTCTGTTTAATTCTTTAATTCATTTAACTTAATAATTCTGATCTATTTTATTTAAATTATTTACAGTGCCATGTGCACACTAATTAGTCAGTGGCGTGCGAGTTCCTCAATATGTGTAAGTGCTAACGTGAACATCTTTTTAGGCTTTTATTGATTTTATATTATAAAATCATATTTGACTGGTGAGCTTATTGCTTGGAATAAATCGTCCTGGTTACTCCAATAATTATTCGAAGGAACGGAAAGTGTCAACCACGCATCAGTTTGGTCGCAGAGTACCCAGCTCCTACTCCACTGCATTACGAGATTACTACTTTCGGGCATCTTCGGCCAGCAGACGAGCGACCCGAACTATTTGTGGAGGGGACTAACTGCCAACGCCAAAGACGAACGATTTTTTGACTCAACAGCTGAACGACAGCAAGCCAGCTAAGCCTTTATTTTCTTTTACTTTTATGTTAATTGTTAGGGTGTTTGATTAGACCTTTAGTTTGGTCGTTATTACGATTATTGTGATTTAAGATTATTTCTTATGCGTTTGTGACAATCTGATCTCACCCCGCATATTTATTTTAATTCTATTTATCTTTGTTCGCGAATACGCTCCGTGGCGTTTAGGTTCAACGTCAGTTGCTTTTAGGGCTACTCTAGTTTTATTTATTCATTTTACTACTAGCGCGGCGTGATACACGTTGGTTGACCTTCGCGTTCATCGCGTCCCCGTTGTGCGCACTTTAGTTACGTTCACAATAATTATTTAAGATAGTCCTATTAGTAGGGCCGCGAACAAATTCGCCGCGTGATCCGTTTGTTTCTCAACTCGCGGAAGTGATCGGTTTGATCGGATTCTGTCCACAGCATTTATCTCTTAGCTATATGCTTATATCTAAATTTAATTATTCTCATATTTATTTATTATACTTATATTATATATTATCTTTATTCACGGAATTTTTATCAATATATCCGTTTATTTAAACCTACATGCTATTTTCGTTCTTGCGACCTTATCCCTCTTAGGTTTGGTGATCAACCATATCGGTTGAACCTTTTAGTCGGCATCGATCATCTGGCGCCCCCTTAGACTCTTTTGAGCAACCTACCCCCGTCTCCACTGTAGCTCGCCGTAGTTCAACTTGTGCCAGGGAATCAACATCTATTAGTAAGGCCGTAGCATGCTAAATTGTAACTCGCAAGGAAAACCACAATACTTAATTAAGCGATTTATTTACAAATGTATTACTACATTAAGATTGTAATGAAAAAAATCTGCTGTGGCCACCACACGACCTCTCGCCTAATTCTGCTTATTCTACTAATCTAATAAATAGTTTTACTTACATTTTAATAGTTTCATGTTCATGTAATATGTAAACGATAATGTAAACCAATATGCAAGCAAAAGATGTCAACTGTACTGTCACTGTCATAATAATTCAAATTTTATGTAGAAACAAATTTCATATCATGGACAACAAGATACTGGAATTTCAAAAAAATTGAATATTAATTGTACTTTATTTTATTGTTAAATACTTCCAGATTCAGCAATTTGTATTTATAATTAACTGTACACATAGATAATCACAATTTCTTTTATTTTTAATTGCAAAAATTGTCATAAATAAATAATGTACCAATATATTTAAGGAAAACTTTTCTAAACTTCAAAAAGTACTACTTCCGGTTTGCGGATTTCTACCAAAATCTTATCCGGTGTTAAGATACTTATTAAAACCTTAAATATGAAATTTGGTTATAAACGGTTTGATACTTTTTAAGTTATCGTGGACGAAAAATCGTCGGTTCATACAAACACACAAACACACACACACACACACACACAGACATCATCGTGAAAATAGTAAATTCGTATTCTAGAGACCCTGAAACGTGCTTATCCACCAAAAACTCATACTCGAAAATTTTGACCCATTACAATACCTCTCTTATAGAATATGAGGCGAGAGGTAAAAAAAGTTCATAAAAAGAATAAAGTGTTTCAGTGCCGGGGTGTCAGAACGGTGCGGTATGGTAGCGGTGACGGTACGGTCCGGTATGGTAGGTGACTGGGGTCTGTTCAAACCGTCAGTCAGACCGTGCGGTGGATGCTCGGCAAAACTCAAGTCTCGGTGAAGCCACTTACCTAGCTGGTTATTCTTGGCGGTGTACAGTATCTGTAGATCCTCCTGGGAAGACTCAGGAGATGAGAGCACTTGGAAATACTCGAGAGCTCTCCTTGCTGAGCCTAAATGTCCGGCTTATATACCCGGAGCTCGCCCATAAAAGACAAAATCCTGTCTAAACGCGGCCAATTAACTAATAAACAATATTTTAGAAAAATAAAAAAATTTACCGACGCGGGGATTTGAATCCCGGCTAACATCTTGCTTGACTGTGTGACGCGCGCCTCAGACGACTCTCCCAGCTGAGTTAGTGACGAATCTGCTTCGTCACATCCCTCCCTTACTTCCACAAAAAAAATTGACAGGCAAAATTTTTTTTTCAATGGAAAATCAACAACAAAATGCGTACTACTTTAATACAAAAACAAACAACTCAAAAGATAATCATAAAAAAACTCAATATGAAAACATAACTAACCTAACTTACATGACTAGTGAGAAGAAAAAAAAATCAACAAACGACTAATCTACTTTTTCGCACTGGTGGTGCGAGGTCTGGCGACCTCCTTGCCGGCTGCTTCTTTCCGTGCCCGTTGCTCCACCGCGACGGGATTGGAGAGATGGTGATTCACCGTAGCTTACCCTCGCCGTTGGGTAATGCACGGCGGCACCGCTTCCAGGGCCGATACTGCGGCAGCTGCAGCTTCTGGAGTGGTATCCGGACCCAGAGCTGCGGAGGCTTGCGGTCGGTGGCGGGTGCGGAAGCCTGCACGGGTACCTCGGTTGAGGCTATCCGTACGGGTGAAGGCAGCAGCGTGGAGGCTGAGGACGTCCGCGTCCTCTGGTGATCCTTTTGGAGGCGTGCGGCATCGCGTTGGAGAGGGGGTGCTTGACTTTACATACTTCGGTGGGGAACCGGCTGCTGCGGCCAGCTCGAAATACTGAGCGAGCGCACTCTTTCCCGGCAATCGGACCAGCGACGGGAATACGACGCCTACCGGTAGGGGGGACAGTGATCCGGCCCGCCGGTAATTCGGCGCTATCCAGTAGAAGGTAGCGGTAATAAGCACGGCGGCACGGTGCACAGCTGGAGCACAATCTCGTCGCACTCGCTGTCCGTCGGTGTCACCGGCTCTTTGGTGTCGCTACCTTGGGGTGGGGTGACCTCACGGCCTGGCACAGGGCTGTCGTGCGGCTTCCGTGCGAACCGCAGCTGCCCGGTAACGAGGCGAATAACCGGTTTATGGGACCGGCGCGCTTATGGAGCTGGTCGCCGCGGCAGGGTACGGATCCGTGCCGTGGGTTCCGTGGGAGGTCCTTCCTGACTGCTCAGGGACGTCATGATCACCCTAGTCTAACTGGACACAAAAACGCTACCTGTAGTGAACCGCTGAAGTTTCGGTTTTATGGCCGAGGCTGCCATCGTGACACGGGAAGGGGAAAAGGTTCTAACCGTATTCCCGTCCTGGTGCCGTGAAATGCCCCTCAGGTCACGGACTGGTGGGGAGTTGATGGGCGGTGGACCGAGCTGTCGGCTGTGTAACTGAACGGTGCGCACTCACCCGCTGCAGCGGTTTCTGCATCTATAATTTTGGGGTAGTCACCCGGCGGACACAAGACGACACTGGCCTCGATGCTTCCATAATCTCCGTAGTCCATGGCCTCAAGCACCTGGGGGCAAGGGTGGTGGATCCTTAACGCTGAGCCCTGAGGGCGGCCCACCGCTTACGTTCGGTAGCGTAATATTTCTTCTTCTCGTTTGGTGACATCCGGTATACTTGCAGTGGCAGTAGAACTAGGCGGTTATGTGGAGCGGGGGTGTAGCCCACCTCTTCCACGTTGTCCCAGTTTTCCGCGCTGTGGACGACGTACGGCTGGACGGGTGATCCGACCATTGTGGTTGGCTGCTCACGAGTTTGTTGGGGCGGGGCCATGACTGAGTCAGAAGTGAGGCGAAGAGTTGCGAGTTACAGGTTCTCTGCTCGGGCGCCAAATTTCTGCTTCGTCACAGAATATATCTTATATTTTAGCAGGTAGAAGTATTTTGAACATTTTATTGAGGATTTAAAGTTGGAGAACGCATAATGTTTACATGTTTTTGTATACATTTGATTTTTTTTGAAAATTTGTATTCAATTATAACATTGCACTGTGAAGTTGCACATGTTTTTATTTACTACTGTATTTATAGCATATTTTATCCAAATGTTCAATTAAAATTATATCAAGTCTCCGTGAAAAATACTATGTATAATTCCCAGTTTTTTACTAAGAGTTTTAAATGTCAAATTAATTTTCAAAATATAACAAACGTGTTAAAAATTGCGTCCGACAATCGGGATTTTTATTATACTTGAGTTTGAGTTGAGTTTTTCCTGCCGATCTGCCCACCTGGGAACTATATCCCGGATATGCTAGCCACACTAACTAACAACCGGACAAACACGAGACACGGAACGGACTAGCTAGGTACGATCTAGATTGCACTTGTATAAATCTGTTTTAATTTTTACATAATTATGTATGGTATTAATAGCACACAGGGGTAGAAAATGTGTCCAATGATCGGCATTTGTTAAATGTCCTTGTCCACCATGTCCATAATATTCTAATACAATTTTTTATAAATAATTTATCTGTATATATAAAAATGAATTTCTGTTTTTCTGGGCACGCCATAATTTGAGAACGACTTGACCGATTTGAATATTTGAGAAACCCCAAAAGAATAGCTGAAAAATCGAAAAATTCAAAATTGTATCTTCTTATGACGAAAATGTACAGTGATTTGTCACTTAATTGAACAAAATAACAAACAGATTAGATAACCAGACATTTAATTAAACTACTATGTATTAGTTGTTGAATAGTAATTTCGAATTCAGTTGGTCTAGGTGTTTTGAAACAGACAGTTGTGGATTGTAAGCATTACAATAAACAATATATTTTGGAAATAGTTTTTTTTTATTATTTATTTGTTGTTTATAACAATGCCAATTTAACATTGTTGCCAGCGGCTATCTAATTCAAAGTTTTTTGCACTGATTGAGTTCAAATTTGGTATTGTAATAGCTTAAGATCTAACTTATAACATGAGCAGACTAAAATGTCAGTCTGCCATCTTGAAACAAAATGTACTTCACCGATTGGGTTCAAATTTGTAATGGTTATAACTTATGATCTAACTTATGACATGAGCATACTAAAATATCAGTCCGTCAACTTTAAACAAAATGGCGGTAACCGATTGGGTTCAAATTTGATATGGTATCATGGGCGTAGTTAGAATTGTTACCATGTATGGTATGGTAATAACTTAGAATTCTTATAACGAGATGACTTTAAATTCGAGTTGAAGGCGTAGCAACGCGCGCCGGGTCCGCTAGTTATTGATAATTTTTGATTTATGTGAAGCACGAAGTGCCAAATCGTCCCACATTCAGGATCTGTGGAGCTTGTGCCCCGCGAAACGGGTCGAATTTCCCTTGTCCCGCGGTAGCGAGACTAGACATGAAGAAATTTGGTGAACTTTCATGAAATTAGTAGGATATGTCACATGGTAACGTGTACTTGCGTTCACATGACTGAAATTTGGTACGCTCGAATTTACCGAAGTAGAAAAGTTTCCTATTTCCAAACTTTTTCTGTAAATTTAGGGTCACAAATTGTAAAAAATATATGTATTTTGAATGAACTCATTTCTTGACGTTTATTTTATCACAATCACATATTTTCGCTACTTTATTATATTATTTTCTTTTAAAGTAAGTACGAGATACAGAAAATGATATTAATAATATTAATGCGGATGAATTATCTCACTAATTAATTTTTTGACTTTTGTTAACTGTATATTTGTTTGATCGTTTGCTGTTTGCAGTATTTTTTATTCAGAGCAGTTTTTTAAGTAAGTACAAGTAATTTAAATAAGGTTCGTTTTCATTCGTTTGCTAAGTAGTAATATACATGAAAAGCATTTAAATAATTTTTGGATAGATGGAGCTATGACACAAATTTCGAGTTGTGAACGGTCAAATTAATTTCTTCTAATTTCAGTGATACGAATTACACCAAATTTCGTCATGTGAATGGGACTTTAGACCCGCATAGCGGTTCTTGACGCTAGTTAATTAACTATTATCGATACTTTGTCTTTTTTCCCGCGGGAAAATTTCCTTTCATTTATATCGTAGTTGTAATAGTTTTATTAGTGTAAAGCAGGCTATAAGGCTTACAAATCTAAATGACAGATGTCAGCAAACAACTGAAGCAAACCACTCATAAAATGCTATTTATATTTTCAACTGCAAACTAAAAATGATTGAGTAGTTTCGAAGTAGTAACAGCGTTTACCGCGAAGAGAGCGCTAGCGACTAACATGCTTTTTACTTGAAATACCCTGTTACAGAGGTTTCGTTTTAAGTACAGATTTTCGTGTAATAGGTATACAAGTTAAATACTTGAAGTAGTATTTTATTTTTTTTAAAACAATTTTATTTGCTACAATAATTGATACATGTAACTACTACAGTGGTTACTACCAGAGTGACGCTTTTTGAGCGTCTTTTCGGTTATACAGAGATTATCTTATTTCTTATGAATTTGATTAAGACTTGCGAATTATGCAGTTTCAGAATGATGCAAGGTAATATTTATGTTGTGCAATAAGGGTGGTGCCCCTATATAACTCCTCCACCTTTAAGAAGGAAAACTAGCATTTATAATGTTAAGTTTTTACTAAATTTCATTGATTTCGATAACGTTAGTATTGATTTTAGAATTGTTTCTTTTCATAAGATAATCTTTGCATTTAAATGTTTTAAAATAACATAATCCAATGATAATAATTATTAATATAGTATAAATTACAATATAGTTGATAACATTGTTTGAAGTATTAGAGTATATAGATTCTAAATTAATGCTATTGTCTCTCATTTCGTTTAATATTGATATATTTTTGATCTTACTTTCCAAATGTTCTATTTTTGTATGAGTAAAGTTATTTCTTAATTCGATTATATTTCCAAAGTTGTTCATGAATTCTATTTGATTATTTACTATACAATTTTCAGTATGGTATATTCCTTGTAGTTCCTGAATTACAATATTATTATTACAAACATATTTAGTTTCCTTTTTATTTGGAAAGAATAGGTATTTTAATTTTGAATTCTTTATTTCGATAACTGAATTTATCTGTGAAATTTTATTATATTCGCAAAACTGGAAATCTTTATAGCATACAATATTATCTATGCATTTATAATATTCGTTACTTTGAGATAAACAATAGTATTCTTTATTTCTAAGCTGAGTACATTTATTAAGTAATCTAATCTTACAACTATTTTTCGAGTATAGACCATTTATTACATTAATGGTTTCGAAAATATTATGTAGTTTGGTGGGTATTGAGGTGACTTGAATTAGTTCTTCTATCCTTGTGTTGGCTGGAGTTTCGATTAGGATTATCAAGTTAGGATTGTCGTAGGAGCAATATGTTTTTAGGATATCACTATTCTGAATATTATTGATTATGATTGATCTTAGATTTTTATCATCAATTTTATTTAATTCGATTAAGAATTGTTCGTGATTAATTACTCCTAAATGGAGAGTGTTTAGTTTACAGAATGTGAGTGTTTCTTCTAATTGAATAATAGTAAAATATAAATCTTGTCCAACTTGTATAAACTCGTTTATTAAATTTTGTGCTTTAAGAACCTCTATTTCGTCTAAGATATTACCGATGACTTTTTGAATATTATTTAGTTTTACATTTAAAATATTATTATTTTCGTTAATTGTGTGAATTTTGTCGTTAAATTGGGCTGTTATGTCATTGTTGAATTTAATTATGGTATTTATTTTATTTGAAATAGTTTTCTGGTTATTATTAATGTTTTCTATTATTTGATCATATCTTACTTTGTCGGTTGAATCGAGATTTCCCGTAATGCTTTTGATAATAGATCCTAAGCCGTCTATTAAACCGCGTTTAGTTCTTTTTACGTTTAATAATTGAATTTTCATTTTTATATGATTCATTAATGAATTAAGAATATTTTTATTGTTATTTAGTTTGTTATGGAAGTCATACTTTTCTAAGTTTTGATATAAAATAGCTATATTATTTTCTAATAGAGTTTGTTGTTCGAATAGATTCTTTAGTGAAATTTTAAGGGTTATTATTTGGGTGTTTACCTGGATGTGAACGGTCCCTAGTTCGAGAATATTGATTCCGGGATTTATGTCATCAGGAATGATTTGAGATATTCCGAATGGAATTAGTCTGTAACAATACGAGGCCTTTTTAATTTTGATAATTTATGTTTTTTATTTTGATCGTCGAGTATTTGTCCTCTTCCTTTTATTATATCTTTAACATTAACTCGTTTATATTTTGGTTTTTCAATTTTACCGGAATTTCGTTTATGGATTTTGACATGAACTTGTTCGGGGATAGCGAATTCTGTTTCTAGAGGTTTAGCGTATTTTTGTTTATTTTGTTCTATATTACTTTTTACCTGTTGGTTTATTTCTTTGAGAGTTTCTGTATGTTTTTGTAAATATTCTTCTACTAATATTTCTTCAGGTTTTAGATTTGATTCGAAATTATATCCGTATACTACCTCTGATGGTGTTCGTTTCGTAACAGAGTGAATACTATTATTATAAGCTAGCAATGCATAGTTAAGCCGTTCTTTTAATTTTAATGTCTTAATGAGTGGGTTTAGATTTAATATTTTTATTCGTTCGATTAATGAAGAGTGGAAACGTTCGACGATTCCATTACTGCTAGGGTTATCTATTGAAATGTAATGAATATTAATTTTTCTTAGAGTAAGATAATTTTGAATTATTTTATTATTAAATTCTAATCCGTTGTCGGAAACAATTTCTTTTGGTATCATGAAGTGTGTGAAATATTTTATTAATTTGTTTAGTATTGTAATTGAATTTTTATCTTTAATAGTATAAGCTATTGCGTATTTTGAAAAGGAATCTACAATTGTGAGGATTTTAGTTTGTTCCAATGATAATAGATCTATATGAATTTTTTCGAAAGGTTTGTCCGCGGTGGGTGTGAGAATAATTGGAATCTGAATAGGATTACGCTCATATTTTGTTAGTAGGCATGTATTACATTTGTTTATATAATTTTGTATGTCTCTTAGCATATTAGGCCAATAATATAATGACTTTAATTTATTATAGGTTTCTGTTATTCCATTATGGCTTGTTTTGCCTTCATGGTAGTTCTGTATTGTCAATTGTTGATCGTCTTTGATTTCTCCCAATAAACGCTCATATTTTGTTAGTAGGCATGTATTACATTTGTTTATATAATTTTGTATGTCTCTTAGCATATTAGGCCAATAATATAATGACTTTAATTTATTATAGGTTTCTGTTATTCCATTATGGCTTGTTTTGCCTTCATGGTAGTTCTGTATTGTCAATTGTTGATCGTCTTTGATTTCTCCCAATAAACACACTTACGTTATAAAAACGTTTATTTTTAGTTACAGGAGTTAGATCAACGTTTTCTGGTTTTTTTTTTAACGTTATATTTAAACACTATTAATCAACCACTGGTATATCAACGTATTTTTAACGTTAAAATATACTAAGTTGCAATTTTCAAAAGTACCTTCATACAACAATATTTCATGGGATTAATTGGAAAACACGTTTACCTTATTCAGCTACACTTATTGAATATTACATATTGTATTTTGTTCATATATTTTTCAACGTATTTCCAATGTTATAATATCACTATGTTTTAACGTATAATAGGTATATTAAAATAATTATATTATAATAATTTTGTACATTTTTCTTAAATTATATTTTGTAAGTTTAAAAAATCATATATAGAATTTTGAAATTATTTTTTGTGATAATATAAATTATATATTATTTGTTAATAAAAAAACGTTAATTTTAAAATTTGCGTTGTTTATTAATTTTAAATTTAAAGTTAATTTTTTTCGTTCAGCATTTTAGTATTGGTTAATAACGGAAAATAGACGTTGTTTTATACCATTTTAGTAACGTGTTAATAACGTAGGAATTTTATTCCTAAACTTCATTTTAGTTCTTGTTAATGACGATAAAACAGATATGATAGATCATAATCATTATACAATAAGTAAAGTAGCATGAGTAATAACGTTAAATTTGTATCTATTTGGCATTTCATTTCATTGTTTTTAATAACGTGTTATAAACGTAAAAGTTTCATTCTTAACTTATTATTTTTTATATTTTTTGTCAATGACATTAATTACCAGATGGTGAATCTTTTACCAAGTTCATACAATTACTGTAGTATTGATTCACGTCAAAAGTGTATTGTTTAGCATCGTAATAATTTTGTTGATAACGGTAAATTGACGTTGTTTCATTTCCTTTTAATAACGTGTATATAACGTTTAAAGTTTTGTTTTTTAACGTGATATTTATTTCTTGTTAATGACGTTAAGAAAAGAAAGAAAAGTAGCGAATATGATTCACGATTAAATTTCATCCTTTATTAAGCATCTTGTATTTTATGTTATCTATGTTCTGTCATCAAATTCTGAAATTCCATTCCGTAAATATCCCACTTCTGAAAACTATAGATAAATACCTATTAAGAAAAATGTGTGAAAATTACAAGAAAATTATTATTTCTTCCGTAATCATCACTGTCATCATACAATTAAATCTCAGCTGTCATTATTCTTATATAATTTTAAGGTTATGCCGTTCCATAAATACCGGAATTTCGACTGAAGCTGTGTTGGTATTACATAACCTAATTTATATGCACCGTGCCAAACAAAGATTAAGTTTAATCGAGAGTTTAATTTATTAGTTTTCAAGTTTATTTCACGTAAGTTTAATAACTAGACACAGTAATATCCTAATTTTATAAAATGTATTTTTCTTGGGATTAGGTACTAATTTGTATTAATTAGAAATAAAATGGAAAGGAACAAAAAGATTGTAAGTGCAAGGCATTTACGACGAATAATTAAAACTAGGACGAACGAAATTCTCTCAACATTTCAATCCAGTAGTAATAATTCAAATCAGAATATTCAATGTGAATCTACTATAGAGGTTGTTGAAGGACTTCAAGAAACGGACTGCGATGAAAATTATGAATTATTAAGCTCAAGTGAAAATGAAGAAGATGACGAGAATCCTGGTGATAAAATAAACAATGTTACTATAAACTTACAATTACAAAAGTGGGCTTTAGATAATAATATAACACATCATGCAATTAATGAATTACTTGCAATATTACAGCCATCTCATGAAACATTACCTAAAGATGCAAGAACTTTACTGAAAACACCAAGAACAATAAATGTAATTAAATTAAAAAATGGTGAAATGAGCTATTTTGGCATTGAGAATGGTTTAAAGTTAAAATTACAACAAGGTATTAAAAAAAATACAAATTTCATAAGTATGCAGATAAATATCGACGGACTTCCACTTTTCAATAGCAGTTCAGTGGAGATTTATCCTATTTTGGGTCGATCTGAAGAACTTGTTGACGAAACTCCATTTGCAATTGCAGTATTTTGCGGCAAAGGCAAACCTGAACCATTGCAAATATACTTAAAAAATTTCATGGAAGAAGTGACAAATTTACAATCCAATGGTTTAGAATATAATAGTAATAATAATAATAATAATAATAATAATACTTTATTTATGCACACATGGTACAAAGGATAAAATTCAGCTTTTGCTGTTTTTCAATTTATCCTTAAGAAAACAAACATTACATGTACAGTAATTATATTTACATAAACTTTAGATCAAGACTTAAATTAGTACAAAAAACGTAACCATTTTAAAAATTAGTACATATACATTAAAATACACTATTATAATAAACTAAATTTGTAGAAAATTGATTGTTAAGATTATTTGACATATTGAGTGGTAACATAGTGGTTTTGTAGAAGTAACTAGGGTATAGGAAGAACATTATTATGATTGGTAATGCCGTAATACTTAGTTCTCACTCACAACTAACTTCATGTGTGTTTACGTTGCGCTAATTACAGTGACAAGTGAGGTTGTGTTACAAATTGTTTACTGTCACAATCGGCAAAGAAGTCGTGCACTGAGTAATATTCTTTGTTTATAAGAATATTTTTAATATTTTGTAAAAATAGTTTCTTTGAACCTGTTCTTAAGGATACGGGAATTGAGTTAAAAAATTTAATCCCTATGTACTCTGTAGTTTTTTCAAACGCACTAGTTCGATGTGTAGGTATGGTAATTTTAGCATTTGAAGATCGCGTATTGTATTCTGAATTAGCGAAATTAAATTTATCAAGATTGTTTATTACATATTTCAGGGTTTCTAGAATATAGATGGATGGTATTGTCAATATTCTTAACAGTTTAAATTTGCTTATACAAGACTCACGTGGGTTTATTTTTAGTATAATTCTGATTACACGCTTTTGGACCGTAAATACTTCAGATAATAGTGCGGAGGAACCCCAAATCGAGATTTCGTAGCTGGCCGTGGAATAGAAATAACCGAAGTAAATTGATCGTAGGGCGTTAGCATCAAACAGTTTTGCGAGAACTCTAAAACAATAACAGCATTTGTTCAAGTTATTAACAACGAGATTCACCTGGGGGAACCATTTGGTATCACTACTTAACATGATGCCTAGACATTTAGTAGTGGTTGTCTGCGTGATGCTGATATCGGTCGGTATAATAGATAGGCGACTTGAAGAGTTTAGGTAGAACTGTGTTAAATTAGTTTTGTCGATATTGAGTTTCAAATTATTAATTTTACACCAATTGTTAATGTTTTTCACTATACTGTTGAGGAATTCAAGATCAAGATTAGCTTTCTTACAAGAGTGTAGAAAATAGGCATCATCAGCGTAGAGGATGCAAGAAGTGTTGCCCACTGATTCAGGAAGGTCGTTTATGTAGGACAGAAACAAAAGTGGCCCTAGGACCGACCCTTGAGGGACACCCCGCTGAATTATACCTATGTCGGAATACACTGGATCACTAGTGCCTCCGGGATCTGGAAGTTTGACAGTTTGACTTCTGTTAGTTAGGTAAGACTGGAACCACTGTAATGCAACACCACGTACACCATTGTGTTCTAGTTTATTAAGTAAAGTTTTGTGACAAACAGAGTCAAATGCTTTAGTTAAGTCACTGGATATCACAAACACGTAATTGTTTTTGTCTAAGTCACTAATTATGTTGTTTACAAGTTCTGTCACCGCACCAATTGTAGATTTATTTTCCAGGAAGCCATGTTGACATTCTGTGATGAGTTTATATTTATTTAGAAAGTTTATTAGTCTGTTATACATTAAGCGTTCGAGGATTTTGGAAAAATTGCTGAGAAGCGATATAGGCCGGAAGTTTTCGACTTTCGCGGCGTCACCTTTTTTATAAATGGGTGTAACAATGGAATGCTTGAATTGTTCTGGGAAAATGCCCGTAGAAAAGGACAGATTAAAGATATGGGACAGCGGTTTAGTGATGTGTTGAGCACTGGATTTAATTATTATATTTGGAATCCCGTCGTGGCCGCATGAGTATGAGTTTTTTAAAGTCTTTATGCAATTTGCGGTTTCATCTTCTGATACTGGGCTCAGAAAGAGGGAAGATTGAATTCTATCCAATATTACTTTTTGATCGGTTGTTTGAGTAACATCATTGGACAGAAAGTAATTGTTGAAGTCGTTAGCTGTAACAATTGGATTATCAAATACCATTGATGGTGAGGTGTTTTTCCCTGTAAGATGTTTCACGATATTCCAGGTAGCTTTTGTTTTGTTGTCTGATTTTAGAACGTATTCCGTTATGCTTTTCTTTTTAGCTAGTCTGATAACCGAATTGAGGATAGAGCAGTATTTTTTGTAGTACAGAACAAAGCTTTGGGAATTGGTAGTACGTTTTTTATTGCGAAGTTTCTTTTTATTTTTGCAGGAGATGCGAATTCCTGGAGTAATCCAATGAATCGATGATGAATTTGAGTTTCTAAACGTTTTAAAAGGAAATGACTGCTCGAATAATGCACTAAACTTATCTAAGAAGGTTTGCAGACTACCGTTAACATTATTAGCGTGGAGTACGTCGTCCCAGGTAGTGTCTTGCAGCGAATATGAGAAGTTCGCTTGGTTGCGGCTCGAGAAGTTTCTTTTCCGTATTAGTATACTCGAGTTAGTATTTTGATTGAGTGGAATTGTGGATTTGCCTGTGATTGCTTCATGATCTGAGAGACCCGAATTTAAGACACTGAACGTTGCTTCGATATGTGAGGAAGTGATAAAGTTGTCTATACAAGTAGATGAGGTGGATGTTATTCTGGTTGGCTCAGAAATGTTGAGTACTAGATCGAAAGAGTCCAAGACGGAGACAAATTTAAGTTTATCAGCAGAATTGGTTAGTATGTCGATATTGAAATCCCCAGAGATAAATAAATATGATTTAGTTATACATAAATTAGATAAAAGTGATTCTAGGTTTTTTAAAAAGGTGTCTAGCGAGCCATCGGGAGAACGGTACAATACTATTATGAAGACAGGAGCAGAATTATTAATTAATTTCAGAGCAGAGAATTCTATATGTTTTTCTTCTATTAAATGATTGTAAGAGTTTACCTTTTCAAATTTGAGATTATTTTTTATAAGAATACAAGTTCCACCGTGCTCAAAGGTACTTCTACAGAAGACGGACGCGGGAGAATAATTCGTTATGTTAAGGGTACATATTTCTTCTGATTTTAGCCAATGTTCGCTTAGTAAGATGAAATCAGGCTGGCATTGTAGAGATTGAAGTTCAACTTCAAGCTCCAACTGTTTATTGCGTAAACATTGTATATTTTGATAGAAGAATGTAAGATTATGATTTCGATTGCTTACGAAAGTTATAGTTCTTTGCTGATGCAGATAATGAAGAAGATGCAGAACTGCTTGCAGTCTGTGAGGTTTGTTTGAGATTTTTTGCTCCATTTGTTAGTGAACTTGTTTTATTTGTAGTTGAGTCCTCGATTAAAGCAGGATCGCTTTGCCCACTGCTGTTATTATTGCGTGCCTCGTCATCCGAGGACAAGTTGGACGATAGCTCTGGAAGTTCGTTGGCTGAGTACATTGTACCGTCAATTTTCAAGCCTTTATAATGTTGACTAACAGTGTGGCCTGCTTTTCTGGCTTCATGTTTATATATAATAAATATACATTTCAAATAAAATTATTTACTTGTGATGCTCCAGCTCGAGCTTATTTGAAAAATATTGTAGGTCATACCAGTAAAAATGGGTGTGAGAAATGTAACCAAAAAGGTATTTGGGAACATAATAGGATAATATATGATGAAAACCATTGTAATGTTAACCTAAGATCAGATGCAGATTTTATGAATATGACTGAAAATGAACACATTAAAACGAAATCACCTTTACTTGACATTGACATAAGATTAATCAGTCAGTTTCCATTAGACCCCATGCATTTAATTTATCTGGGAGTAGTAAAAAGATTATTACTATGTTACTGGGTTGATGGAAAACCACCAGGAAAATTATCACATAAAATGATTACCGAAGTTTCAAATAAATTAGAATCTCTTGCAGGATATGTTACAAATGAATTTGCTAGAAAACCACGGTCTTTGCGAGAACTAAAACGATGGAAAGCAACAGAATACAGATTATTTTGCCTCTATACTGGCATAGTTGTTTTACGAGATGTGATAAATGACGATGTATATGAACATTTTCTAAACTTGCATTGTGCTATATTTATATTATCAAATAAAACTCTATCCTCTACGTATATGGACGACGCTAGGATAATGTTAGAAAATTTTGTCAATACTGCGAGCCAAATACATGGACGGCATTTTGTTGTGTATAACGTCCACAGTTTGTTGCACTTAGTTAATGATGCTATGAAATTTGGCACGTTAGAATCATATAGCTGCTTTCCTTTCGAAAATTTCCTGGGTGGCATGAAACATCAAGTACGCGCGAAAGCACATCCTTTGCAACAAATCAGTAGAAGGTTAATCGAACGAAATTCTAGCCCACCAGTAAATATTTCTTCAAAAAAACCACTTGAAGTTATTCATAACGAAATTAAAATTAAAAAAGTGACAATTCATAATAATTATTTATCGGTATTGTCTCCAAATAATTGCTTTATAACGAAAGATGAAAAAATATGTGTAATATTAGAAATTCGACACGAAGAAAATAGTTACAAATTTACATGTAACACATTTAATATCCAGAAACAATTTTATAATGAACCAATTGATTCAAAAAAACTTGGCATCTATTTTGTGGAGAAAATGAATAAGTGCAGATGTTATTTTAGCGATGACAAGATTAAAAATAAATGTATGCAATTACCATATAAAAATGGATTCGTAGTTTTGCCTATATTACATTTATTGTAATAATTGTGTTTTTTTTTACTACAATAAATAATTATCATATTTTTAAACACATTTTTAAAATTTATTCCCGCCTAATATTTATATCTTCTTCGCCGGTCGAACTGTGAACTAAGTGAGTACAATATGAGAAAAAGTTAGAGTTGGTAAACTGAAATTGTAACTCATAATAATTAGTTTAACATTGTAGCTGCAAATATTTACATTTTATAAGGCAAACATGAATGGTAAATATATTTGCTATTGTAAAACTTATATTATACAATCTTGTTCTAATGTTGTTCTGGAACTGTTCATAATTGTTGCGCGGAATGTACTGCCAAAATTTATACGGGAGAAATCATATTGCGCAGTAGAAAATTATTTGTTGTTTTGTAGTCGTTGTGTTGCACTGGTTTAGGCGTAATAAAATAATACCTACATGAATAAATACACGAGTAATGTAAGTAATTTTCATTGCTATAAATAAATCTGTTGTAACCTCACTGTAAATATAAAGTTTAATCACGAGAATCTCAAGGTAAACTCTAACCTCATTTTCTTTGTCAATTGTTTTTAATAATACTTTGGTTTTGTTTTAGTGAAAAATCTGAAAACTACCTCCAAAAACACACACTTTACATTGTTTAAAACCAGTTATACCCATTTTTATACAAATACCTGTACAGTGTATAAGACCGACACATAGACGTAAGTAAATGTATTCTTAAATTTGACATTAAATATTTTTATTAATAATGCAATTTGACAATATAAATGTTTTGCAAGTTCCTATTTTTGATATAATGTTTGTATTTGGAAGTCTTGTATAACATTTATTATTTCAACTCATTTATTAATGTAAGTATAGTCTGTGCCTAAACAACTTATATATTTTAGATAATGTATTCTATTGTTGAATTTCTGAACACAAAAGAGTGCGAAATCGTACCAAGTTGTTGGTTGAGTGGAAATTTATGTATGTGGCCACCTATATTATCACGCGAAAAATTATCTACATATGTAAAAACAAATAAAATTCCAGCCCAAAATTGGAAATCGTATCCAGCACGAATTATACATTCCTATGGTATGTTCTGATTTGAAATACTTCTAAATTCGCATTATAATAAATATTTATTACAGATACATATGAAAAAGCAGAACAACGTTTGCCGAACGCATTAGTTGATTCTAACGTAGAATCGCAAACTGAATCTTATGCGTATTCCTCCTCCGACGAGGAGCCAATTATTAAAAGACGGAAAGAACAATGCACTGCAACTCATAGTATGCCTACTAGTATTTCTGAATCAACTTCATCCAATCATAATAAGACAATTTTTACTGCTATAATTCATAATATTATTCCAAAAAACTGCGCCGATAACAGAACACCTTCTAATGTTTCTACCCCAACCTCAAGTACATCAAGATTTATTAATATAACTACTCCTCTTTCTACTGCGACACCATTATCGACAGCTACTGCTCTACCAGAAGCAGCATTTCAACATAAAGTAATTCAGTTACTTACTACTTTTTGCGAGGAACAAAGGGAAAACAAGATATTAATTCAAGAACTCTTGCGGAACTCACGGCGTTCAGCATTAAACATAATTGAAAAACCCGAAAATTTTCCATCATTACCTTGCCGGAACCTCGCTGAATTTCAATATTTAGAAAATCATTTACAGAACAATTTAAATTATGATTATATGGTGAGTTATTTTCAGCAAAAGAAAAATCTATTTTTTATTTTTCTTTGTTTATGTTTAAACAGCAACAATACCTAATATCCCTTGGAGGAAGTAATCCGCAAGTTTCGGTAAGGAAAATATTGAAGACAACAATTACTAACGAGGTTGGACTTGAATTTAACTGGAAAGGAAGGGGAAAAATGGCGTTTAAAGAAACAAAATTAAATGAAGTAATTTTCGGTAAGTTTGAATTATTTTATACTGAATAAAATAAAGCGAAATCTAGAAAAACTAATTAACGATTTTTATCAAAAATTGAGCTAAAATTCGAATTAATTTTAAACTAATTAGATTAAAAAATTTATTTATTATCTAACAAAATAAATTTATAGATATTATTATAATTTGTATTATGGGTATTTGACCTATTTAGGTACATTGATATTATTGATAAAATAATGTAATATTGAATTAAATTTTCTCTTTTTTTAAAGATTCTGTAAAACGAAGCTACACTGGGACCACAGAGCACAATATCGGAACTGTAGTAAAGGATTGGTTGAAATACTCCAAGGCAAGAATGAATAATTCTAAAAATGAAAACAAAAATGCATAGAAGCCAAATCATATTCAACCTACGTATAGTTTAGTTATACCTTTATTTTTATGGAAGGATTCATCTTTATTTTTATATTATAATATTTTTGTTAACATAATTTTATGTTAGAGTGAACTTTTTTTGTTAAAATAAATAATTTTGGGTTCATATTATACGTTTATTACACATTATATATTCCTCTCATATTAACGTTAAATTAGCTATTTAAACTAACGTTATTATTCGTTTATTCAACCAGAAAAGTAACGTTTATTAAATAGTATACAAAAACGTTTTTTTAAATAATAAAACCACGTTGAATAATTCGTTTAAAATACGTTGATTCAACTAATAAAGATACGTTTAAAAATTAGTTGTAAAAAACGTTATCTCAACGGACATTTAGACCGTAGAGTAACCAAACGTTACTAACTAAAAATAAACGTTTTTATAACGTAAGTGTGTTTATTGGGCTATGTCTTTAGCCATGTGTTTGCAAGAAACAAGTTTATAGCTTCCAGCGTCAAAGTATATTTGTAATACTGCGTTAAAATTTGTTTTAAAATTTTCAGGGATTATACAGTAGTATGTGATACCGGGTTGAAGGTAGTTTTTTTATAAAGTTCATAATACTTTGGTTACTATTATCTTTATTTAAGTAGAAGTAAAAACGTTGAATTTTGTCATCGAATAATTTATTTATTTTAATTTCGTTTTTACCTTTAGTTTCTTTAACTACGATTTGATTTCTGCAGGTGTTGATAGAGCTATCTATATAGGTTAGACCGTTTATAGGATGTTCGTCATCGGAATGTGCTGTGTCAGTAGATTCGTTGTCTGAACCCGCTTCAACTATGATAGAGTCAGTGTCGTTTACGTTTAACTCATGGTCTTTTGGTTCGTTATAAACGTTGATGATAATGGAAGAATTTCCGAAAATATCTGTAATTAATTCTTCTATTTTTGTCCATGATTTGCTATCTAATCCTGAACAGGTACGGGGCATGTCTAATTGTTCAATATCGTTTTGTATGCAGTAATCTAATAATTTATTTAAACATTTTCTTATATCAGGATAAGTGGGCTTATCGTTGAATGATTTCTTTGTAACGAGATGCAATATTAATCTTGGTTGTTTTTGAATAAAAATTTTGTTATCTAAATTAATTAGTTCTTTAGCAGGGTATTTTGATTTTACTTGTTCAGCAAATCCTTTAGATGTTTTGAAATCTTGTGAGACGCATTGTACTAGTGGGTTATCGGATTCAAAGATATCAGAATCATGATATTTTAATTCAAATTTAGGTTTGATGCGTGATAGTGCATCGGCTACATAATTTTGGGAACCTTGTTTATATTCAACAGTGTAGTCAAATTCTTGTAATTTTAATTTCCACCGAATTAATTTTTGGTTTGAATCTTTTAGGGTGCTAAGCCAAACAAGAGGACGGTGATCAGTAATTATTTTGAATTTATGGCCTAATAAATAGGGGCGAAGTTGTTTTGTAGCCCAAATTATGCTGAGGAGTTCTTTCTCAGTAGTTGAATAATTTATCTCATGTTCGTTCAAGGTCCGAGATAGGTATGCTATGGGAAGATCTTTGTTGTTCTTATCTCTTTGAGATAAGACTGCCCCAAGTGCGTAATTACTTGCGTCGGTTGTCAGAATGAATTCTCGTGAGAAGTCCGGATATTGCAAAATGGGGTTGTTGGATAAGAGGGTTTTACACTTTTCAAAACAAGCTATATATTCTTTATCGTTTATGTCGATTTTACTGTTTTTCTTAAGACAATTTGTAAATGGTTTAGTAATTTTGGCAAGGTTATCTATGAATCTTCTATAATAATTAATTAATCCTAAAAAAGATCTGATCTCTTTCTTTGTTTTTGGAATACTGAAATTTTTGATAGCTTGAATTTTGTCCGGGTTTGGTTTGACTCCTTCTGTAGTGACAACGTGTCCGAGATAAGCGACTTCTTTGCGGAGAAATTCGCATTTGTCGATTTGAATTTTTAAGTTTGCTTCGCGTAATCGTTGAAAAACTTGTTCTATGTTTTGTAAGTGTTCTTGAAGAGAAGTTCCTAAAATTACTATATCGTCTAAATAAACGAAGCAAATTTTATTGACTAGATCTTTTAAGACAAAGTTCATGAGTCGTTGGAAAGTAGACGGTGCGTTCTTTAGTCCGTACGGTATCCTTTTAAATTCGTTATGTCCGAAGTCTGTTGAAAAGGCAGTTTTTGGGATGTCGTCATTATTTACTTCTATTTGGTGGAATCCAGAAATTAAATCTAAAGTGGTGAAGTAATTTGATTTGCCTAATTTGTCGAGAATGTCGGTTATGTCAGGTATGGGGAATTTGTCATCAATAGTCTTATCATTAAGTTTGCGGTAATCAACAACAATTCGGAATTTTTGTTTGCCACTGGCATCTAATTTTTTTGGGACAACCCAAATAGGGGATGACCATGGAGAATAAGAATGTTGGATGATATTGTCGTTCAACATTTTATCAATTTGTTCTCGTACTTCTTTTTTATAGACTTCCGGGTATTTATATTGTTTCGTATAAATGGGGATATTATCTGTTGTTTTTATATTATGTTTAATTTTACTTGTAAATGATAATTTTTCATTTTCGATAGATATTAAGTCGTTATATTTATATAATGTTTTAAGTAAAGTTTGTTTTTCGGTTTCGGATAGATGATCGTCGCGAATTTTTAAATTATTAGTTTCCATATTTAAATTTTTATTAGTTTTTTTATTTAGGTACTCAAATTTATATTTAAATTTATTTAAGAAAGTTACTTCTCCTTTTTCCAAATTAAATTTGGTTTTGAGTAATTTTATTCCTGGTATGCCTATTAGAATATCAAAATCTTTGTGAAATTTATATATGTAAGTTTTGAGATTTATGATTTTTGAATTTAAAGAATGTGAATTCTGTTCCGAAAGATTTTCCGTTACAAGTGTGAATAGTGAAAGGTTCAGGAAATTTAGTTGTATTTCGCTTTAAAAGTTTGGGATGGATGTAATTTTGTGTAGAGCCTGTGTCTAAGAGAATTTTAAAATTTCCAACTTGAATGAATGGTAGTTTGCTAAAATTGTTGGTTAAGGATTCGATTCTGGTGTTTCGACTATGTGAAAATTTTCGTTTTCAATAGTTTCGATGTAATCGTTTTCGGTTTCAACACTTTGTTCGAGCTCAAAATATTCATTTTCAATTTCTTGTTCATTTTCGTTATTTAAATTTTGATTAAATAATTCTCCGGAAATGAAATTTTGGTTATTGCGAGGTTGGTTAAAATTTGGACGAGATGTTTGTCTGGTTTGTATACTCATTGGAGTTGGATTTTGAAATTGTGAGTTGCGAAAGTTCTCTCTTGGAGCAAAAGGTTTAGGTTGAAATGGTTGTTGTTGAAATGGTTGTTGTTGGAATGATTGTTGAGTTGAGGTGGGGAATTTCTGCATAGGTGATTGGTATTTAGCAGTATTAAATTTTATTTTATTTTTTGGAATAGGTTTTTGATTATTGTTTGGATATTGAGACGATGAGGCTCTTTGTTGATTGTGGATATATTGGAGGTCATTAGTTAATAAATTAAAATTTCGGTCAATTTAGTTGGATTGCGAGCTGCTAATTGGCTTCTAAAGGGTTCTCTGCAATTATTAATAAAGGTTTGCACAAAATATTGTTTTACTTATGTTAACAATATATCTACATTCGACTTTTGATTTATATATTAAAAAGAGGTCGTTGAACTTTTCGAAATATTCCAAAATGTTTTCTTTGGTTTGTTTGTAATGGGTGGCTTCGTACATAATGGTGTGTTCAGATCTGGTATCTGAGAAGTTTTGCTTCAAATGTTCTTTTAGTTCATTCCACGTTTTAATGGAGCTGATATTTAGGTTCAAAGCCGCCTTTCCGGTGATTTTATTCTTTAGTGTCATTAACACGATTTTTTTCGTGATATCTGACGGGTTGGTTTGATTTATTAGTGTAACCATTTCATCAATGGTGTTTATGAAATTTGATAATGTTTTCGTATCGCCGCTAAACGTGGGTGCGAGATCTAACATTTTTAGAATCTCTTTGTTTAGCGTCTGGAAGATATTTCCAGCTTGTGCTTGCGCTTGTGCTTGCGCTTCTTGACCGTTCATTTTGATTGATAGATTTTTTAATTTTTCTATTAAAGACTCCAGTTGTGTTTCTTTGACGAAAGTGTGTGTGGTTAAATAAAAAGAGTACTTACATTAGTAGCACTAATTTGCACATCACTTTCACTGGTGTTGATGTCTTCTTTGTTGATCTTGGGGTGATACAGGAACCTCGATCTGCTTTCGGGGTTGTTCTTCTCGTGACTTCTAGTAGAACCGTGGCTTGGTTGATTGGTATCAAGTTACGTAGTTTTCTTGTGTTGTGTTCGATACCCAGTTAAACACTTGAAAGTGACCTTGCGAATTTTTGAATTTGCAAGTTGTTGGTATCCTACCCGACTGCGCCAGTTAAATACTTGAAGTAGTATTTTATTTTTTTTAAAACAATTTTATTTGCTACAATAATTGATACATGTAACTACTACAGTGGTTACTACCAGAGTGATGCTTTTTGAGCGTCTTCTCGGTTATACAGAGATTATCTTATTTCTTATGAATTTGATTAAGACTTGCGAATTATGCAGTTTCAGAATGATGCAAGGTAATATTTATGTTGTGCAATAAGGGTGGTGCCCCTATATAACTTACATATTTTTTATTTACAAACAAATTAACAGTTAGATTAAGGTTTAATCTTGGTCCGTCTAGTGTTAAAATTTCAAATTTTTGAATGTAGTATATGCTGTTGAAAACAGGCTATCGATGACTTATATAATTATAAAAAGAATTGTTTATTATTTTTATTTTAAACTTATTATATGATATAGGTATAATAATTGTTTTCTGAAAAAGTGATACCTCAGGATTAATACATTTCAGAAAAAAAATTATTAAAATTCAAGTAATAATTTTTAAATAGAAATTATAAACAAATATAAGGCATCGCTAACCTGAATTTGAATCTTATAAGATTACCAGTAACAAAGATCTTATAGAATATAAGGCGAGAGGTAGATAGCCTGTTTTCAACAGCATATAGGTACTACATTCAAAAAGTTGAAATTTCAACACTAGACGGACCAAGATTAAACCTTAGTCTAACTGTTAATTTGTTTGTAAATAAAAAATATGTATGTACAAATATTTAATTTAAATATAGTTGGCATGACTGCGTCCCCACCACCAACAGTGAACGATGTTTTTAGTTCTGAATTTTGTCACTAGAGCGCTGTGAGTGTGTGGCGTAGCAGACTTATTTTGTTTTGATAGCACAACAATAATGTGTGTTTTATTTCTACAACCTAAAATACAGTCCACTCCTAAATAAATATGAAACACAAACAATGTATATTACACAAAAATCTGCACCAGTAACAAAGATATTACATGTTCACTTATTTTATTATTATAAACAAAATATAAATATTTAAATAGTATTTTGTGCACCTAGGGAGGGAAGCGTGCTATTACTCCCGCGGGCGAAGCGGCGGTCCGAGCGAGGGCGCCGGCTTCGCTCAAGGGTGTAATAGCTATTACTCCCGCGGGCGAAGCGGCGACCCGAGCCGAAGGCGAGCCGCAGGCAAGTCCGAGCGAGGGCGCCGGCTTCGCCCAAGGGAGTAATTGCTATTACTCCCGCGGGCCAAGCGGCGGCCCGAGCGAGGGCGCCGGCTTCGCCCAAGGGAGGAATAGCCTTCCCTCCCGTGGGACACAGAATATTTTACGTCACGAGGATCTCGAAATCACCTTTCTTGCAATGTTTTCCTCCCGCCAGTACCGGGAAGAAAACAGTGTTTTCCTCCCGCGCGGGACCTCCCGCTCGGGAGGAAAACAAGTACGATCCTCCCGAGCGGGAGGGAAAACTCGCTTCCCTCCCTCCATTAGCAAGAGGAAAACACTGCTTTCCTCCCCCGAGTGACGTAAAAAAAATTACAGTAGCAAATAACTTAACTAAGCTTATAACTATACTATACCAAAATTTCAATGTTTTTGCATGATGTATATTGACAGTAGACGTCATTAAAGTTAACAGTTTCTAAAAATGTGGCAAAATCATAGCTCATTTTTGCTATAAATTTTTGTTATTTCTACACATATACATTTAAAAATTTGAAATTCTATACAATAACGTAGAAATGTGCATACTTTAGTATAAAATTTATTTACATTTTTTGGATTATTTTTAAACAAGTTATTCAACTTTACTATACTTATTACTCCGATAGTAGGTTTGTAGATTTTTTTCCTTTACGTTTCTGTAATATATTGGATCAGGTACAGGATCAAATAACAGGACAGCACACACACTAAGAATATCCGTTAATGATCATTTGCTCAACTATATCTTTATTGCATGGCCTCTTGATTCACACTGGCGTATTCACACCAAAAGATATTTATTAATTACATTACGCATGTTCATACAACTACTATAATTATTATACAGGGTGATACACCACAGTTTCCATGTGGAAATTTTTTGAAATAATCATGTAATCTCCTTGGCACCCATGATTTTGTAAATCATTAAACTTTTTAGTTGAAATGAGTTTCAGTGAGTCTCTCATAGGTTTAAGCTGCATTAAGTCAGCACTGGGAATACCTCCCTTAGAATTATCAGTAAGTTTATCTTTTCGCGTTTGTCTTTTAGTGGCTCTGTTGAAATCAACTTCTTCGAAATGTTCCTGGTTAAAATTTGTTTTAAAATACAATACGCCAGGTGTTTCTTATAAAAACTTCATATGAACTACTTTGGATATTAAAAAGTTTTGATTATTTGTGTTTTTTTGTTATGTTGGTAAAAAGATCCAGGTTCTTCACATTAGCCGGTAAAATTTTTGAAGTTATTAGTTTCCATCTCCGTAACTCCAATGTTGGGACCACAAAGTCTAAAGAGTTGTTGTCAATCCCAAGGAGTAATTAACGAAAATTGGGGAGAAGCTTTTTTTGTTTTTCTATTCTAGCATGAATTGTATCTACTGCCATGTGCGTATGTCCTCTTAAAAGGTATTTATGCTATATACATTTTATAGAAGGTTTTATCTTCACAATTGTGAAATAGCACATTATCATTTGGTGGTTTCTGGTGTGTGACGAGAAATTATCACTCCAGGTAACAATGTTCTCTACTGATTCTTTCAGACTTAAATTAATGTATTTCAATAAACATGTGAAGTAATATGATGTGCTTTTGTCGTATTACCTCTCGCATTTTTACTCTTCTTCACTCGTTCGTTTCCAAGGATAATACTAATAAATTTTTTTTTTTGTCAAAATTTTTGATTAAAAATATTATTTTTATCAGTGTACTACATCTTGATAATAAAATAAAATTAATGCTTATTATGAATATGAATAACACAACTTGAACAATTTACATTAATGCCTGACGAACTTAGAGTCAACAATGTGTGGGTGTTACTACTGCTAGTAGAACAATAAATATTTATTTCTTTTTGGTCATTCTCAATGTTAATGTTACAGTTTTTCATAATTCCATTTTTCTCTCTTGTTGCAATTCTTTTCTTGTTGTCCATTGAAGTCTCAATATATCCCTCAGCAACCGTGTTTGACTTCCAACCTCCGTGTCTTTTGACAGTTTGAAAGTCAGCCCCTGAATTTGCCAGCAACGATGTTGATGATCTTCGGAAAGAATGGCCGGTATATTGTTTAGGATTTTGAAGTTTGAGAAACGAAGCAATAGTTTTTGGCATGATGCCAAATGTGTTTATGCCAACAGGCTGCTTTATACATTTGCCTTTTCTAAATTCAACGAAAAATCGGCCCTGGTCAGCATTACCTGGGCGTACTGCCGCATATTTTCGAACTGTTGCGACCAAATTAATTCCGTCAATGCCTCCGGATGTTATAAAAAATTATCGACAAACTTTTGTCTTTGTATCAGGAATTACTACGAGGGTTGTCCGGAAAGTAGGTACCGTTTCATTCTACTGCCACCGCAGCACTAGTGTCGCAGTTCCGCGCAAGCTCACTCGTCTCTCTGGTTCATTGGTCATCCACTGATACCATTATTAGCCGGTTTATGTTGTGTTTACATTTGATAGTAAGCGTTCAATATGTTTAAGACAATACCAGATCCCGCCAACCAATGTTCATGACGAAACACGCTGTGGGCGGCCTTCTGTTATCAATGATGAGTTGGTTCGTCCATCATTGAACTGCCTAACCCACTTTATCACCATTCCGTCCGTCATTACATTTTCCCCATAAATCTCTACAAGTTGATGATGAATTTCAGCTGGCTTAACATTCTTTGCGTTCAAAAACCGTATTACAGAACGCACTTCACAGTCGGCGGGATCTGGTATTGTCTTAAACATTTTGAACGCTAACTATCAAATGTAAACACAACATAAACCGGTTAATAATGGTATCAGTGGATGACCAATGAACCAGAGAGACGAGTGAGCTTGCGCGGAACTGCGACACTAGCGCTGCGGTGGCAGTAGAATGAAACAACCCTCGTATATGATATACCGATCCTTCGTCTTTGACATTTTTAAGTAGTAAGTTTGTTAGTTCATCGATTCTGCAAGCTCCACTAATCCCAATGATCAATGCAGCCTATAAAAATATACTGTTAAATAAAGTGCAAAGGAAAATATTGATAATTTTACCTTTACTAGTAAAAATCTATCATCGTCTGCTTCTTTTTAAAAATTTGGCTATGTCTTCTTTATTTAAAATTTTAGATTTTTTGGGCTTGTATCCTTCTGATTTTCTCTTTAGGAATGAAATCAAATGCACATATTTACTGATGTCCACATTTTTCTTCATTGAAATCATTGTACGCAGCATAGAGTAAAATGCCCAAAGACTGGATGATTTATATGATTTTGCCAAATAATCAAAATATGCTAACAACACTTTTTCATCAGTGTAGTTACTTTTTTTTTTTTCGTCGCACCATGTAATAAAGCGTTGGTATATTTTTTCATATTTTACCTTAGATTTTTCAGGTATTAAACTTGAAATAGCATTTCTTGCGCTTTCTTCAAACGGCAAACTTTCTGAATCACTCATGATGTTTCAGTGGACAAAGCAGGAGATAACAAAAAGTATAAAAAAATGTGCAATTACGACAATAAAAAAATGACGTTTTAATAAACAATAAACAAATTTGTCTTAGTTACAAACAAAGTCAATCAATTCTGCTCCTTTGAATTTGCTTAAATATTAAAATTAATTTAAATAGTTTTTTAAACTTTTCAAATATTTATGGCGTAGATAAAGTCTTGTACATCACATGTGGGCTAAAGCATATTACAGCACTCATGTGATTACACGACTCGGTCTACGACCTCGTCGTGCAATTCTTCACATTCGTCAGCTGTAATAATGCTCTTACCCCACTTGTAATATAAATAACTATTATCCTGTAGTCTCAGTTTATACCGATTTTCTGCATCAAGAAGATATGTATCATAGTTTATTTGTAATTCATGCCGTTCTTCCTGAGACAAAGACTCTTTCAATTTAATAATACGAGGTCTCGCTATTAAATAACGAGACTGCGCGCGCAGAAGGCGTCCACACTGATTCACGGAAACGGATTACGGCGGTATCGGAATGAATCAGTTTACACTGATTCACGGAAATAGGTACGGGTTCTCACACTGAGCATCAGCACTCACTAATGCAGTGAACTTACCGGTATCGTGGTATTGGCACACACCAACAAGCAACGTCTACTCCAAAGGCACACACCTTCTGTGGGAGTAGTAACGCTCGACGTGAAAGGCACACACCTTCTGTGGGAGTAGTAACGCTCGACGTGGAAGGCACACCACACACCTTTTCGTAGGAGACAGCACCCACTGTCTCTAGCAGATGGCACACACCATCTCCTCCACTGCTGTTCCGGGCCGGTACTTATACCCGGAAACTAATTGTTTAATTTGATTTTTAATCAACACTTTGTCCGGACTTGTCCAATTTGCAACTGACAAATAAACTTAAATTTACAAACAAACAAAAACTACTACAGTGCTAGGAATCGAACCCCGAGCTACTGTGCGAGCTACTGTGTGCCAACCGCTCGCTCTACCAGCTGAGCCATCTAGTTTTGTGCGAAGTCAGGTGGAATGACTTCGTCACATACTCCTCTTTCTACGGGAAAACTACTATAGTAAAAATCTGACGTGGCCATCACACAACCTTCCGCCATATCTAGACTTTAAACAGAAATGTATACGTACAATCCGGTGCCCATTTAAAATATACAAATAAAAATCTAAAATATTCAAACACAGAAATTTGCATCACCTGAATAAAAAGATTCATTCACAGGAAAACTCTGCTGTGTTGAAGCCATCCTCCGTTCTTACTTAGGTCTTATATAGCGCTAGTATGCCAACTTGTCACCCGTCTCACCTGTCAATATTTTTTACGCAGAAACAAAAATCAACCGATCATGGATTACAAGATATCAACGTTTTATTTGATAAATTTATTTTTTAAATTTTACTGCAGTTCTTTAATGCTATCAGATAAAGACAATTTTTTATAACGTAAGTTGCAAATAACTTTTCCTCTTATTCTTATTACAAATAAATACTATATTTTTCCAAATTTATATACAATTTTGACAATTAACCTTTTCAATCTTCAAAAAATATCACTTCCGATAAAGATATTTGTACCAAAATCTAAGGAGCTCTTCCAATTTATATACAAATGTTAAATACCAAATATCAAAATTTTCGGGTAATTCGTATTTGAGTTATGCGACTAACACCCCTTGACCACACACACACACACACACACACATACACACAGACATCATCGTGAAACTATCAAAAATGAGTTGTAAGGACCCTAATTCGTGCTCATCCACTAAAAATTCACCACCCGATTTTTTGCATGATTCCAATACCTTCCTTTACAGGTAAGCGGAAGGTAAAAAAAACTTGTTCTAATTCCAAACAAAACAATACTTACAACTAGCTAACAAAAAATAATTTTTCCTTTTAACCTATCGAGAAAACAAAACCCAATGTATTAAATTACATTCCAACGCTAAATTATTTCAGAAAAAAGTAAATATCTCTGGCAGTCGGGGGAGAACACGTCAAGGTCCGAGGGAAGAAGTTCTTCCAAGATACTCGTCCTTTGCGGTCCTTGTAACCCGCACGTTGTTTCCGTCCTTTTTGGCGTATATCAAACACTCGGGTCGGTGGTGTTGTCGGTGGGTGTATCGGCAGCTTCCACGGCAGCCGCCGGTCCTCCATGCGGCGTCACCGCTCGGTCGGGGGTCGACCTGGTGACGGGCCTACGGAATTAGCCGAGATTGAGCTTACCTCTGGGCCAAATATGCGTTCTAACGCGTCCTGCAAGGTGCACCTCGGCCTCGGTGGTGTCACCAGCCCTTCCTTGATCGGTGACGTCTCGAGTTCTTGGCAGTCCCGGTCCGGCGACGCTGGTAGCGGAGACAACACTGGTGGCACGGCTACGCGTCGCAGAATCTGGCCCACTGATAGCTTGGGAGAAGCGGTCGGTGCGGCCATCGTCGATGTCGGCGTCGCTTTTGGTGAGCTTTATCCCAGGGTCGGTATCGAGCTCAGCTGCGGTATCAGCTGGGTCGATGGCTCGGTTAGGTTGGGTCGTCGGGCATGCCTCAGCGGTGATGATACGGGGCGGATCACGGTCTTCCTTCGCCGGAAACGCTGCGGTGCAGTCCTAACCCTCATGATCGGGGCGGCCACTTGCCGGTTGTCGGACATCTCTAAAACAAATGGGTGCCGGGTTTTAGGTCTGTGCCGTCTATCCGACAGTGCCGGCGCCGAAGTACGCCCCTCAGGTCGTGGACTTGGATGCGGTCCACGGCTCCGAGTACCTGCGAGCCAGGCACAAGCAACCTTATGGCTTCAGCTGAGCCCAGCGTTGCGCTCCTGGGCGTAGAAGCGCTTCTTCTCTATGGTGCTTATCTTATATCCTGGTGGTGGTAATAACACGCGGCGGAGCTGGGGGTTGCGGACGTATCCCTCTTCGTTCACGTTGTCCCAGTTTTCGCTACTGGACACCACGTATTGCTGGACGGGGGATGGTATCCAGGCGGGCGGGTCGATGGACCCATTCCGGTCAGAGTGTCCGCGTTCGAAAAAAGAGGGGATGAAGTTAACCGAATCCCTGCTCGGGCGCCATTTTGTGACGCACCTACCTTTTGATGACCAGGCGTCGTCATCCTGGCGTCGGATTTCTCGGGCGCCATACGGTTTGTTCGGGTAGCTACAGCGGGTATGGGACAGGGTGGTTAATTGTAATAATAAATAAATGAAATGCAGAATTACAGTTTAAATTAACCAATACGAAAAGATTAATAATATATAAATGGAATAGAAACGGATCTTTCGAGGCGGGTCGGTACACTCTGACTCGGACGGACGGTATGGCTCGAACGGACCGACGCGGCAGCGGTAAGTCAGTCGTTCTGATTATCTGCTTCACCTACACTACACAGACATTAGTGGCCGGAGCGTCACACTCAGCGCACACTGAGGCGGGGGATTAGACCAGCGCACACTACCACTGATTCTCAGCACACAGACACTGAGGGCGGTACAGAATGAATCAGCTCGCACTGATTCACGGAAACGGATTACGGCGGTATCGGAACGAATCAGCCCACACTGATTCACGGAACTGGATTACGGCGGTATCGGAGCGAATCAGCCCACACTGCTTCACGGAAACGGTTTACGGCGGTAACGGAGTGAATTAGCCCACACTGATTCACGGAAACGGATTACGGCAGTATCGGAATGAATCAGTTTACACTGATTCACGGAAACGGATTACGGCGGTATCGGAGTGAATCAGCTCACACTGATTCACTGAACTGGATTACGACAGTAACGGAGTGTATCAGCCCACACTGATTCACTGAACTGGATTCCGGCGGTAACGGAGTGATTCAGCCCACACTGATTCACGGAAACGGATTACGGCGAGCAGAGGTCGTAAAAGGATGGGAATGGCGTGTATAGCGGCCGGTATATATATATATATATAGATGAAGAAAAATTCTTGGGAATTCGGTCAGGCCAAAATATGCAAAACGCAAAACTTAGTTTTTTGACATATTTTATTTCAAAAACCAATATTTCGGATCATAGTTTGATCCTTCCTCAGGGTTCTACACGAAAAACAAACATTTAAAAAATTTTGAAAATAGTAACTCTAACATGTAAAACTGTAGTATGATAAAATATAAATTACTTACAGAAAAGTAATGTCACAATAATAAAAAACATATACATAAATACAGTATGGTACGTATACTCTCGTTAATTTTGATACACATAACAGGTGTTAAAATCTTTCAGGACCTGTGAAAAACAATTAAAGCAAAAGTCAACTGTTGTCCAATAAATATGGCTGCCACTGATTGAAATATATATATATATATATATATATATATATATATATATATATATATATATATATATATACCGGGAGTTTTTTTTATTAGTAAACATAGGGCAGGTCATTACCATAGTTACAGTGTTACAGAATGACAGCAATGTATTGGAGCGTCTTTTTTATCAGTAAACATAGGGATAATTACATACTAAAATAAATATAAATTAAAGAAATGATAAATTATTTATTTATATTTTCTACACTTAAGAACTAGGTAGATACCTACATTAAGCTAATGAGAATTTTTTAAACGAATTAAATGCTCAAAATTGGAACCATTATCTTCTAAACAATATCCTAAACGATTATAAAAATAATTTATAGCATTTGCTGGGGAGTAATATTTTGGAAGCAGCACTAATTCGATTTTTTAATTGTTCAACATTCATTCTGTCACCATTGTATACACATTATTTTTTAAGTGTCTACCTAGTTCTTAAATTCTCATTAGTTTAATGTATCTCCCTAGTTCTTAAGTGTGGAAAACATAAATAAATAATTTATCATTTCTTTAACTTATATTTCATATTTATTTTCGTATGTTAATTATCCCTATGTTTAATGATAAAAAAAACGCTCTAATGCATTGCTGTCATTCTGTAACACTGTAACTATGGTAATGACATGCCCTATGTTTACTTATAAAAAAAACTCTCTGTATATATATATATATATATATATATATATTTATTATTTGGTGTCATTGGATGTCCCCCTCGAAAATATTTTAGTCGTGTTTTTTGGATTTTTCATCCGATGCTTCGTTTTGATTGTAATTAATTAAAGAAGCAACAGTAGTGGGTGTGACAGTCAATAAATTTGGCGGTTTTAATTTGAAAATTTTATTCTAAACTGTTCCTTGTCCACCTAGTGACATTTTCTGCAACTTCGTTTTCTTTTTTGTCTGTATATCAAGAAGAAGTGTTTTTCTTGTTAAAGCGCGGCAAAAACTGGTAGCCATTACTTGACAACAATGTTTCAGTGATCAACATCTGACCACGCTGTTACTGTTCGACCATTTTTGTGTCAAAATACCTCAAAATGATTCTGTTTGATCTGAACTATTATAAAATATTGCTTTATTTTTAACATTATTGTGTAATTTTAAAACGTTGACGACAATTTGTCCTATATTCATAAGATGCTAGTCTTAAACTAACCTCAACACTGTAAATCTGATGTTACACTATAAATTGTGTATAATTTGTATTATAATATCAATATTGTTACAGTGTCCTGATGAAGATTTAAAACAAAATCGAAAGCTTGACAAATTTTAAAGAGTCTACTTTAATTTTTTGGCCAATTTACTGACTGTCACACCCACTACTGTTGCTTCTATACATATATATATATATATATATATATATATATATATATATATATATATATATATATATATATATATATATATCCTTTACGACCTCTGCTCGCTTCACAATTCTCTATTGAAACTAGGGAGGTTGTTTTGCCCCAGCCTGTATGTATCACAAGTATCATTTCCTGGCTCTTTAAAAGATAAATTAAACTCAGTATTAAAAATTTCAGCATATAGCAATTGCTTAGGATTATCTTCTTTTGGAATTTGGTTACATACACTATCATCAACAAAACTGATACATTGTCGAAATATTAAGATGACTTGCCAAATACTTTCTTTGAGATTTGTTTCTTGAATAATGCGATTCTATACACGGGAACTTTTGTATGTGGTCTCTGATACTATTTCTTACATTTGGAGAAATTTTATTTGAAGGTTCATATTTGCCTCTTTGGTCAGGTATTACGATTCCGCCAACTTGTCTTTTGGCTAATGCATTACGCATTGCGGTCTGTGATATGTTTAGGGTGTTTAAAAAATATGTTCGACACAAACTAAATTTCTTACCATTTATAGTAAAAAAATACTTTAACGACGTTGTTCTTTTTCCAGCACGAGGTCCAGTCCTATTACGTACACGTACAACTGAAACTTCTTCAATGCAGCTAGCTATGAATTGCCTTTTCTGGTCCACTTCGATGTTTTAAATTAAATTAAAGCACGATTCTCAACTGATATTTTTTGCTTGCACTGCTTTTTGCATTTATCATGACAAGGTGCTTTTATTTCCCTTTTTTCAATAATCTTGTTCTTGTCTGAAAGATATTCTTTACCAGCTGCTCTCTTTCGCTTCCTTGGTTATTTCTCGAATTTCTTTAACTTCTTCCGCTTCAAGTTCTTCCTGTTCTTTTGTTTAAATACTTTCTCCGCTACTTTCTTCAGTCAGATTTGGTGTTTCTTCAAATTCAATAGAGTCTTCTTCATGTTGTAAACTATAATTTGAGTCCATTACATTAGCAATATTGTATGTATGTATGTATGTATATTTATTTGGTCATAGATTTACATTAGTAATTGACAAGTCATTTGGTGTAGAAAAAGGTTAAAAATACAAATATAAAAATTAATATCACAGTACAAATTGTCACGATTCAAAATATATATACTGGCGGAAAAAAAATGAAACACTTTTAAATTCGTGAAATTTTGACCATTTTCAAACCGCTATAACTCGGCGTATTTTCAATCGATTTCGATGAATCTTAGTGGGCGAAAAACTTTGAAGTGTCTACTTTAAAGTCATGCCTGCGAATTTTAGCGCAACCCCTTCCGCCCCCCTCCAGCGCCCCGGTGAAAAATAGTAAATTTTAATTTTAAAAATGTCCAACTTTGACGATGTGTATGAACTTAAAAAAAAAATTTTGACTTGATCCATCAAAAGGGCACTAAAATTCACTCAATTCCCTGTGCAGGACTCAAAGAACGAAGTTCCTACGATGATTTGGAACAAAGTTATGAATTTTTTTTAAAAAGGGCATTTTTTTGTTTTTTGCACATAACTCAGCGACTTTTTAACCAAATTAGACGATTCTTTCGGGGAAAAACCAAATTGTGGGTGTACTTTAAGAGGATAATCTCAGATTAGGATGATCCCTTTTCGTAACCTTTAAAACCCGAACAAAAAACGTTTTTTCGCAAAAAAGTCTAACTTTGGCGATGTGTACCGGGTTGGAAAATAATTGTCGACTCGATCCACAGAAAAAGCATTGAAACTTGTTCAATTACCTGTGCTGAGCTCAAAAAACGAAGTTCCTACGACGATTTGGCACAATGTTATAGGCGTTTGAAAAAAAGTGCATTTTGTGATTTTTTTACTCATAAGTCGGAAATTTTTTGACGAAATTGTTTTTTTTCACGAATGATTTTTTTTTCAAATTTCTATTAGTTTAGACAATTTGAGTTGTTCACACGAAATATCTAATTTCATTTTTAAAGAAGTAAGCAAATCTCACAAAATGCACTTTTTTCAAACGCCCATAACTTTGTGCCAAATCGTCGTAGGAACTTCGTTCTTTGGGCCCTGCACAGGTAATGGAACAAATTTCAATGCCTTTTCTGTGGATCGAGTAGACAAATTTTTTCCAACTTAATACACATGGCCAAAGTTAGACGTTTTTTTTTTGCGAAAAAACGTGTTTTTTGTTCGGGTTTTAAAGGGTACGAAAAGAGATCATTCTAATCTGAGATTATCCTCTTAAAGTACACCCACAATTTGGTTTTTCCCCGAAAGAATCGTCTAATTTGGTTGAGTTATGTGCAAAAAACCAAAAAATGCCCTTTTTAAAAACAAATTCATAACTTTGTTCCAAATCATCGTAGGAACTTCGTTCTTTGAGTCCTGCACAGGGAATTCAGGGAATTTTAGTGCCCTTTTGATGGATCAAGTCAAAAAAAAATTTTTAAGTCCATACACATCGTCAAAGTTGGACATTTTTAAAATTAAAATTAATTATTTTTCACAGGGGTGCTGGAGGGGGCGGAAAGGGTTACGCTAAAATTCGCAGGCATTACTTTAAAATAGACACTTCAAAGTTTTTCGCCCACAAAGATTCATCGAAATCGATTGAAAATACGCCGAGTTATGGCGGTTTGAAAATGGTCAAAATTTCACGAATTTAAAAGTGTTTCATTTTTTTCCGCCAGTATATATATATACAGGATGTTCATTTTAAGTGGCGCACCATTGCTATCTCGAGAAGTATAAGAGCTACGAATTTGGTTAAATTAGCAAACAATTTCTATTTTATATGACTACTTTAGTGAACGAAAGAAAATTTTGTTTAGACCAGTGGTTCTCAAACTACGGGGTGCAACTTTCTTTTTTCAAATGGGGACATATTTTTTTTATTCGCTTATTCGATTCAGTATTTTTTTCTGAATTCAACGAGATATTAGTTTCATACCCTGCATAACAAAAACATGAGAAAATCTCTATTGAAAATTATGATAATTTAATTAAAATCTGAGTGTTACAAGAGTGCTATGGAAGAAAACAATTGAATATTTATTTCATATTAATTGTTATTTGATAATGAAAAAGATTCTTTGATTTTAATCAAGAGATCAGGACCGCTACTTGAGTGTATGAGTTCAAGGTACTAAGTACTCAGTAGGGTATAAGGTGGCGGTAACTATACGGACCTTATTTGGTCTGATCAGTGTAGTATACTAGAATGTTTTTCACTAACAATTAATATGAAACAAAATATTCAATTGTTTTCTTCCATAACACTAACTAACAATCAGATTTTAATTAAATTATTATAATTTTCAATAGCGTTTTTCATATGTTTTTGTTATGCAAGGGAATAAAACTAATATCTTGTTGAATTCAGAAAAAAATACTGAATCGAATAAGCAAATAAAAAAAATAGGTCCCCATTTGAAATAAGAAAGTTGCACCCCGTAGTTTGGAAACCACTGGTCTAAATTTTTTTCTTTCGTTCATTAAAGTAGTCATATAAAATAGAAATTGTTTGCTAATTTAACCAACTTCGTATATCTTATAGTTCTCGAGTTAGCAATGGTGCGCAACTTAAAATGAACACCCTGTATATATATATATATATATATATATATATATATATATATATATATATATATATATATATATATTTATATATATATATATATATATATATATATATATATATTTATATATATATATATATATATTTAATATGCTCTACAATTTTGTTGGCAATCCGTGCAAGTTGTTAAAGTTGAACATTTTTTTCAGTCAAAAACTTTTTTTTCTATGGCGGTTTACGGAACTTGAGATGTATCGAATGTGGCTTTCAGGGACACCATTCGAAAGAGGAGACTTTGATCTTTTTAAAACTCAAAGTATTATTGATTTTGGGTCAAATGCAACCGAGTTATCACGGTTTGAAAATTGGACATTTTTCATCAACAAAAAAATGTTCCCCTAATTTTTAGACCATATTCAAGGCAAGGACATTAAAGTTCACACAATTTTCCCTAAAGGTCAAAAAAGAACAAATTTCCACGATGATTTGATCCAAAGTTATGAGCATTTGAAATTTATATATATATATATATATATATATATATATATATATATATATATATATATATATATATATATATATATATATATATATATATATATATATATATATATATATATATATATATATATATATATATATATATATATATATATATATATATATATATATATATATATATATATATATATATATATATATATATATATTATATCCTTTGCGCAATGCAACTGCGAAAAAATTATGCGAAATTGTCGAAAATATTTTTAGTATATGGCGTACCGCAGATAATTATTACAGATAACGGTAAACAATTTGTCAGTAATGAATTCAAAAATTTGACAACTAAATATAATGTAAAAATATCCTACAATGCTAACTACCATCCACAGAACAACCCCGCAGAACGCGCAAATCGCACCGTAAAAACAATGATAAGATCTTACTTAGATGAAAACCACCGGAAATGGGATATATATTTGCCGCACCTGTCTTGTGCAGTAAATACTGCGAAAAGTGAAGTTACACAATATACGCCCTATTTCGTTAATTTTGGAAGAGAACATGTTTTATCGGGAATAGTATATTGTGTATCTAGTGCGCAAAGTAAGCAATTGCGCGAGGCGAGTTGCAGCCCGAGCTGTAGCAGCTCGAGGCCTACCGAGGCGAGCCGAGGTGGCCGAGGGTCGCTACGGCGAGGGCTGCAACGAAGCCAAGCGCAATTGCGCCTTTGCTCACGAGATGTACACGATATTTTTTGTCATTACTGCACAAAAAGTAACCTTTTGAGTGACCTTACTTATCAAAAGATAAAATGAATACTTTTAAAATTAATATGTATAAAATAAAAAAGTAACTAATATTTACCTACATGTAAAAGCATAAGAAACTAATTATTAACAGTAAAGAAAAGAATATTAAAATATAAGAATAAAATATTATTGTCCATTAGATCCAATGCACAATAGTCGACAGTAGAAACTATGCATAGAGAACTAGGTACTACAGCTGTTCACGTGCTTGTAGTATTAGATTATCACGTGTGTGGCGCTAGTGTTACGCGCACATTTCGTGTCGGTAACTACAGAAAACTGTGAGTGTCCAATTTGCGTGCGCAAAGTGAAATTTTGCGCACGCTATTCCCGCACGCTTGTACTTTGCGCACGCATTTTTGTCTAGTTAAAAAATAAGCCACTTTGCGCACGTAAAACAGGCACGAAAAAGGTTACTTTTTGTGCAGGTATGACAAAAATTATTTTTCAAAATCTAAATCTAATGAAATACCGCCCATTGATCGTTCCGAAATAGAGAAAAGAGATATCAAAAATATTTTTACCGACATTCATAAAAGATTACGTGCCGCCTATGAACGATATAAAAAATACTACGATCTAAGACGTAAACACACAGAATACCGCATCGGTCAATTAGTATGGTTAAAGAATCATGTTTTATCGGACGCAAGTAAACATTTTTCCGCGAATTGTGATGCCGTTTGTCGAGAGTAGTCGAGAGTGCACCCGACTCTCGTCTCGACTCGGAATTTCCAAAACTAATAAAAGTCACTCTCGTCTTGTCTCGAAATTTCTCGACTAATCTCGACATGGAGTCGAGAGTCTCGAAAATCTCGAATCAACTTGAGTTGTGTGGTATTTATTTATTTGACATGCAAAACAAGTCAGTATTAGTTTGTTAGTGCAGCCTAGGCCCAGTCTTATGGGATTACTTATACGTATTTTGTACGAAATAACTCTTTTGTGATATATTTAACTCTAACTAATACATGTTTATTTTATTTCACGGTACTTCATCTATACTTGACTAGTGAGGTACCTAAATTTATAATTTTTATAGTTGAAATTAATTTTTGTTAATTAATAAAAATGTTTCGTATACCTATATCTTTACTAAACTTATTATTTTGCTAATAACTGTTACATAATTTTAGGAATAGGTACTTATTATTTTATTAAATATCTAATTGATTTATGTAGATCAAAATAAAGATAAAGATTTTATTTTTAAACATGTAAGTTTGTATACATTTATTGATTGTTGATCTTGGGAATATTTCTTAAAATAAAATACATTTTTTTGTGAAAGATCCCATTTATGATCTGGTTCTGATATTCCAGCATCATTAGCATCTAAAAATGCGGCACGGACAAGAAGTGAAATTTTTTCGAGAGTAATTGTTTAATCCTATCATATTCACAAAAGCATATTTCTGTTAATTTTAATTATAAGCAAAATAGTTACTAATCAATTATATAAGACGAGACTCGAGAGTTTCGACGAGACTCTCGGCGAGACTTGATACTGGTCTCGTCTCGGTTCGAATTTGTGGTCGAGAGTTGCCTCATGGTCTCGTCTCGATTTTCTCGACAAAACGAGACGAGACCGAGACTAGTCTCGACTCTCGTGGCAACACTATCCGCGAAGCTAGCTCCAAAATTTACAGGACCGTATCGGGTAAAACAAAGAACTTCAAATGTGACTTATGAGTTGGAAACTATAGAAGGTAAATCTAAAGGAAACTGGCATTTAAAAGACTTAAAGGAAGCGGAACTAGACTAAGGGAATTTAAGTTTGTTAATATTACCCGACAGCGTGGTCCAGCGTCTTAACTGGCTATCGCCGGCTAACATGCTGTGACGTCAGTCAACGTGAGATCGATGGTTCGAGTCTCCGTCGGGCGACAATGTGTGATTTGTCGTAAAACTAAAAATGCCCAAGGTCTGGCATTCAATCACACTCGGGTGTTACCAGCTACCCACTTGTTCACCTTAAATGTAGTCCTGGTTGTATAAAGAATATCTCCGCTGCCGCTGTGGTTGAAACCACAGATCGCCGCACGGATTGAGATTCTGACTGCACCAAGATGCATGGGTAAATAGAGCAAGAGAATGTAGAGAATATGGAGACTGATCCCCTCCGATAAAAGGATCTAGAAAGCTTCTACTCCCACGGGAGTGTTAAGCCACTATATTTATATATATATATATATATATATATATATATATATATATATATAATATTTGTCTTAACAATGATTATCATTTAGAATTTCCGATTTACCCTCATATTTACCAATCCCTATTTACCATATATATATATATATATATATATATATGGTAAATAGGGATTGGTAAATATGAGGGCAAATCGGAAATTCTAAATGATAATCATTGTTAAGACAAATATTATCAACAGTTCTGTCCGCCACTGAGACAAAGTAATTGTTCACTTCATCTAGTGGTGCATTAGGAACTATAGTTTTCTTAACTTTATTACTTTCTAAGTTAACGAGCCTCCAATAATCTCTGGCTTTATTACAGGACTGATAAACAAAGTTATTGTACGCAGCTTTTTTGCGTAGTTAATTTCCTTGACATATTGATTACGCAAGATTTTATATTCCGCCAAGATTTTATATTGACTAGTTGACTAACTTTATTAGTTAAGAACTCAGGTAGGTAATTGACATTATCAACGTAAAAAAAAAATCCCAGTCCACTACATACAGAGAATCCCTAACAGAGGCCAGTCCTTTATTCGTGATAACCCGTCTGGGTGCAGGTACATTTTTCGATTGAGGAATATGCAGTATTATGTATTGAGCCAAATGATCAGACAAAGCTGGATCAATGATGCCAGCTTCGAATAAATTTGGTTCAATATTTGTAAGAATATTATCAATACAAGTTGCAGAATTATCTGTAATTTTTGTATATTCAGTGATTGATATATTAATGTTAAAAGTTAAAAGTAGCTCGTTCGGTTGAGGAGATTGAGTTTTAAAGTTAACGTTAGTCACCAAGGATGATAACATTATTGAATTTTTTATGAATTTGAATGATCATAAGTTCAAATTTCTCAAGATATGAATTAAAATCAGTTGCACCCGACCTGTACAGGCAGATTATCACAGCATTAATAATTGAAACATAGATAGCGCAAAATTCCGCAACAAATTCTGAACAGAATTCTGCAATATCTACTATATTAACGATAAAATGTTTCTTAATAAAAATACGACACCTCCATGAACACTTACCGCTCTGGAGAAGGAGCTAGCTTGAGTAAGCCTGGTAAATTAATATGGTTCAGTGACTGTGCGCTTAGCCCGTGTTCGGAAACACATACAACATCATACTTATATTGTGAGGTATATCGTCCGAATTTTTTAAAATAATATTTTGTAGAATATTAAATTTAAAAGTTTTCTCTACTGTGTTATATTTATCTTCATTTCCATTGATTTGTACACAATTCAAGTCAAAACCTAAAGCTGATATTAACTGTCAAGAATTCAATATGACTTTGGCCTCACTTGTAACCCCTGTCACCTTGACAAATCTAACTAACGTCACTCCAATTGAGGATTTGCTTAATCCAACAGAGGCCAACACTTTCCCTGATTTAAGTGTAATAAATGTCCCAATTACTACTAAACCATCACAAGATGTCGTGCCTAGTCCAGCTAGTACCGCAATTACCACTAACACGTAATCAACTATGACTGTAAACAAAGCTAGTTTTGTTGAGTGTCTTGCCACTACCCCAAGGCCAAAGCAAAACCAATCAGTCCAGCTGTTCAGAACAGACTTGTCAGAGCTCCGACAAAACGCACACTAGTTTACAATAACAAACAATCTACTGTCACTGGTTGATTCGAATTATAGAATCAGTGCAGTACCGCGTAAGGTGCCCATTCATTTTTCCAGACTATCAATTTCCGTCAAGTCTGATGACCTGAAGGCATACCTAGAAGAAAATTTCCCGAACCAAGAATTTAATATCGAACAATTAAATGTTAAATCTGGTCAATATAATTCGTTCAAAGTTATCACTTTATTCAGTCGTTTTGATAAAATTGTTAATCCAGAACTATGGCCTGATCATGTAACTTTAATTTTTTTTGTAAATTTTCGGAAAGTACCTCAACCGAATGTGACAAAATAAAATCTACTCTGCACATTCTACACTATAACATTCGTAGTTTGGACTCTAAAAATGATGAATTTAATGTTTTCTTGCATCTGTTCATTTCCTGAAGTTTTATGTATTACAGAAAATCATTTATCTCCTGAAAAAAATAATTCAGTTATATTTTGGCAAATTATTACTGTAGAACTAGTTTCGAATGTGGTGGAGTAACGATTTACATTTTAGGTTTTATTAATATTTTACCTGTTAATATTTATAGCATTTGTATAAATTGGACATATTTAAGAATTATGTTTATCACTGACTACAATTTTTTAATTCAAATTTATACATCACAACAGGCCAAGTAAATTTATTACTATTCAATTTTGAAAATTGAAATTGTACTGATTATGCGTGAAAACATGAAATTTTGGTAATTTGTAAATAAAAGATACGAAAAGTGCGCTCTGGAAATGAATTTTTGTTTACATAACATTTGAGTTATAATGTCTGCAAATTACCTAATTTTCAAATGCATGTATCTTTATTCGTTTATAAAAAAAATCAAAATTATCTCCAGAGCGCACTTCTATGAACCTTTGTATTTCATAATATGTAATTGTTAATTAGTAAATGTTATAGTAACTCGTTTCAGCATATATACGCTCTTAACGTAAAAAATGAGATGAGATGAGATCTCGCCTGGGAATCGATTCCAATCGATAATTAATACAAATTGCTCTATATCTCGAAAACAGTATCGAATATGGAAAAAGTAAACATAAAAACACCCCCACCACCCCCTGTCGCATTGTTTATTTTTGTCACACGCGCACGTAAACCACGCCATTATTCTCAGTTTAGAAAGAGCAAAACACGTTCTTGCCTCCTCTAAACAGAAAATGACGGCGTATGTTTCGCTTGCAGTTGTACCGAAAAATATAGTATGCAAGTATGGACCACCACTACGGTAGGGACGCGATCAGTGGCGGTGCGTGACTCCTAAGTTAGGTGAGGCTAAAAAAAATGCGCCGCAGGCGTTTTTTTTTTTGTTCAAGGTCAAATGCTTTAAACGCCTTTAAATACTTTGTATCATAATTTCAATGAAACGTTCTAAAATCAATATTTTATGCATAAAATCAATAAAACAATAGAACTTTATTTCATTAGGTACTTAAATAAATAATTTTTTTGTGAGTCAAGATAAAACGCTATAATCGTAAAAACAGCAGGTAATATTTTTTAAATTTTGTTTTCTCTAACGCACAAGGCACAAGAGTATATTTAGTACGTCCACAAAAAGTACATACATATTTAAATAAAGTAGGTAACAGAATAGAAAAAAACATTCAACAACACGCGACTAGCGTTCTGCGGCTCTCGGCAAAACAACATTCAAGCGTGAGGCGAACAAATTTTATCTGTTCTTGATTATTATGATTCTTATTCTGTCCATATATTAAATATTTATAATAAATATTTAATTGATATAATTTTATTTATTTGTTCATAATATAGAAATGTTGAATAGTAGTTGAATGATGTCATTGTTTATTATTTAAATATTGATAAAACTATTACAAGTTCTATTTGTTAGATTTTACATTTATTCTTATTGGTTATTCATAATTTTTATTAGAAACTATTAGTTTCAAAACGTAACTAATTATAAAATAGCATTCACAACAATAAATAAGACAAGCAATCAACAACAAAGTAAAAATAAACTTTGTTTCTTCACGTGTATTTAGTTGTGTGCGCTAGGCTATGCGAGGCTGTGCGCTGTGTATGTGTGTGCCTTGCGCGAAGACAGACGATATTTCCCTAGCCTCTCTCAAGGTCTCTCCACCGCATGAACATACGAGAATACACACACGTCACTCCGCCGCTCGGTCGCACTAACGATGAATGAAACCAACCGTTGCAGCAGCAGCCTCACTGTACACATTATTTATGATTCGCGCGAAAATAACACTATTTAAATACTTTTTTGCATTATTGTGCAACAATAATTATTTTAAAATAAATATGTAGTCGATTTATAATAAAAAATAAATTAGATAAATAAAATTATAATAAAAATAAAAAATTTAAAATTACGATTTTACGCGGTGAGGCTCAGCCTCACCTGCCTCATCTGACGCACCGCCACTGGACGCGATTATTCCATTTGGTAAAATTGTATCACTTGACATCACGCTGCACTTTACCCCATTTTTTCAAAACATTGTGCTTTGGCGCGTGTGTGTACTGTTCGCGCAGGATAACATGGCGAGGCAGGGACGTGGCGAGTTAGGGATTATGGAAGTAAAATGAACAAAAACCATAGGCGCGCCAAAAAACTTTCATTTCAATAAATGGGCAAACATTACGTAGGTACACAAATAATTTTTTTAATGAATTTTGAGGAGTAGACAACGATTAGAAGGATTCTCCAAATTTCTAATTTCATTCTCCTTCCTTATTCTAGAAATTGTTCTAGTTCAAACTTTAATTATTTCTCTACTATCACCATGTACAATTTTCTTTGATTTAGGCATTTTTGTTTTAAAACACTGCAACGATAATAGATACTTTCTCTTCATGAACTCTTGTTAAACTGAGTGTTTGTTATTAGCAGTAAGATATTTATGAGGGTAGAAAGGGTACAAAGTTACCTACCGTTAATTAACTAATCCACAGTTATCTTTGTCATTTGCTTTGAAGTTTTTAAATTTTTCAATATTAATCGTTTTTATATTTATAAGAAGAAACAACTTACCTGTGAGGTAAGGGTACAAAGTAAAGTACCTACCGTTAATTAGCTTTGAAGTATTCCAGTTTTAACCTTTTTTATTTTAAATAGTAAGTATATTAAATATGCCGGACTTATGCTAAACAACATACCTGTGAGGTAAGGGTACAAAGTAAAATACCTACCGTTAATTAGCTTTTAAGTATTCCAGTTTTAATCTTTTTTGTTTTAAATAGTACATCATAATTGTCCTGTGGGATTTACTAGGTAAGGCTAAGGGTACAAATTACCTACTGATAATGTACTAACCAACAGTTAATAATTTGTACGTTTTAGTGTAACTAATATTTTTACATGAAATATTTTACAAGAAATACGCCAATGCACAGAGAAACTTAAATGCGTCCCTATGATATATTGGGCTTCCTTCACTCTACCCACAAGTTTAGCTCGAAATGGTTGTTAAACTTGAACTCACTATTTCACTCGCTAAACGTCGAGCGGCACATTTGCAAATTTGACATAACGCACTGTATGTGAGTGGATGTTGGAGGTACGATAACTCAAATACCACTAATAGTCCAAGCAAAGCGTGATTTAACCGTGCATTTTGGGTAGGCAGCGATTTTATTTTTTTGTATCGTAGGGGGGTCAGCCGTGATTGTAAAAAAATTTGAAATTTTGCATATAATATTCTGACACCCTAGATTAGATCTGATTAGGTTTTAGTGTTGATCATGCAATCAGAAGTGGTACTTTCTTGAAGATCTGGTGAGTTTTTCTGGAATATTCTCAAAATTATAGATTAATATTAATTTTTCAAATAAGAATATAAGTATACTAAATGGTACTATCTACAATTTGTATTTAACACCTTGTTTCTATCGAGCACCATTTTCCAATTACCTACAAGAAGTTAAAAATTCTACAAATTTGTTACAATTTTGATTTAGAGGTCTGTCCGAAAAGTATCAGGCCTTATTTTTTTGCGAAAACCTGATGGATTTGAATCAAGCGCTCTTGCATGAGCCGACCTTGAACCTTCGTGCGCATGCATGAATTTTTTATGCCTGTCGATAGCGTCTGTTGCTGACAAACAGCATTTGAGTGAGGTAGTGTTTAGTGCTCTCGTCGCATTTTCATTGCTTCCACTGTGACGGTCTGTCCGGAAAGTATTCGACCTTATTTTTTTGCGAAAACCTGATGGATTTGAATCAAGCGCGCATGCATGAGCCGACCTTGAACCTTCGTGCACATGCATGAATTTTTTCCCGTCTGTCGATAGCGTCTGTTGCTGACAAACAGCAATTGAGTGAGGTAGTGTTAGTGCTCTCGTCGGTTTTTCATTGCTTCCACTGTGACGACTGGGATTTGGCTTCCGGGTCGTACCCGTACACTCAGGACTTGTCACCAGTGATTATGGTGTCCATGAAGTCGGGGGGTCAGTGTTTGTGGAGTCTAGCATGCCCTGTGAGACTTGAAGAGAGTGGCGGCGAAATTCGTGCCGAAGCTGCTGACGGCGGAGCAACTTCGTGTTGAAGTCCCACAGGGTCACAGGACATTCTGGACTCCACAAACAGTGACCTCATCTCTTCATGAACATCATAATCACGCTGAACAGCGCTCATTTATTAACCTAAATATTTGACACAAGTTTGTCATTTGTGTGCGACTCTCTCTCTGTCTTTTATGCGCAACAGAGAGAGAGAGAGTTCCGAAATTTTCCTTTTCCCCAAGCGTCCGCCAAGGAAAAGGCGGTGCTGGGGTAGGTACGGTCGCGCGATCACGTAACTCAAGTCTGTCTCTCTCTTCTTACGGGCGACCCAGTAGTAAGAGAGAGAAGAGACTAGTCGCGGAGCAGAATTCCGGTATATAAGCCCGCGCAACGCGAACCGACGGCAACGTCAGTTTGGTTCTAAACTAACTTTTTACATTGCCTCGTCGGTTCGCTGGCGCGAACCTTGATAGTAGAGTATGGTGAGAGGTCATGTGTTGGCCACATCAATAATTAAATATATAAAATAATAACAACTTTCATATTTAATAATAATTATTTATTTTTAAAAATAACATGTTTACATACTTATTTGAGGTTAACAATACGTAGTAACAACTAAAATGCATATAAAATAACATGAAGATATAAAATTGATCGTAAATTTTTATAAATTATAAAATAAAATATAAGTAATATTTACTTACTTATAATAAAATTAATATGCAAATTAGGATTTGTTTAAAAATGAACAGGAATACAACAAATACATGAATAGTTATTCTTTATACAAGGTGATAAAATGTAATGTTTCTCATCCTATTTTTTTCACAAAGTGGATGCAGAAATGTGTGAAAAAGAATTTAAAGAAAAAATGTAAAAAAATCAGTTTAGTTCTTCATAATCACTGGTGACGAGTCCTGGGTGTACGGGTACGACCCGGAAGCCAAATCCCAGTCGTCACAGTGGAAGCAATGAAAATGCGACGAGAACACTAAACACTACCTCACTCAAATGCTGTTTGTCAGCAACAGACGCTATCGACAGGCGGGAAAAAAATCATGCATGCGCACGAAGGTTCAAGGTCGGCTCATGCAAGAGCGCTTGATTCAAATCCATCAGGTTTTCGCAAAAAAATAAGGTCGAATACTTTCCGGTAAGACCGTCACAGTGGAAGCAATGAAAATGCGACGAGAGCACTAAACACTACCTCACTCAAATTCTGTTTGTCAGCAACAGACGCTATCGACAGGTCGCTAATTTCGTCCTTTTTTAAACTCAAAAAATTACCTTAGAAAGGTAAAAATAGACGAGACAAGGTTTTTGGGATATAAGGTTGAAAATTCAACACAAGCTAGTGAAATACTACCATTTTACCCCCTATGGAATAAAAACTACCCCTAAAAAACTGATAAAAACTAATAAATACCATATTTTGTAAATTAACAACATTTATTATTAACATTTTTAAGAATAATAACGTCTTTTTTAATTTTTTACAATTTAGAGGCAGTTTACACCCATTTTCAACCCCTGGGGAGATGAAAATATTTTTTGTACAACAAATGTTGTTAGTATTCTGGTTGTATAATGAAAAGTTTTAAAAATAAAATTCAATAGCGTTTTTTTAAATTTTTTATAATTTAGGGGTAGTTCCTCCCTCCAGGGGGGTGAATACGTTGTATAATGGTCAAAATGCTATAAAATATTTTTAGATACTTAAAAATTTTTAAAAAATAATTAATTTTAGCTTTACTTACAAAATATTGCAAAATAACCCCTAAAAAGGGGTACTTTTTGCTGATTTAAGGGTGTTCCCCTATTTTCCAGTTCATTTGGACCCCGGATTCGGATTTAGCGACCCAAAAAACCTATAGTAGACCTTTTCCCGTCTTGGTTAGCGATTTATAACCCCCCCCCCACGCGTTTTGACTGGAGTAGTGTGGACACAGGTGCCATCTATGGTGAAAACGCTGAACAGCGCTCATTTATTAACCTAAATATTTGACACAAGTTTGTCATTTGTGTGCGACTCTCTCTCTGTCTTTTATGCGCAACAGAGAGAGAGAGAGTTCCGAAATTTTCCTTTTCCCCAAGCGTCCGCCAAGGAAAAGGCGGTGCTGGGGTAGGTACGGTCGCGCGATCACGTAACTCAAGTCTGTCTCTCTCTTCTTACGGGCGACCCAGTAGTAAGAGAGAGAAGAGACTAGTCGCGGAGCAGAATTCCGGTATATAAGCCCGCGCAACGCGAACCGACGGCAACGTCAGTTTGGTTCTAAACTAACTTTTTACCTTGCCTCGTCGGTTCGCTGGCGCGAACCTTGATAGTAGAGTATGGCGAGAGGTCATGTGTTGGCCACATCAATAATTAAATATATAAAATAATAACAACTTTCATATTTAATAATAATTATTTATTTTTAAAAATAACATGTTTACATACTTATTTGAGGTTAACAATACGTAGTAACAACTAAAATGCATATAAAATAACATGAAGATATAAAATTGATCGTAAATTTTTATAAATTATAAAATAAAATATAAGTAATATTTACTTACTTATAATAAAATTAATATGCAAATTAGGATTTGTTTAAAAATGAACAGGAATACAACAAATACATGAATAGTTATTCTTTATACAAGGTGATAAAATGTAATGTTTCTCATCCTATTTTTTTCACAAAGTGGATGCAGAAATGTGTGAAAAAGAATTTAAAGAAAAAATGTAAAAAAATCAGTTTAGTTCTTCATAATCACTGGTGACGAGTCCTGGGTGTACGGGTACGACCCGGAAGCCAAATCCCAGTCGTCACAGTGGAAGCAATGAAAATGCGACGAGAACACTAAACACTACCTCACTCAAATGCTGTTTGTCAGCAACAGACGCTATCGACAGGCGGGAAAAAAATCATGCATGCGCACGAAGGTTCAAGGTCGGCTCATGCAAGAGCGCTTGATTCAAATCCATCAGGTTTTCGCAAAAAAATAAGGTCGAATACTTTCCGGACAGACCGTCACAGTGGAAGCAATGAAAATGCGACGAGAGCACTAAACACTACCTCACTCAAATTCTGTTTGTCAGCAACAGACGCTATCGACAGGTCGCTAATTTCGTCCTTTTTTAAACTCAAAAAATTACCTTAGAAAGGTAAAAATAGACGAGACAAGGTTTTTGGGATATAAGGTTGAAAATTCAACACAAGCTAGTGAAATACTACCATTTTACCCCCTATGGAATAAAAACTACCCCTAAAAAACTGATAAAAACTAATAAATACCATATTTTGTAAATTAACAACATTTATTATTAACATTTTTAAGAATAATAACGTCTTTTTTAATTTTTTACAATTTAGAGGCAGTTTACACCCATTTTCAACCCCTGGGGAGATGAAAATATTTTTTGTACAACAAATGTTGTTAGTATTCTGGTTGTATAATGAAAAGTTTTAAAAATAAAATTCAATAGCGTTTTTTTAAATTTTTTATAATTTAGGGGTAGTTCCTCCCTCCAGGGGGGTGAATACGTTGTATAATGGTCAAAATGCTATAAAATATTTTTAGATACTTAAAAAATTTTAAAAAATAATTAATTTTAGCTTTACTTACAAGACACGATAAAATAAGTGGAGAGATGCTAAAATATATGGGCAGAGAAGGAATAATACTATTATTAGACATATTCAATAATGCTTGGAAATATGAACAAATACCTAAAGACTGGGAAGTAGCAGTCATAATGCCATTACACAAAAAAGGTGACACAAGAGATTGTAATAATTACCGAGGGATCTCGCTGCTAAGCACAACACTGAAAGTGTATGAGAGAATACTAGAAAAAAGATTGAGAAAAATAGTAGAACCAGTATTAGAAGAAGAACAAAGCGGATTCAGAAAGGGAAGAAGTATACAAGACCATATATTCACATTAAAACAAATAATACAAAAGACCTTAAGAAGCAAGAACAAAGCGTTTATGGCATTTATAGATTTGGAAAAAGCGTTTGACAGAGTACAGAGACAGCAAATATGGGATAGCCTAGAAACAAGAAACGTTAACAAGAAATTAATTAACGCAATTAAGAGCCTATATAATAATAACCTAAATTATGTCATTAGTAAAAATAGAACCTCTGACGTATTCGAAACTAAAGGCGGCCTAAGACAAGGTGGAGTAATGAGTCCATTGCTCTTTATAATATTTATGGACGAAATTATTAAAGAATGTAAACCCGAAATGAATAAACTAAGGGTAGGCTACAGAAATCTACAAAAGATTGAAATAGGAGAATGTGCTTTTGCTGATGATGTAGTGATAATGGCCGGTAGCGAAACGAGTTTGCAGCATAACCTTAATGTATGGAACAATACGTTAATTAAATATGGAATGAAGATAAATGCTAAAAAGACAAAAGTGATGGCAATAGCCAACGAAAGACAAAATATGAACATAAAAATAGAAAACAATAACATAGAACAGGTAGAAAAGTTTGAATATTTAGGAGTACTACTAGAAAGTACTGGAAAGCAAGATGAAGACATAAACAGAAGAATAAATAAGACAGCGACAATGTTCCATATGATGAAAAATAGTTTTATAGGTAAAAGAGAGATATCACAGAAAACAAAAATAACGGTCTTTAAAACAATATACAGAGCAATATTAACCTACGGTTGCGAAACGTGGGTCACAACAAGAAAAATTAAAAGTAGAATACAAGCATTAGAGATGAAATATCTGAGAAGAGTCAAAGGAGTAACAATGCTGGACAAAATAAGGAACGTTAATATAAGAGAAAAATTGAAAATGAAACCGATAGAAGAGTTTATAGAGCAGAGACAACTGAGTTGGTGGGGACACCTGTTGAGGATGGACGACAAGAGGCCCGTAAAGAAAGTTTGGACAGCAAAAATAATTCAAAAGAGAGGACGTGGCAGACCAATGGCGGACTGGGACGACATAGTACAAAAGACACTTAGTAAGAAGGGAACGACAGTACAAGAAGCAAAAGTATGTGCCAGAGACAAGAAACAGTGGACAAAGTTTGTGCACGATAAATAAAGGTTACTGCCCTACACCTAACGGTAGAAGGGTTTACTGACTATATATATATATATATATATATATATATATATATATATATATATATATATATATATATATATATATATATATATATATATATATATATATTTACTTACAAAATATTGCAAAATAACCCCTAAAAAGGGGTACTTTTTGCTGATTTAAGGGTGTTCCCCTATTTTCCAGTTCATTTGGACCCCGGATTCGGATTTAGCGACCCAAAAAACCTATAGTAGACCTTTTCCCGTCTTGGTTAGCGATTTATAACCCCCCCCCCCCACGCGTTTTGACTGGAGTAGTGTGGACACAGGTGCCATCTATGGTGAAAACGCTGAACAGCGCTCATTTATTAACCTAAATATTTGACACAAGTTTGTCATTTGTGTGCGACTCTCTCTCTGTCTTTTATGCGCAACAGAGAGAGAGAGAGTTCCGAAATTTTCCTTTTCCCCAAGCGTCCGCCAAGGAAAAGGCGGTGCTGGGGTAGGTACGGTCGCGCGATCACGTAACTCAAGTCTGTCTCTCTCTTCTTACGGGCGACCCAGTAGTAAGAGAGAGAAGAGACTAGTCGCGGAGCAGAATTCCGGTATATAAGCCCGCGCAACGCGAACCGACGGCAACGTCAGTTTGGTTCTAAACTAACTTTTTACCTTGCCTCGTCGGTTCGCTGGCGCGAACCTTGATAGTAGAGTATGGCGAGAGGTCATGTGTTGGCCACATCAATAATTAAATATATAAAATAATAACAACTTTCATATTTAATAATAATTATTTATTTTTAAAAATAACATGTTTACATACTTATTTGAGGTTAACAATACGTAGTAACAACTAAAATGCATATAAAATAACATGAAGATATAAAATTGATCGTAAATTTTTATAAATTATAAAATAAAATATAAGTAATATTTACTTACTTATAATAAAATTAATATGCAAATTAGGATTTGTTTAAAAATGAACAGGAATACAACAAATACATGAATAGTTATTCTTTATACAAGGTGATAAAATGTAATGTTTCTCATCCTATTTTTTTCACAAAGTGGATGCAGAAATGTGTGAAAAAGAATTTAAAGAAAAAATGTAAAAAAATCAGTTTAGTTCTTGTTTGTGGGTTTTATTTTTACGACCTTTGTATTGTCACATTAACTAAGTAAAACCATTAAAATAATAATTTTATAGCGTTCGTTTAACAAAATAATTATTTATATTGAAATATGCGAATATGCTGCGTTGTGGGCTGTTCAAATTCAACCTCGCGAAAAACAGCATATCAAATAGAAAAAGAAAGGAAAGGACGAATTACATTTCATAAGAATAACATGAAATATTATTTATGTTATGTTATGATTAATAATAATAATAAGAATTTACGTCAAGCCTGGATTGGCGCAATTAGAAGAGAAGAATGGGTTTCTGACCAAGTAAGCATTGTATGTTCTGAACATTTTAAGGAAAATTGTTTCGACTCTTACCCATTCTGCAACAAATTATAGAAATACCAACAAAATTTGCTATACAATATCATTGTATACCTGTAAGTATTTTTTGTCATACATACGTATAGTTCTAGTTTAATTATATGCATCTGCATACAATTGTGTATGAAATTAACTTATAGTACATAAAATACATTTTATTTTTTAGTTGAATCCGATACAGGAACCAGCACAAATATTATTACCAATAACAGAAGAACCATCTACCTCATCTGATCCTATTCCTAGTTCAGTTAAACATTTAATTAATAAATCTACATCTTTTTCTCCTGATCGACGAAGAAGACATCCATTTTCGTCGTCTAAAACTACACTAATAAATTGAAATTAGCTAGTTATATATCAGAAATTTACAACAAAAAACAAGACGGCAAATTAACAAAATAGCAAATTTATGAATTGTTTTGAAAACATTAGAGGTATTGCAAATCGTTTCTGGCTCAAACCGGGCGATACTTAAACGTCAAGTTGCTAAATCTAATAGTAGACGTATTCCAAGAACATATTCACCGGAATTGCGGAAATTTGCACTCACGCTCCACTATTACTCACCAGCAGCTTACAATTATGTAAGATCTGCTTTTGACTCTTGCCTGTCACACCCAAAAACCATTACAAAATGGTATCAAGTTATAGATGGTAAGCCAGGATTCACCACTGAAGCATTTCAAACCGCAAAAGCTAAAGTGGACTCTACAAATTATGAAGTATTATTTTCATTAGTCATTGATGAAATGGCAATTAGAAGGCACGTAGAATATGATGGAAAACAATATTACGGCTATGTAGATATGGGGTTGGAAGCTGAAGATGACAATAGAGCAATAGCGAAAGACGCGTTGGTATTTTTATTAGTAGCCATAAATGAGAGGTGGAAAATTCCTGTGGGTTATTTTTTGACCGATGGACTTAATGGGTAAAAAGGTAATTTAGTTAAACAATGTTTGAGTATAGCATCAATGAATAACATTCATATCGTTTCATTGACATTTGATGGGGCACCAGCAAATTTTACAATGGCTAAAAAATTGGGCTGTGAATTAGATTTTAGCAAACCTTTAAAAACATAGTTTGAATTTGAAAATAATAAGATTTTCATATTTCCGGATCCATGTCATATGGTGAAATTAATTAGAAACAGATTTGGCGATGCAAAAGTTATATATACGGCAGATGGATCTAGGATTTTGTGGAGTTTATTTGACATCTAGAAACCCTAGAAATATGCATCAAATGGAATTCAAAAAACCAATATAGGTATATATTATATATGTAGTGGCTTAAACGTCCCACGTGGGACTGCGCCGCTTCTTTGCGAAGCTCTCTAGACCCTATTTACGGGGGGATCAGTCCCTATTTCTCTTTCATTGTATCCTCGAGCATATCGTTCTCCACGCCTCCCTATTCTTTGCTTTCTCCTTCCAATCTGTTACCCCCTGCGTTTTTGAGGTCTTCTGTCACTTCTTTTATCCACGTAGATCTCGGTCTTCCTCTTCTTTTTCTGCCCGGCTCCCATTGCAGTATATTGCGAGTCATTGTTTCGTCGCCAGCTCTCCATATGTGGCCTAACCACCTTACTTTCTGTTGCTTTTTCTTCTGTACTATATCTTCTCCATCTATTTCTGTTAATATTTCGTTATTTGTTTTTCTTCTACATTCATCATTAATAGTCTTGATTGGTCCCAAAATTGTTCGCATTACTTTCCTTTCTATTATTCTCATTTGTTCTTCTTCTTTTTGCGTCATAGTCAACGTCTCTGCGTCATACATTAATAAAGGTCTTATCATTGTTTTATATATTTTGGTACTTTTAGTGGGCAGGACAGGCTTTTTTGGTAAGTTCAAATAGTGCACAAACATGTAAAAATTAGGCAATTTAACAGCCTCGATACGTAACATCCGGTCTAACAGTCAGCCAGAACCACAGACTAAGTTACGCGCAAAACGTAAGAAATGGTACATGCAGCGCCACATATATTCCGCGATCGTGAACTATTTCCTTTCAAAACGTTTTATGGCGGGCTATTAAAGATTCACCCGGGTAGCCAGACTCCCTGCATAACTAAAAATTCCTAGAAGAGGATTGTGTCTAAAATATTCTAACTGTTCTAACAAAATAATTAATAATAAAATAAAACTGTTTTCAATGTCCTTTAAATAATATCATTCTGTTACTCCAATTTCTTATACTTTGAGATTTGTCAGTATTGGATTTCGCTAAATAATAAAATCTAATTTTTTAATTAAGTGGTTGATATGATTATCTAATGGTTCCTGCTCTAACGAATGTTGGTGAAGTATTGAAAACACATCTTTACCAATAAATAAATTTAAAATTGTTAAAGTTATGTGGGGAATTAGATTTTTTGTTTTATATATTATCTTCTCGTCTTCCTTTAATTTTTGTCGTAAAATCATTTCACATTTGGTGCAAATATCAACAACATCCGTTGATGGATAGATTAATCCACCTTTATTTTTTATGTTAATGAGGCAATAGTTAGTAGCCACAGTATTATCTGCAAATAACGCGTTTATACAATCTTCACAAGATAATTGTTGTGATAAACGGCGAGTGACAAATCCAGATATATATGTGATAATATAAGTCGAAAATTTCGAAATTGATTCTGAATTTTCTAATTGAATAATATCACCAATCATTTCAACATCATCTTCTTCATTGCATTCTTCTGCATTGTCGCCCAGACGACTGCGCCCACTGGTGTGGTTTATTATAGTTACAGAACTTGCATTCAAAATTGAAATCTGCTCTAATGGTATGCAGTTTCCTGTGCTACTGGCTTTTAACTCCGTTTGCACCAGAATCTTCTTACGTAGAGATAAACTGCCGAGCTGTTGGGTTGTTGTTGCATTTTCCATGCGCACGTATAAATGAGAGTGAAGCTAGCAGCCGATTCGAATTTGGACAACCCTAGCAATAAAAATACGAGGCAGGCTTGAAAATGTACTTTAGAATGCAAAAGAATAACCACTTTTAAAAAATCAGCTGTAGAGGGTTGTTCAGACAACTACCCTTATGAATATTTTGCATATTAAGAAATTTTTATCAGGGGATGAAATGTCTTTATTTACGAAAAATTAATTTATCTCAAGAAAAAAGCAACAATTCCTATTATAAACAACCCCATATCTCCCTTATAGTTTTCTGTATGACAACCATATTTTAGCGGGTTGTTCACGCAACTATCCTTATAGATATTTTGTATAGTAAGTAATTTTTATCAGGGGATGAAATGTCATTATTTAAGTAAAAATAATTTATCTCAAGAAAAAGCAACAATTCCTATCATAAACAACCCCATATCTCCCTTATAGTTATCTGTATCACAACCATATTGTAGAGGGTTGTTCACACAACTACCCTTATGAATATTTTGCATAGTAAGAAATTTTTATCAGGGGATGAAATGTCTTTATTTACGTAAAATTAATTTGACTCAAGAAAAAAGCAACAATTCCTATCATAAACACCCCTATATCGCCCTTATAGATACCTGTATCACAAACATATTTTACACGGTTGTTTACACAACTACCCTTATTAATATTTTACATGGTAACTAATTTTTTTCAGGGGATGAAATGTCTTTATTTATGTAAAATTAATTTAATGTAAAGAGAAAAGCAACAATTCTTGTCATGAACACCCCCATATCTCTGGTATATTTATCTGTATCACAACCATATTTTAGCGGGTTGTTCTCACAACTACCCTTATATATATTTTGCGTGGTAAATAATTTTTATCAGGGGATGAAATATCTTTATTTACGTAAAATTAATTTGTCTCAAGAGAAAAGCAACAATTCCTATCATAAACACCCATATCTCCCTTATAGTTATCTGTATCACAACCATATTGTAAAGGGATGTTCACACAACTATCCTTATTAATATTTTACATAGTAAGTAATTTTTATCAGCGGATGAAATGTCTTTATTTACGTAAAATTAATTTGTCTCAAGAGAAAAGCAACAATTCCTATCATAAACACCCCCATATCTCCCTTATAGTTATCTGTATCACAACCATATTGTAAAGGGATGTTTACACAACTAACCTTATTAATATTTTACATAGTAAGTAATTTTTATCAGGAGATGAAATGTCCTTATTTACGTAAAATTAATTTGACTCAAGAAAAAATAAACAATTCCTATCATTTACACCCCTATATCTCAATTATGGTTACCTGTATCACAACCATATTGTAGCTGGTTGTTCAGACAACTACCCTTATGAATATTTTGCATATTAAGAAATTTTTATCAGGGGATGAAATGTCTTTATTTTACGTTAAATTAAATTATCTCAAGAAAAATGCAACAATTCCTATCATAAACTCCCCTATATCTCAATTATGGTTACCTGTATCACAACCATATTGTAGAGGGTTGTTCACACAACTAACCTTATTAATATTTTGCATTGTAAGTAATTTTTATCAGGGGATGAAATGTCTTTATTTACGTAAAATTAATTTGACTCAAGAAAAAAACAACAATTCTTATCACAAACATCCCCATATCCCCCTTATCGATACCTGTATCACAAACATATTTTACATGGTTTTTTTACACAACTACCCTTATTAATATTTTACATAGTAACTAATTTTTTTCAGGGGATGAAATGTCTTTATTTATGTAAAATTAATTTGTCTCAAGAGAAAAGCAACAATTCTTGTCATGAACACCCCCATATCTCTCGTATATTTATCTGTATCACAACCATATTTTAGCGGGTTGTTCACACAACTTCTCATAGATATTTTGCCTGGTAAATAATTTTTATCAGGGGATGAAATGTCTTTATTTACGTAAAATTAATTTGTCTTACGAAAAAAACAACAATTCTTATTACTAACATCCCCATATTTTCCTTATAGGTCGCTGTTTCGCAACGATATTTAATAAAATTGTTAATACAACTAGCTACTATATATATTTAAGTTCTATTTATGAATTTATTCAGTGCATACGATTTTCCAATTTAATTAAAATTAATTTAATATTTACAAAAATAATTATACAAATCAAGTACGCAATATCTCCCTTAAAGTTTACTGTATCACAATCATTTGTATGACCAAACATTTAAAATAAGGTTGTGATACAGGTTACTATAAGGGAGATATAGGGTATTTGAATTAAAAATGTATATCTATTTTCCCAACGTTAAATAAATTTCAAATACCTAAATTTCAACATCGCATCCGCTGTATAAATTGTTTAACAACATAACAAAATATGGTTGTAATACAGCGAACAGAAATGGGAGTGTTTATGAAAAGAATTTCTGTTTTTCTTTTGAGAAAAATGAATTTTACACAAATAAATGCATTTCATCCCCTGGCAAAAATTACTTACCTACTACACAAAATACTAATATGGGTAGTAACCTTCTATAATTTACTGTTACTATAAGTTACTATAATTATTAAAATTACAACAGTTTATATGTTTTTCCCAACATTCAATTTGTTTTCATTAAATTTCAACATCACATCCCCTGAATAAATTGATCAAATAATTGTTTAAATATAGTGGGTAGTTATATAAAATACGCTGTAAAATATGGTTATGATACAGTGAACTTTAAGGGTGCTATGAGGGTGTGAATAATATAAATTACTGTTTTTCTCTTGAGACATATAAGTTTTAACTTTTACGTAAATAAATACATTTTATCCCCTGAAAAAAATTAATTATTAAGCAAAATATAAATAAGGGTAGTTGTGTAAACAACTCTCTAAAATATGGTTGAGATATAAACGAGATATGGGGGGTTTTTATGATAGGAATTGTTGCTATTTCTTGAGACAAATTAATGTGACGTAAATAATAACATCTCATCCCCTGACAAAAAATAATTACTATGCAAAATATTAATTACGGTAGTTGTGTGAACAACCTTCTAAAATATGGTTGTGATACAGATAACTATAAGGGAGGTATAGGGTGTTTGATACAAAAATCTATTTAATTTAAACATCACATCCCTTGAATAAATTGATCTACAGAACTTTAAAATGTAGTGGATAGTTGTATTAATAAAATTGTAAAAGATGGTTGTGATACAGGATACAGGTATTTATAAGGGAGATATGGGGGTGTTTATGATAGGATTTGTTGCTTTTTTCTTGAGACAAATTAATTTTACGTAAATAAAGACATTTCATCCGCTGATAAAAATTACTTACTATGTAAAATATTAATAAGGTTAGTTGTGTGAACATCCCTTTACAATATGGTTGTGATACAGATAACTATAAGGGAGATATGGGGGTGTTTATGATAGGAATTGTTGCTTTTCTCTTGAGACAAATTAATTTTACGTAAATAAAGATATTTCATCCCCTGATAAAAATTATTTACCACGCAAAATATATATAAGGGTAGTTGTGAGAACAACCCGCTAAAATATGGTTGTGATACAGATAAATATACGAGAGATATGGGGGTGTTCATGACTAGAATTGTTGCTTTTCTCTTGAGACAAATTAATTTTACATAAATAAAGACATTTCATCCCCTGAAAAAAATTAGTTACCATGTAAAATATTAATAAGGGTAGTTGTGTAAACAACCGTGTAAAATATGTTTGTGATACAGGTATCTATAAGGGAGATATAGGGGTGTTTATGATAGGAATTGTTGCTTTTTTCTTGAGTCAAATTAATTTTACGTAAATAAAGACATTTCATCCTTTGATAAAAATTTCTTACTATGCAAAATATTCATAAGGGTAGTTGTGTGAACAACCCTCTACAATATGGTTGTGATACAGATAACTATAAGGGAGATATGGGGTTGTTTATGATAGGAATTGTTGCTTTTTCTTGAGATAAATTATTTTTACTTAAATAATTACATTTCATCCCCTGATAAAAAACTTAAATAATTACATTTCATCCCCTGATAAAAATTACTTACTATACAAAATATCTATAAGGGTAGTTGCGTGAACAACTCGCTAAAATATGGTTGTGATACAGATAACTATAAGGGAGATATGGGGTTGTTTATAATAGTGATTGTTGCTTTTTTCTTGAGATAAATTAATTTAACGTAAATAAAGACATTTCATCCCATAATAAAAATTAATAACTATACAAAATATATATATATATATATATATATATATATATATATATATATATATATATATTATATATATATATATATATATATATATATATATATATATAAGGGTAGTTGCGTGAACAACCCGCTAAAATATGGCTGTGATACAGATAACTATAAGGGAGATATGGGGTTGTTTATAATAGTGATTGTTGCTTTTTTCTTGAGATAAATTAATTTAACGTAAATAAAGACATTTCATCCCCTGATAAAAATTACTTACTATGCAAAATATCTATAAGGGTAGTTGCGTGAACAACCCGCTAAAATATGGTTGTGATACAGATAACTATAAGGGAGATATGGGGTTGTTTATAATAGGAATTGTTGCTTTTTTCTTGAGATAAATTAATTTTTCGTAAATAAAGACATTTCATCGCCTGATAAAAATTTCTTAATATGCAAAATATTCATAAGGGTAGTTGTCTGAACAACCCTCTACAATATGGTTGTGATACAGGTAACCATAATTGAGATATAGTGGTGTAAATGATAGGAATTGTTTTTTTTTTCTTGAGTCAAATTAATTTTACGTAAATAAGGACATTTCATCCCCTGATAAAAATTTCTTACTATGCAAAATATTCATAAGGGTAGTTGTGTGAACAACCCTCTACAATATGGTTGTGATACAGGTAAACATAATTGAGATATAGGGGAGTTTATGATAGGAATTGTTGCTTTTTTCTTGAGATAAATTAATTTAACGTAAATAAATACATTTCATCCCCTGATACAAATTTCTTAATATGCAAAATATTTATAAGGGTAGTTGTCTGAACAACCCTTTACAATATGGTTGTGATACAGGTAACCATAATTGAGATATAGGGGTGTAAATGATAGGAATTGTTTCTTTTTTCTTGAGTCAAATTAATTTTACGTAAATAAGGACATTTCATCCCCTGATACAAATTTCTTACTATGCAAAATATTCATAAGGGTAGTTGTGTGAACAACCCTCTACAATATGGTTGTGATACAGGTAACCATAATTGAGATATAGGGGTGTTTATGATAGGAATTGTTGCTTTATTCTTGAGATAAATTTATTTAACGTAAATAAATACATTTCATCCCCTGATAAAAATTTCTTAATATGCAAAATATTTATAAGGGTAGTTGTCTGAACAACCCTCTACAATATGGTTGTGATACAGGTAACCATAATTGAGATATAAGTGTGTTTATGATAGGAATTGTTGCTTTTTTCTTGAGATAAATTAATTTAACGTAAATAAAGACATTTCATCCCCTGATAAAAATTTGCAAAATAATATTAAGGGTAGTTGTGTGTACAACCTTCTAAACTATGGTTGTGATACAGGTAACTATAAGAGAGATATAGCATATTTAAATTATAAGTGGGCATCTTTTTTACCATCTTGAAATTAAATAAAATTCTCGCATATTTAAATTGACTTAATTTAACATAAAAATTGAATT